>JANIJH010000001.1:39837275-39849087 GCA_024520975.1 Erythroxylum areolatum | reverse complement strand
CGTAGGAGACCTGATTTCTCCAAATTTAAGCATCGGCCTTAGGGTCAAGACTTTCCAAGTCACTCACCTAGTCACCTTCAAGCGAGCTTGTGACCAACTTAGCTGATAAAGTTTCACAGAAGCGCAGTGAATATGCAGTAACAAAGCTTTAGGAGCTTTCTTAATCATTTGTTTGCGTTAAGTGTGCACTTGAAGCTTGATAAGTTCTAAACATGGACTTCTTGGCATTAAAAATGCCTAGTGTTTCTTATGATTCATGACCCCTTAAAAGAAATAAAAGATATACCTCTCAATTGGATTCTCTAGCAAAATAATTCTTCCTTCATTCTGTCAACACTTGTGATAATACTCGTCCAATGTCATCTAATTAAGGAATGTCTTTACTATACAAGATTGATTACAAATATTAGAGATGACAAAATTGGTCCGACTTAATTCATCTTGAAGTTATTACATCAGTTCGAATAAATTATATTTTGGATTGGTACAAATTTGATGAATTGATCGGTTCAACTTAAAAAATGATGTCACTTTAGTTACATTTGTTAAAATAGTATTGTTTTAATCTTGATCCAATCAAACTTTGAACTAACACCAAAATTGACAGAGATATGCAAGTTGGACCAAATATGTTTTGGAGTGGAAAAATCTAGCCTACTTATTCATGAAAATATTTATAGGTCGAATGATTTAGAAACTCGCCGTTTAAGTCCAAACTTTATCGGGTCCTGAATGGCCCAAAACATGATCGAATTTTGACTGAGCTCGAATTTTTTATTTTCTATTTCAAATGTAAATTATTTCATTTTTAAAGTATTTGATTTAATTTAAAAATGACAAAGTGACACCATTTTGTCCATGATGACTTGGACTTAGGTCTTAGATATGAATTGAAGGCCAAAATTTCAGATAAAATGTCAAACTCAATTTAAAGACCAATAAAATTAGGCCCAAATTTATTAATTTCAGGCCAAGTTGAGTTTAATAAATTTTTCAAGAATTGTATAAAATCATATTTGTTAAAAGACTAAGACCAATAAACAAAATATAAGTTAAATAACATTAAGCTTGACAAAAAGCTCAAGCTGGCTCAAAGTCAATGAGCTTAGCTTGGTTTTATCAAACTTTGAGTCGAATTTGAGTTTTTTTAATTTTAAATCAAAAAATTGATTAGGCTTTAGATGAGCTCAGCTGAGTACATTATCATTCTTAAGGGTATGTTTGGGAGTTTAGGATGGAATGGTAATTAATGGAGTGGAATGGAATGGAGTGGAATGTGCCACTCCATTGTTTGGAAGTTTAAATAAAATAGGAGAGGGTTTGGAAGGCAAGCCATGTCATTCCATCCCTGACCCCCCAATTTGGGAGGTCACAAAATATTGGATTTGGATGGCAAAGGATGGCTTCCAAAGCCATTAATTGCCATTCCATCCTGTTTCAAAATAGATTTTCAAACAATGGCCTGAGTCATTTGGGTCATTCCATTCCATTCCCTTCCATCCCTCCACCCACATCCTAAATAAAATGTCACTATTAAGTGAAAGAAAATTTGTTATAACACTAAACATTAGACATGAGTTGAAATCAAACTCGACTTAAAAGCTTTTAAATAAGACAAAAAAAAAAGGTTGGAAGCTAGATTTTTTCAAATTTGTTCAAATTTTGGGCTGAGCCTTGCCCAAAGCCTTGTCCGAAGCTCAAAATTCTTTAAGCTTTAAGCATCAATTAGAAATTTAATCAACTCAAATTTTATTAATTGATTTCGAATTAAGCTCAAACTAAAACACTCTCTCAATTTATTGATGCTTACTTATCAACATGATTTCAATTTAGCCACATTATTGTTGGCTGATGCGAATTTAATAGCTGACAAGAACCTGAGAAAGCAATGTTCTAACTAAGAATTTATCCAAAAAACAATGTTCTAACTAAGAACATTTTGCCTGACGATGAACGTTTTAATTGAAGAGTAGAGATTGAGCTAATCTTTGTGCGCAAATACAAGCTTGACACAGAAATCTAAATATCCAATCACAATGAAGTGTAACCTTATGGTCCCCAAAGGAGTTTCCCTCCAATAAGACTGGAGGAAACCAAATGCTCACATAAATGAGTACTCGTGAGCGTTGTGGGAAAAGCTTGCACACGTAACAGCTGCCAGACACTGCAAAAACATTGACGCCTCTTAAAAATTTCTTTCTTCCTGCTCTCGTGGACCAAATGCTTATGCTATGGAGCTTTCCTGAGTCCCATCGTGTTCACATGATTACTTTGGTCCACTTTTGTTTAGTCTATGTAAAGGTTTGATGTGAAGTTCACTCATTTTTAATGTAAGTTAAACGAGATAAGTTATAATAATTTATATTTTAAATAAATTTATAATTAAATATTAATTGATATGAACAAATTCAAACCAGTGAGACTGTCACTTATGTAATGGAAAGAGATGCTCCAGCTATCAACATGATTGATATGAAATACTCTTGATGTAGTCCGAGAAGGAAGTCACTCGGGACCATAAGGTTTGGTAATTTATTATGTTTTATGATATTTGTTTTTTTTAACTGAAAAGGAAGAAGTCGAGACAAATAATAATACAAAACAAAACAAAAGCACCCTAGCTAACGTAGGGTTCTACGGTAGAATGTGCCTTGCTGATCTCAAAGAAGGGATTCCCGGACAGTCGCCGGAAGTCCTTGAAGAATGTGCTACAAGAGAGGCTATCCGATCCGCACTCTGGTTCCCTTCACAATACACGTGTTGCAATTGAACCTCCCAGCCGTGATGTAGAAGTCTCCGTGTGCTTGCCACCAAAAGAGTATCATCAACTAGAACTGGACTGGAAGAGGAGAGGATGTTAATAACCTCAAGAGAGTCGACTTCCACTACGACCCTCCTATATCTAAGCGCCCAAGCCAGGTTGAGACCGGAGTGGACTCCCCAGAGTTTCGCAGTAAGAGGAGATCCCCTTCCTATGTTGTGCAGGAATCCACCACGCCACCGCCCTTGATAATCCCGAATTAGCCCGCCTGCCATAGCAATATTATCCCCTGCTTTGACTGCCCCATTTGAATTAATTTTGACTCAGTCCTCTAGAAGTTTTATCCATCCAACTAACATGCCTACTATCCCGCTTTGATTTTGCAGAACGCAGCTTTCCGCTGTCCGTGCTTTCGCAATCCACTCGACATACTCCGGAACTATGCGAGTAACCCCGTCTAGCCAAACAAAACCTGCTTTAAAAAGACTACGGTTTCTCCACTGCCAAAGAAACCAACAGGCTACTCCATAAATCGTAGCTCAATCACCATGGTTGACTTGTGCCTGTACCCGCAGGTTGTGAGCCACCCATCTATCTACTTCCTGTTGGAAAAAAGTCGTCTTCACCATCTCACTATGAAATTTTCACCATAATGCTTTCGCTCGCGGGCAGTCTCGAATGACGTGGATCGTAGATTCTTCTTCCCCACAGAAATGGTAGCGAGCATTCGTGGTGAGCTGACGAATCATTCTCTGTTGATTAGTCAGCAGTTTGCCTTTAGCCAGAAGCCACAAGAAGGCCCTAATCTGCTGGAACCCTGCTCATTTCCAGATGAGGTCCCAAAGACGATTTTGTTCAATCGGGGAGGTGCCTTCAATTAAGTCATAGGCCGATGCCACGGTGAATCGACCATGATTCGTCTGGCCCCAAAGCAGTATATCGTCTTGCAATCCATCACCAGTCCTGTACATCCCTACTAGATCCATACAGAATGTGGAGGGTAAGTACTGTTGGAACTCATTCCACCGCTAGTTGCCGTTATCTTGCATAAAATCCGTTATAGTGGCATGAAGCATGATGTTAGGGATGGGCCACGTAGCCACTAAAATTAGCGGACCCCAATCATTAGCCCACTTATATAACCAGAAGTGTATGCGTCGTCCATTGCCCAGCTTCCAGGACATACCCTGTCGTATATACTATCAAGTGGCAGATATGTCCCTCCAGATGATCGAGGCCCCTCTCTTGTCCATCGTATCGGGGATGGGGTGGCGACTTAGACGATATTTGACCCTAATGATTTTGACCCAAAGAGATGTGGGCTAGTTAATCAAAGCCCAGCCTAATTTAGTCAATAAGGCATCATTTAAGGAACGAATACGTTTGGGCTCAGGCCCTCGGCTTTTTTTGGCTGGAAGACGGTTTTCCAATTAACCAGGTGAGTTTTCCGCTGCTCACCTGTTGTGCCCCATATAAAGTCTCTCATTAGGCACTCCAACTCATCACACAATTGTCGTGGGAGCCGCACCGTCTGCATCGTGTAGATAGGGAGCGAGAAGAAAACTGACTGGTTGAGAATAACCCGCTCTGCCAGGGACAAAACTTTAGCTCGCCATCCTGCGATTTTCTGCTGTGCTCTATCAAGGAGGTACTGATAAGTGCACCGGATTGTACGCTCATGAATCAGCAGAACACCTAAGTACTTGCCTAGATTGTTAGTACATGGGATGTGCAGGGACTGACTAAGATGGCTAGCCGTTTCAGGACAAACATTCTTAGAGAAAAAAAATTCTAGTTTTGTCCGTGCTCATTTTTTGACCTAAAGCTTAACAAAACTCTTTCAAGGTCTGGGCAATGACTTGCGTTTGAGAATCTTTGGCTTCCGCAAACAAAATCAGGTCATCGGCGAAGAACAAGTGAGATATGGGAGGCCCACGAGGACTCAGCTTGATTAGTTTCCATTGCCCTTGTCGAACGGCTTGAGATATGAGGTGGCCCAGGCATTCCATGCACAAGACAAACAAGTAAGGTGAGAGCGGGTTCCGTTAGCGAATACCACGTGAAGGTTAGAAAGAATCCGTCAAGGAACCTTGCCAGTCCACTTGCATAGACATCGTCGTCACACATTGCATAATGACCTGGAGTAGAGTAGTCGGTAGACCGATGTCCTGTAAGGTCTGGTGGATAAAGTCCCAACGAACATGGTCATACGTTTTCTCCAAGTCAAAGTTGATAGCCAAAAATCCAGTTTTCCCAGACTTCTTGCGTATCGAATGAATTATCTCCTGGGCTATAATAATGTTCTCAGTAATCTGTCTTCCAGGGATAAAGCTGCATTGATTGGCTTCGACCAAGTAATCCATATGGTTTTTCAAGCGGTTCACGATAATTTTCAATATGATCTTGTAAAACACCGTGCAAAGACTAATCGGACAAAACTGGGTGCTATTTTGAGGGGAGAGGATTTTGGGGATTAAGACCAAAATTGTATGATTTAAATCCCCATCCCAACAGTCAAGACGGAACACCTACTGAATGTATTCCACCACTTTCGATCCTATTTGGCCCCATTGCTTCTGAAAGAATAGCGCATTGAAGCCATCTATCCCAAGAGCCTTATTAGGGTTCATATCAAAGACTGTCGTCTTGATTTCCAGATCATGGATGGGTTGGGAAAGCATTTGGGTTCTGGCCCCCAAAATTGACGGGAATGCTCTAGTGATCAGGAACCTTTGAACTATTTGGGCATCATTAGTATAGAGTTGGACAAAGAAGTCCCTAGCTACAATACCCAATTGACTTAGATCCGAAACCAGAGTACCATCAGACGTAAAGATGCGCTAAACCTTGAGTTTTTTGCGACAGGAGAGAGTGAGGGTATGATAATATTTGGTATTTCGATCGCCCTGCGAGATCCAATCGCATCGGGCTTTCTGGTGCTAATAAATTTCCTCCTCACACAGGACTTGCTGGAGCTCCCCACTAAGGTGCTCCTCCAAGTCTAGCAGGGGGCCAACATTGTCGTTCGCCATGTGTCTCTGAATGCCCTCCAGCCTAGCCAGTAATCTTTTCTTCCGATAGAAGATATTGCCAAAATTGGATTGATTCCAAGATTTGAGGTGCTCAGAGAACTTCGCTAACACTTACCGAATCATCGCCTCCTCGGGTAACCAGTGCTTAGCTATCACAACTTCGAAACCTGGATGAGTGAGCCACGCATTTTGGAAACGAAACATAGGGGTGACTATATTGCTCGAAGGAGGTCAATGGGTACGAATAAACATAGGGCGATGGTCAGATGCCATAAAAGAAAGGTGGTGATTAACCATGTGGGGATAATGTTGTAGCCACGAGGTTGAAACGAAGGCTCTATTAAGCCTGGCTTGGACCCCTCCTCGCCTCCACGTATATTTGGAACCCACATAGCCCAGATCATGAAGACCACTCACGTTCACCCAATCTTGGAACTTTTTATTCACAACATGCGTGTTCTGGGTGCCCCCTCGTTTATCCGAAAGTTCTAGCTTAGCATTAAAATCTCCTCCGACAAGCTAAGGTCTTTGAGTGGATTGCCCGATCCAAGTAAGAATGGGCCACAGGAGGTTCTGTGTCGGGACTTGCGGGCTAGCATGGACAACTGTAAAATCAACCGTCCCAGAAGCATGTCTAATCGTGGTGTGAATACATTGGCGATGAGCTATAATGATAGAGGTGTCAAATTCAGCCTTCCACAAAAGCCAGATCCTGCCAAAAAAACCTTCAGCTTCTACTCGAAATGAAAAGTCGAAACCGAACTTCTTAACTACTTTGGTTGCCCGAGACCCGCTTATTCAGGTTTCGAGTAAGACAAGGATACCAGGCTGATAATGCCTAAGGTAATTTCACAAGATGGTCTAGAAACGAGACCCTCCGGCCTCTTGGCAATTCCATATAATGATTTACTTAAATAATCCTAAAAATTCTACTCTAAATGTGAGTAGAGAGGGTACCTCCCACATGCTCCACACTGGGGCCTTCGCCCTGTTGGTGCGAATCTGGGGCTTGCTCTGGTAGCTGAGTAGGCATTGCTTCAGTCTCCGCCGACTCTATCAAAATATATGGTGGGTCATTAGGATGTTGGCCCGTGCCCTCCTCAATTCCGGGTCGAGCTTCTTGGGCCTCAACCCCTTCCATTTGCTGTACCCGTTCCTCAACCACCTGCTCTCGTTCCTCTAGGATCTGACTATCGCAGACCATTTCTGTGTGCGAGGGGAGAAAAATTGCTAAACGGTTTTCTTTGGTTGTGGGCTTGAGGTGAATTTGTGGGCTTTGGGCCGATCCTTGTCCCGGGGAATTTTTTCCCGGGGAGCTTTCTCCCTGTTCCTTTGGGACTGTGCCTAATTTCTGACTTTTAGGGCCCTTCTTAGAATTTCACCTGGGCCCAGTAGAGGTGAAGGCTGGCCCATTAACAATTTGTTTACCCTTTGCAAATAAACTGGACAGGTTCAGGCGTAGTCCATCTCCAAGGGAATCACTGTGCGTGGTTCTCTCCTCCTGACATGCCATCCCATCGCCCATACTGTCCTGGACTGACAAAGGGGTGAACCTTGAGCCACCCTTGGAGTTGCTCACCTTTTGCC
Organism: Erythroxylum areolatum; assembly: GCA_024520975.1. Lineage (NCBI taxonomy): Eukaryota > Viridiplantae > Streptophyta > Magnoliopsida > Malpighiales > Erythroxylaceae > Erythroxylum > Erythroxylum areolatum. Next base: position 39,841,707 of record JANIJH010000001.1, on the reverse strand, counting down.
GTCCCATCTGCATCTGGCGAGGCTGGAAAGGACGTTGGGGTCGATTTTGAACTAACGTCCACTAGCCATAGCTGTTAGAGGTGGTGGTCGTTGTGTTTCCGTCAGCTGCAACACCGGTGGTTTTCTATCCAGTCATCACTCCAGCGTCACGGTCGTGTGGTGGAGGGCTTGCGGTGGAGTCTGGAAGGTGTTTTGGGCATGTGGCGTCGGCGTGGGCAACCATGTCGCAGGTGAAGCACAACTATGACAACTCCTCATACGCCACCCTTAGCTGCTCACCATCCAGTTCTACCGTGCTCCTCAATGGCTTGCTCATGTCGACTTCAATAGCTATTTTGGCATACTTGCCCCGATGTATCATTAGAGTTGCTTCGTCTATCTTCACAGTGTTACCGACAAGATTACCTAAGGTAACAAGGATGCGTGGGTGATATCTGGCGATGGAAAACTCCAGGAAGCGTATCCACACCACCGCCCTGGTGAGTTTACCGTGCGAGGGCTGGAACTCCGGCACCCACCACTACACCGACAAGGCCTGGCCGGAGATCGTCCACGGCCCTTGAGTTAACGCCCACAAGTAGTCCGCCTCGTGCATGAATTTCACAAGGAAAAAATCATATTCCAAGTCGACGAGTTTCATTGCGCCGCGGGGGTTCCACAGTGCCTGCAATCTGGCGCTAAACGTTCGGAAGTCAATCTTTCGGTCGAGCGCTTTTGTCACCACTGTCTGCACCCATTGATCGTCTAGTTTCGTTCTAAGGTTTTGGGAGAGGGTTATTCCTCCTTCATCATCCCATGATAATTGGATAATGTCCCCCTCCTTGACGTCGACTGGTTCCTCGTCAGGCCAAGTGGAACCCGCCGCTGCAATTGTCGCTTGCGTTGTCCCTGTGACAGCAAACTATATGACGGTTTTAGTTGTGGAACTGGACCGTCCTCTCTCTTTCGGGTACGTACAAGTTTGGAGAGGAGCTCGTCGTGATCAGGGGGCTCCATGATCACCCTGATGACACCGTGCAAAAAAACGAAATCGGTTTGAAGTTTCTGGAGCTAATCCGAGAATTCACCAACTTTTCTCTCTCTACCACTTTATTTAATAATGTCTTTAAGACTCGTTCCAACCAAAGAACTAATCCCGTTTTATGATATTTGTTGATATGTAATCAACTTATGATTAATGTTTTAAAAATTGAACCGAAAGTTAAACTGATATGATGAGAATTTTAAGATTTAAAATGTTCAACTAGTATTAGTCCGTCGTAAAATTGGTTAACGATTAATTAAAATTAAAGAATTTGAAATATAATTGAAAGAGATTATTTTATTAATCAAAGAATTTGAAATTTAATTTTAAAAAATTGTTGAATAAAAATTAATTAATTAATTTTAATTTAAAATAACTTATTAATTTTCTAAATTTGACTGAATAATTAATAAATTAATTAGTTTTTAATAACAAAAGTTATTTGAATAATTAATAAATTAATTAGTTTTTAATAATAAAGTTATTAAAGTAGATCGAATTGGAAAGTTACAAACCAAATTAAAAATTTTGGGCAGTTTAAAGTTTTTTAAATATCTGTCTAATCAATTAAAAGATAATTATAATAAATTATTTTTTAATTGGTGATTCATTTAATAAAATTCATAATTAAATCACATGAAATTATAAACATAAATGCAAAATGTAAATATTTTTTTAAGAGATACTAAATCATAAGAATTTTGTGATAATAAACCTCACATTACACAATATGTATGTAAGATGTTTAGAAATATTAGAATACATATCCATTTGATAGACAGATTATTGTTATTTTATGTGTCTTTTTAACGTGAGATAACTTATTTATAAATTTCTATATTCTCACTTATAATCAATGTTTTAAAAATCAAACCGGTTCGATCAGTTTAACAGGAAAAATCTTAAATTATCCAATTTTTAGTTAGATTTTCAATTTTTATGTTTAATTTAGTTTAATAATTGCTTTTGTTAAAAATTTATCAATTTATTAATTAGTCATACAATTTTTCTAAACTAACTAGTTTTTATAAAATTAAAATAAAATAATTAATTTTCATTTACCATTCTCTATTTTCAATTAAACTTTAAAATTTTTGATAATAAAGAACAATATTTTTTAATTATTTTTTAAATTCTTCAATTTTATTTATTTTTTAATTGGTTTTATATTAGTCTAAAACTGGTTGAACCTTTGAAAATTTAAATATCTTATCTTATTAATTTAACTTTTGATCAAGTTTTGAAAACATTGCTTACAAGTGACTTTGTCAGAATACTTGTATTAGGCTAATCACTTGAGTTAATCGCTGTCCTTAATTCTACGTGAAGAATGGAAATCTTTAACTGAAATAAAGTGAATATATAAGAATGGAAATCTTTAACTGAAATAAAGTGAATATATAAGAATGGAAATCTTTACCAAGCTTTATTTTTCGTTCCATACCTATTTTTCTCTTCTCATACCTACCAAACAAGCACGCCATTAATTTTTGATAAACAGATTAATTTTTAAAATTTTGATACACATGCACTGTTATTATTATTCAGTAAGACCTATGAGAAGTGATATGGCTGATACCTTCCTCTTCTCCATTGCCCATAAGTTAGCTTATTTTTACTATGAAATCAACTATGTGCTCGTCATTCACTTGTTATTAGTATTTATTTTTATTATTTATAATAGCAATCCTTACTAACATTTACCATTTTTTCTTTTAAGATTGATAAATAGTTTACTTTAACATTATTAGTTGACAACTTTTATTTTTTAATAATAATCTTCAGATTTTTATTTTGTGAACTTTATAATATATATAATAATACGGGTTGTCAATAGCAAACTTAAAATTATCAGTCTAGTTTTTTGAATGAGTCGTGATTTTATGCAATGTTTTAAAAATTAAACCAGAAGTTAATCCGTTAAAACAAGAGATTTAAAGTTTAAAAGATTCAACCGATATTATATCATCATCAAATTTGTTAAATATTAAATAAAATTAAAACATTTTAAATATGATTTAAAGATAAATATTCTAAACTATAGAAGAATTAAAACTTAATTAAAAAATGCTAAATAAAAATTAATTGATTTATTTTAATATACAAAAAGTAATTAGTTTATAAAATTTATTGATTAATTAATTTTTAAAAATTAAAATAAAATAAATTAAAAAATTAAAAACTAAATAAAAAATTTACCGATTCAAAAATTTACGGTTTTAAGGTTGCCAACGTAGACCTTACATGACCAATTGTTCCCTCGTTGAAAACGACTTTTGTGGTATGTATAGGGATAACAGTGGCCTATTGTAATGGCGTGCCCTGTTCTCGGTCTAAAGTCTGATTAATAACTCCGCCATAGCACGTCGGGACCGCATGGTTTTTTCTGCCAGAAACCTGCAGAGACTGAATTGTATGATTTCGATTCTAACTTGGCTTCCAAGTTATTGTCAGTGGGGCGTAAATCATATGCAATCTTCTTTCCCCTTTTTTTTTTTTGGATTTTGTGGCTTTTATTAACTTCTTCTGATCGATTTTTAACTTTTTTTAACCTTTATTTTCTTTTCTTTCCGTTTAATTAGGAGAATATTGTGAATTTCAAGAAAAGTGAAACAATATGTTAATTGATTATGCACATGTTTAATTAAATATATATATATATATATATATAGAACAATATTTAATAAAAATAATCCTATCTGTAAAATTTGTTTATTTTTACACATAATCATATTGTGTAAATTTCCGAATTGATATAATAGTCTCCAAATTATACCAACCGAGTATTTCATATTAGATAAGTCTTGTACGACAAACTCAATTAAGATAGTGTAGATGGAGAGATTCGAACACAAGATCTGTTGACGCTATGCTCCTATTTTACCAACTCAATCACCCCTGAGGGCAAATTAGATGTTTTTATATGGTTGGATATCAAATTAGGTTAATTTTAATTCCATGTGAAACTTTTATAATTGTTTTGAATTAGTAAAAATATTGGTCCAAAAAGTCATAAATTTGAATCAAGAAAAATAATCTATTTTTAAAATGTAAAAAATGTTATGTATAATTAATGGCCCTCTTTCAATTTTTGTAATACTGAAAAAGACTCGTTTTATTGCAGAACTTCAGATTGAGTATAACGTCGAGGATGAATTATGTTCTGGTAAGATGCTTTTAATAATAATAATAATATGCTTTTAAAAAGAAAAATCGAACCAATAATAAGACACCTAATGTCATCTAGCTGTTTGTGGTGAGAGTTGTCTTTATGAGTATAATTTATAGCTTGCTTTCTTTATTCGAAGCATTAACTTTTTCAATAGTACTTGGCCAGCTCCAACCCCAAGAAAATTAAACAAAAAGTTGGGTTCTCTTTTGTCTCTCTCTCACACACCTAACCCTAGT
>JANIJH010000001.1:39818079-39831019 GCA_024520975.1 Erythroxylum areolatum | reverse complement strand
AACCCTAGAGATTTCCTTTACAATCATATATATATATATATATATATATATATATATATATATAGATTAGGAACACAAACATAGAGAGAAAAGTGACGTACAAGAAGAAAAGAAAACTAAAGAACTAAATAAAAACTTATTAATTGATTTATTTTGGTCAATAAAAATTTATTAATTTATTAAATTGATCGATTGATTAATAAATTAATAAGCTTTTAACAAACTAAGTTATTAAAATAAATCGAATTGAAAAATTAAAAAATAAACTAAAAATTAGACGATTTAAAATTTTTATGATTAAACAGGCCGAATTGATTAAGTTTTAAATTAATATTGAAAAATGTAATATAATCCTAATTAGTTATACACTATTGCTAATTAAGCACATGCAAAAACACAGGGATATTGGAGAAACATGATTATTACCAGCCTTCTTTAAACAACTAATTAATTATGTTTCTAAGTATGAAGACAACTTGTTGAAAAGAACCAACTCTAGGGTTGGCAATGGCACTTATATGCTAGAGCTCGAGTTTATCTCTAAAAGTTAAACTATTCAACAGAAAAAGAATGATTGTTTAGAAGAAAAGAGAAGAAAGCATGACTAATGCTTAAGAGGCTTGCACGGATAGCTCAGTTGGTTACTGGCAAGGATAACTTGGGACAAGGATCAGGGTTCTAATTCCGGCAACAAGAGGAATAGGCCGCCTTACTGAGAAGCTGACTGAGATCAGATCGTGATTTACTCCCTTACTATTCTATCGGGCCGGAGTGTGAGGACGTTTTGAATGAGCGATTCCACTTTTTAGACAATATTTAAGGGTAATAATGAATGATTGAGAAGTAGTTCCTTTTAGACCTTTAGTGATAACAAGTGGCAGTTAGGGATAAATCAACTTTTGGGTACACGACACCAATGGTCTTTGTTTTTTTGTTTGTTTGTTCTTTGGGTTTTTAGCAGCATAATGAAGACGAAATTGACTCCCTCGTTCTCTTTTAATTATCTATCCAATCTTGGGATGACGAAGGCAAAGGTTAGGCTATGGTTGTCTTGTTCTTTCCCTAATTGTTTTTGTACATTTCTCAATGATAAAAGTAAAAAAGTGGAGTTGGATGCATCAAAAGCATACAAGTATCCAATGATTGTAAAAACACCTTCCATATCCAAAGGTAGAAGAAGATGACTTCCTTTGGTATTTCTCTTGTATTCCCTGCAAGTCATTCTCTTCTGGACCCTCACCTTTCTCGTGTCTTACTCTTTTGTCTCTTTTTGGACCTTATGCATATATTAAAAGATGGGTTTTTTATGTAATGATGATGGAAGTCGAGTTCTCCGTATTTAATCCAAGTTTAGTTCATTGTTTAGTTTCTTGATTATATATTTATTAATATTTAAAAAATCAAACCAAAAGTTAAAATAAAATAAAGAATTTAATATTTAAAATATTAAATTACCATAAAATAAGATAAAAATTAAATAAAAATTTTAAAATATAATTAAAAATTGGTCTTATTAAGTATCAATTAAATAATTATTAATATTTACAACGCATCACGTCTCATCAAAGTATGAGCTTTGATATAAACAAGTATTTTGATATTTTTTACAATTTTTAAAAAATCTTTCTTTTCTCATTATTTATTGATTTTTTTTTTTACTTATGAGGTATTATAGGAAGCTCCTAATTATAGGACAACACATTTAAGTGATCTATATCTAAACTAATTCTCACTTAAGTCAGGTAAGTTTCTTGCAAAAAAAATAAAACTTTGATCCTAAATTTTAAATAGCTATATATATAAGGACGAGTTTGAATTCTGATCTTAATTAAATTTAAAAAATCCCTTATTTGTCAAATGATTTTCTAATATTAAATATCAGTGCTTAATAATATGAAAAGATGGAAGTATAAACTCTTCTTATGCTTCCTGAAGAAGGCATGAAGAGACAATTAACTAGTGTTAAGTCCCATCAAGGATTTACATCGCTCAATTTAGTCACATCAGTTTGTAGGTTATGCCATGACTCGAAAGTCGAACTCTCACTCTCACGTTAATTTTATGATTTCTAACTAAAAATTACATTTCCGGGAGAATAAGTAATTGTTATTTAGTCATGTAAAAAAGGATCTCATTTCACTCATTTCAATTCTATCTAAAATTAACAGAAATAAGTTATAAATAAGATTTAAATTTAAGGGACTTTTTATTATAAAATAACATTATTTTAGATGTTTCAAATAAATTTGAGTTGTATTATAAAAATTGAATTAGATTTAAGTTATTTCAATTGATTATAACTTTTAATTTGTTTGATTAAGAACGATAATAAAGACTGTCTTTTCATACGAAAGTTTTTGATAAGACAGATATTATGATTTATTATCATAATTTAAAAGATAATACAAAAAAAAGACCTGATGTTATAACTATGTTGGATCTTTAAATTATTAATTCATTAAAACAATTTATTAGAAGTACGTGTTTTATAAGTTATTATACACGTTTGATATTTTATTTGATGTATAGCTAAAACATAATGAATGTAAATTTTATTATTAAAAATTAAAAATCATTACTTCTTAAATTTATCCCGATTGAGAGCTATTTTAAGTCATTAAAATCAAGATTAGAATTGTAGATTAAACGTGGTTGAGTTGATAAAGTGAAAGAGTATGGAGTCAAAAAGTTTTGTGTTCAATTTCTATAATTTATGTTCTCTTGATCGAATTTGTCGTATAGAACTTGTTTAATGTAGAGTACCTGGTTCACATGATTTGTAAATTAAAGCATCAATACGAGTTCTTTTGTTTTAATTTTTTTAATTTCAATATCTTAAATTTATTAGTAAAATTGTAGAAACGTGTGAAACTATTATTATTAATTATATTATATTCATTGCCTCGTTTTTAGTAATAACTTAAAATTTCAACTGACTCTACATTTTAAGGTTATGCAATCGACTCTCTTAAATTAATTCTGTTGAAAGGAACAGAACACAAACCCTGCGACCTGCAGTCATCCTTTTCACAAATACGTGTTTGATGCCTTTGGTCTGTTTGTTTATTTATTATTTTAGTATTGTACATTTAGGTCAATATCAGAGTTGAAAGCAACATTTTCCTATGCTATTTATGTGAACACCTTAGGTGGTCCATACTTTGGATAATTGTGGAAGGCCACTTTATATGCATAATGCCCTTTAAATTACTACAAATTCCTTTCCACTTCCTACTTCTCATCAATCTAATGCTCACTTAATTATACTTTTTACCTCTCCAATTAAGGGTTCATTAGCAGTAACTCCGTTCGGTGATAACTAATGATTCTTTACGTTAGCCAAAGTTCAATGGGTATGGATGAAGAAAGGGATAGAGATTGCAAGTTTACAAGAGCCAATTGTTCATGCTTATCCTTAAAAGTCTTTAAAATGATCAAAAGTCCACTCAAAGTCGCTCTCACCCACTCAAATCATCCTCTTCCTCTCAAACGAAACTCGGTAGGAAGAAGAAGGAGGAAAGGTGTTCCAATTAGATGCTTCTTTATCTTTTTAGCTTTGAAAACTTTTTGGACGATGGATAATTTTTTTTTATATGTACATATCGAAGTGAAACAAAGTAAGAAAACAACAGAATCCAATCCATGATTAGCATGTTATGCAATTTTGGTCACACAGCAAGATTTTAAATTAAAATAATGCAGCAAAACAAGTGACCCTTCAAGGAAACAGAACATACCAAATAAACAGTAGATATGATCATGATTTTCTAGCTATACGTTGAACTCACTCACTCGGTCTACATGCAACTTTTGACATTCATTTTTATACAAGGATTTGTTTAGATAAGGAGGGTTTATTTGAAGCACGTAATCGACAGATTATTACGTGCACCTTATTATGATTCGTTGAAAATGGCAAACCCTCAACTTATTGTTACCTTAAGCTGTTGAATTCTGGACCGACCATGGACAAGGAAAGCACAGCTTGTCAATTTCATGAAATTCCATGAACTTCAAAAGCCTGTGAATCCCAGATTGGATATTATCTGATGATCGAATCCAGCGGTTGTAGAGATTTGGAGTGAAACAAAAACTGAAAAAAGGGTTGGATTTTGAGGAATGGTAGATGATGCTGATAAATTTTTATCAGTACTCCCATAAAGAAGGTTCGTGATGATGATACCAACTGAAACTAGTATCACAAGTTTCAGTCTCAGCTACATCCACCTGCCATGGAGACAAGTAACTGAGCTCATCGAACCTATTACATATGTCCGAGAAAAGGTCCGGCAAGTCCATGAACGTGTCATCATCGTTCCTTGTCTGTGAATCCCGAGTGTCGACCGATGTTACAGTACTGTCAGGCGATGGAGGAACTGCCCCCTCTGATCCATCTTCAACGTGAACTTTTTTCACGACCAAGGACGCGGCGAGGACTGCAGCAGCACGAATGTCTTTGGGAGAGGCGGTGGCCGGACGGGGAAGTTCGTGGACTAGTTCCGGGAAGTTGAGGCAAGCAGAGCTTCCCTTAATCATCCGAGCCGCAACATCATGTGCGCGAGCAGCCATTTCTGGAGTTGAGAAAGTACCTAACCAAATTCTTGATTTCTTCTTCGGTTCTCTGATCTCTGACACCCATTTTCCCCAATGACGCATTCTCACTCCGCGGTAAGTTGGGTGCTTGCTTCCATTTCCACTGCTCTTGACCTTCTTGACACATTGATCATCACCATCACCATCCGCTCTTGCTTCTTGGCTTCGCTTAGAGCATTTGGAAGATTTTTGATGGTGTGAACAAGAGGAATGGAAATTCCAACCACTGATTCGAGCTTCACGATCAGTATCTGTTGATGTTTCCATGGGATAGATTTCTTGTGGGAAAGCAGAGCTTGAGTCAAAAAATGTAATGTTTATTATCGTCCTAGCTGGTGAATCCAACAGAGTGAAGATATAAAGGAAAGGTAATTAAAGCAAATGGGGCCTGTCCACAGGACGAAGACGTACAATTTTGGTTTGTTTGTGACCATATGGATGTATAATAATGCAACGTACGAGGTTGGCTTAGCTTCCTTTTTGTTAATTTCGTTGTATTTACTTAAGAATTACGCTTGAGTAAAGCCTCTTTTTTTTTTTACTCACGAGGTGTTTTAGGAAGATCTTAATTATAGGAAGACACTTTTAAGCCATCTATTTCTAAATTAATTCTTTTTCGAATTGGGTAGGTCCCTTACGGGAGGTAAAACTCTGACCTCAAATTTGCATTAAAATATTTTCAATTTTATTTTTAACAAAATAATCTAACTTTAAATTTTCTTTTAACGTTCATAACATGACATATTACGGTATGTGACTTAAGATAATGGTATCATTGTGTTATCAAAAAATTTAATGTTGATATATTTTTATTAAAAATAAAGATTAAAGTATTTTAATATTATTTTTAAAATGTTAATTAGTAAAATTTGTTATTTTTAAAGACTAATCCAAAAAATTGTACCCACAAAATTACAAACCAATTCATTGATCATTGTACGTGGGCTTTCTTGTTCATGTCCCAAAAGACGAGAAGAGGGTACGTGGTCAAGCGGTAATCATGGGTACCCCTTCGCTAGCTTGTACCCTGTTGCTTCTCTGTTCTCTTCTGCCCTATTCGTCCTGTTCCAAAGCCTTTCTAGCTATCCTTTTTTTTTTTTTTTTCTATTACATTTACAACAAAAGGATGAAAACACTTTGGAAACACAGGAATACAGATTGTGAAACAGAAGATGTGGATGATTGCTTCTTGGAAGTTTCCAAGAACATATACAAGCAAAAGAAAAACGTGACCGTGCAGGTTCGATCCCGGAAAAACGCATCAACAATCCATGCTTGTATCTAACCTTCCTTGGCATTGTATATAATAAGTAAGATTCGTTCATTTGTTTATGTGATAAATGAATATGCAAAAGAAAAAAACGTTAAAGATATATTGAATTGTATTTGGACATACTCTATCTAAGTTAAATTTCTTATTAAAAGTAAAATTTCAAGTTTAATAAATATTTTTTTAATTTTCATAGATATTAAACTCTTTTTATACTATTATTTTAATAAAAATTGCAATTTGTGAGAAAACTATAAATCAATTTTTTTTCTTGTTTGTATGATGGCATAAATGATGTATATTAGTTCCACCAAAATCAAATTATAAATAGTTGACGCGATGATAGGATACAAAATCTAACAATTAAAAAATGTAAATAATTTAATCGATTTAATCGTAAAAATATTAAACTGTCTAATGTATTAATTTGGTTTTTAACTTTCTGTTTGATTTACTTTAATAACTCTCATTATTAAAAATCAATCAATTTATTAATTAATCAATAATTTTTATAAATTAAAATAGATCAATTAATTTTTATTGATATTTTATTTAATCTTTAATCAGTTTTATAAAGATATAATATCGACCGGATGAAATCTTAGTCAAATTAAATATCTTTTTTTATTTGGTTTTTAAATTAAATATCTATTAACGATTTAAAACTAATAGAAATTATACTCAAAATTAATAAAAGACTTTTAATTTTAATTTTAAGAGAATTTCATTCCTTTACGTAAGGTCGTGAGAAAAGTAACACGTTGAACATGTTTATTTAACCTATTCAGGAGCACAATTATTTTTATAATTTAAAATATGTTATTAAAAAATTAAAAAATTGATTTTAATTTATAAACACTTATTAATTAAAATGTTTATAAATTAAAAAAGTTACCCGATGTTTAATAACAAAAGTTATTTAAATAAATCGAATCAAAAAATTAAAATTTAAACAAAAAATAAAAAGTTCAAAAATTTTACAATTAAACTAACAAAACTAGTTGAATATTTAATTCAAAAATTCAAAAATTTTAAAGTAATGTACTTGACATATTTAATTTACGTAATTTTATTTTATTTGTTTGTTTATTTATTTACTTATATCTTTATTTGTTATTATATCTTTATTATAAATTTATTTTTATTTTGGTTTACATATTTATATTTATATATTTTATGCAATTATTTATTTATTTATTTATTATATTTTACTATTTTTAAAAACACTTTTTTTTCCTTTAAATCTATCAAAAATAAACTTTTACTAATTAAAAGTAAAATAATGTCATTGTAAATTAGGGAGACGAAACACAAGACCTCCAAAATCGACCGCAACAACCTCGAAGACAGATTGTCATATCGCTACTCATATTTATATATCTGGTACACATGACAATGATGTATGATGATTATTGCATATGCCTCTAATTGATCAAAACGTGGCATACATGAGGCTGGAACACAGGCAAACAGCGGTTGGCTGCTGGCTTTAGACAGGACCCCCATCAAGTCAGAGTTAAGACACGATATGGTCTGGTACATGTATGGCCAGCCTCAAGTATGAATCAATATGTTGTACTTTTTTTTTTTTAGGGACCATTAATTTTAAAATGCTGAAAATTTTTAATTTTTAATTTAATATCTAAAATTTAAAATCTTAATTGAATGATTACTTTTTTAAAAATTTAATGCTTCAATTTAAAATATTAATTTTGTTAATAATTTAATTAACAATATTTTTGTTATCTATGACGTATAAGTGTTTAAATTAATAATAAAATTATCATTTTAAAGTAAATTATTAAAGATTTAAAAAGTTGATTAATCAGCCGAAAAATTTAAAATGTTAGGCACCAAATTGAAAAACATTCAAAAAGTTGGTTAATTTAGGATTTACTATCCTTTTTCTAGTAGTCTAATAAAAATATGATATTCTTTTTTATTTGAAATATAACATGTTATTCTAAAATAAGATATAAATAAAAAAACTTTATTTCTGATATCGATATCATTTTAGGATAATAAACTATAAAGTTTCACAATTTTTAACTTTTTTTTAATTTTTAAGTATTTAAAAATTTAAAAATAAATCAACAAAATATTATCAAAAACCATTTTACTGACTTATTCAAAATTTCAAAACTTAAATATTTAATTAAAATTTTTTAAAAAGTGAGCAAAAGATCTAGAAAATTTTGAGACATTTTAATATGTTATCACTGCATTTACTTATGTAAGAGAGATAACTTGGGTAAGAAACAAAATTTGATAAATGAAACATCTAAAGACTTTAACTTTATAGTGCTCAAAACTAAATAAGTTTTATTAGAAATTAGATTTTGAATATGTATAATATATTTTATGTTTCAATATCCTAAATGTTTTTATGTTAACAACTCGTTATGGTGCAACTATTGTCTGTACCCTAAATTAATTCCTAAATTTTTGCAATTAACAAACACAATATAAGGAAGTACAAGTCGATATCACAAGAAATTCTAACTTGCTGATCGTTACGAAGGAAAATAATTAAAGGGGGTTGTGAAATTTTATAATAAGGAAAATAATAAAATGAAAGTATTTAATAAAACAACCTTTAGTTTATAGTTGCTTCTACCTTTAGAACTATGATTGATTATTGACATAAAATAATTATTTTATCAATCATCTATTCGATATGATACTAAATATTTGTTTTTCTTAAAAAGACATAATTCAATTATACCATATTACTTAACAAATTTAGATATGTTCCAAGATTTAATTAAACAATATCTTTAAGAAAAAGAAAGACTATTAAAGTAAGATAACACAACATCTGTAGTTGCATTTAGTCTAGTTGAATGCTTTTCGTAAAAGTAATAGTTTTTGAACTCCTAGTTGATTATAAGAATTAAACTTTTAGGTATTCAAACTTTAATACAACAAATGATTATTTTAATCAATAAACTAATAATGCATTAGAAATTAATAAAATAATCATAAAATAGAAGCATAGAAAAGCAATTCAATAGATGAATAAATTAAATACTCTATTATAAGACATAATTTCCTCCCAATCTTCAAAGTTCCAACAGAGCTTTTACTTCCTTCGTATAAGAATAAAAGACTTAGTCAACAATGGTCATTCCTACAACTAGCATATAAAGAAAGATTACTCTCATATCTTTTAAGGAAAGGAGGATTTTGAGAACTTGGTAACTATAGTTGAAATATGGGATGCTTTGCTCCTTCACATCTTGGTTCCATTTATAACTATTGAAACCTATGTAGAAATTTTGTGGTTGTAATTCTTTGGATCTCCTAGATCATAACATCGTTGATTTTCACCCACATTTGGCCAAGATAAGGTTTTAAACCACTTTTCACATGTTTTTCTCTTGCAAATTTGAAGTTTGAAAATTGGCACTTTGAGATAAACATGCCCACATCAAATATCATGGAAGACTAATTTTTTTAGATTTAAATTTGATTTTGATAATCTAATTCCAATTTGCAAAATAAAACCATTTTGTTAGCCCAAACCTCTTTAATTCACCTTTGATATTGTTGAGATTTCTCCATTTTCATTTTCTTAATTTGGATTAAGACCCAATTTTTTTTCACAATCAAATGGCATCTTTAAACCTTATTATGCAAAAACAAACAAAATACCAAGTCTTGAACGTATTAAGATAAGATCTAGGAAGATTTTAAATGCTAAAGATAAGGCCAAATTATGACACATCATATTCCCCCACACCTAAACCTTGCTTTTCCTTAAACAAATGAAAGACTAAAAAAACAAGATAGCCAAATAATTTTTACTTAACCACTTCTCGTGAGTATCAAATCCGTGAATACAAGCATAATGTTATAAAAAGTATGTTAAAAGTAATGTATATTTAGCATATATCATAGACATAAGATCTAAGGGAGATAAAAAAAATAAAAATGGTAAATGATTTAAAATATAGTAAAATCATAGTGTTGTAGATAGTCATGTTATAAGCAAATTCAAAAAATTGTAAAGACTTTTCCTAAGTCCTAAGATTCCTACCAATAATAGCACGCAACAAAACTTTTAGAGAACCACTTTAGTTTGGCCATCGGTCTATAGATGACAAGTTGTATAGAATAACAACTTAATTCTCAGTTTTCCCAACAAAGTTTTCTAAAAGTTACTAAAAAACCTAACATCCCTATCTAACACAATATTTCTAGGAACTCTATGCAATATAACAATCCCTTGACAAATAGTCTAGTAATATAGGATACATCATTGATTTTAGATATGCAATAAAATGAGTCATTTTAGAAAATATATCTACCATTATAAATATTGAATCTTTACCACTTTTAGACTTAGATAACCCTAAAATGAAATTCATTGAAAGATCCACCCATAATTTACTAGGTATAAGTAAAGGGGTACATAAGCTATGAGTTTGCACTCTAAATTTGAGCTACCTACAATTAACATATCTCTCGCACACCCCCTTTACATCTCTCCTCATATGTGGCTAAAAGAAATGCTAACTCAAAATCTGTTGAGTCTTTTTAACTTTAAAGTGTCCATTAGGCCTCCCTTGTATGACTCTATCACAAGTGACTTTCTCAAAGAATTACGAGATACACATGGTCAGTTTTCTCTAAACAAATATCCTTTATGCATGCAAAATTTTTCATATGCAAAATTCTCACATACTTTAAACAAACAATCAAAATCAGGATCATCAGCATAATATGCTCAAAACTCGTCAATTTATATGCACAATACTCAATAAAGTATATCTCCAAGATAATGCATCAGTTACAACATTTTCCTTACTTTACTTACACTTTATCACATAAGAAAAAGTCTTGATAAACTCTACCCATTAAACATGTATATTGCTCATCTTACTTTGACCTTGGATATATTTTAAAGACTCATGGTCCATATGTATCATAAACTCTTTAGCCCATAAATGCCATTGCTAAGTCTCTAAGGCTCTCACTAATGCATACATGTCCTTATCGTAAATCGGGTAACTCAAGGTGATCCTACTAGGCTTGTCAATAAAGTATGCTATTGGTTTTCTATCTTGCATCAATACTGCTCCAATTCTTACACTTGAAGCATCACACTCAAATTTAAAGTGTCCTTAAAGTTAGTTAAAGCTAACATTTGAGTCAAACTTAACTTCTTTTTCAATAGAATAAATGCTCTCTTTTGATCTTCATCCCAATTAAACCCTACACTTTTCTTTACTATCTCGCTCAAAGGTGTCGCAAGTGTATTTTTACCAATTATCTATAGAAACTAGCCATCCTATTGAAACTCCTAACATCACTCATAATTTTGAGTATTGGCTAATCTTTAATAGCCTTCACTATGCCCTTTACAATCACCATATAACCAAGTAATATAAATTGTATAAAGAAAAAGGTACACTTCTTTAAGTTTCCATACAACTTTCTTGCCTAAGAACAATGTAAAACCTTTTGTAAATGCTCAATATTCTTCTTGAAGATCTTATTATAGACAAGAATGTCATTGAAGCACACATCTACAAACTTGCCTAAAAACTCACAGAAAATATAATTCATTAATCTTATGAAAGTGTTAGGTGCGTTAATCAATTCAAAAGGCATTACTAATCAGTCATAAAATCTATATTTGTTTTTAAAGTTTTTTTTTTCACTCATTTCCTTCTCTAATTATAATTTGATATACCCAAAATTTAAATCAATATAGAGAATAAATAGGCACTAAATAATTCATCAAGCATATCATTCTAACTTAGGAATAAGATGTTAATATTTTATAGTATTTTTATTGATGGTGTAATAATCTATGAACATCTTCGATGTTATATTCTTTTTTGGTTGTTAACAAAAATAGGAACAACATACTAGCTCAAGCTCTCTCTTACACATCCCTTCTTTAAGAGTTCCTCCACTTACTTTTGAATCTCCTTCGTCTCCGACGGATTTGTTTGATATGTTGGTCATTTTAGAATATAAGCTCCTAAAATAAAATCATTTTGGCACTCAATCTCTCTTAAAGGCAATAATCCACTCATAATATCATGTTGAAAGAGATCCTTAAATTTTTATAAATGAGACACAATACCATTAGTTAAAGTAACATTACTGTCAATATCATGAGAAATGAAAAATTATTTGTAAATAAAAAAAGTATCTAACATATGGCTAATAATACATTTCTTACATTCCCCACTCTCCCTACCAAGCTCACACCTTTTTCTTTGTGTTTACTTCTTGTTTTTGCCTTGCTTTTAATGTTTGTAATTACATTCTTCAATTTAATCTCATAAATCTTGTGTTACATTTTGTAAAATCATTCTTCAATTTGGTCCTTCACTTGGATCAATATTATAGACCTAACTATAATTTCTTGAATTAACGAAACTTCACTCTATACATAGAGATCCATTATTAAGGCCTTGCTTGGTAAATGGCTAATTTGTAGTTACTTTTTTGGCAAATTGAGAGGTATTTTGGTTGTTTGACCGTGCCTAATAAGTTGATTACCAAATATAATTATCAACAATTTGAGCAGATTGAACCTAATATGTTTTTTTAAAAATGCTCCTAATGAGGAGCGTTTTGCTCCGATAATTGAGAAATTAAGAGACGAGCAGACGATTATGCCTAAAAGTAGTAGTACTAGTAGTAGTAGTAGTCGTAGTAGTAGTAGTAGTAGTAATAGTAGTAATAGTAGTAGTAATAGTAGTAGTAGTAATAGTAGTAGTAGTAGTAGTTCCAAGTTAAAAGATCTATAATGTACCCTAGTGTCTAGCAATATGGTAGTAATTGAGGTTGGTGTTTTCAGACTATGGCTTTTGCCAAGGCTGTTGCACTTCTGTTTTTGTCTTTTGCTTGCTTTATGGTTCTGAAATTAATAAAATACATTCTTGCCTTCAATCTTGTCGTATCTGCCTAGTTAGGCAGTGATTTGTTCAATCTGTTGAGTGTTTGGTGTTTTTGGTAATGCTATTGTCTGCAACCAAATTAATACCAACTCTAATAATGAAATATGTAGTTAGTGAAGAGTTGAGATCGTTCCCCACGAGGAATCTATTGGTAAAT
>JANIJH010000001.1:39800396-39816901 GCA_024520975.1 Erythroxylum areolatum | reverse complement strand
GGTTGAATTAACGTGATTTTAAGAAATTAAAAACGACAAAATTGAAAATAAACGAAAATAATCATATCTGAAAAATTGATGAATAAACCTTGGTTTCAAGTAATCTACGTTATCAAACTAGTATGGATATTTGATATAAAATTAAGTCCATTAACAAATACTCATTGAGTGATGTTCTTGTTTAAGATTGGGTGAATAGAAACATGTATTCTAAACACTCTTATTAACCAACAACTTAGATACGATCTTAAGTTTGATTAATTAATAACTTTAAGAACCAACAGAACTAGTGAGCAAGACAACACACATATAATATGTATTTAGTCTACATAAGACTGTTTCTTAGAATTTCCCAATTCCTAACGTAAAGATGGTAATCCTAATTGTCACTTTAGATTAGCAAAATTGAATGTCAAATCCTACTAATTTGGTATTAAATTAAATCAATCAATTCCTAGTTGCACACTCTAGAGATTAATCAATTCAATCATAGAAAACAATACGAAAGATACTTAATATTCATCAATGAAATAAATTTTATTTAGAAATTCTCACACATACTAGATGATAACGTTGATTCCCTTCAACCAAGAAGAAAGATTTAGCTACTCATAACAGAGGTAAAACCTAATAGAAAAGTAGCAGGACATATTGTCTCCATCTCTACAATTTTTTCAAAAAAATTGAAAACTCCTAAGAAACCCAAAACAAAAGAAAAACATGAAAAGATGATATGTCTAGAAGGGTATTTGGCTTCCCTCTTATTGTTATCTTTATCAGATACACTTCTCCACAAAATCAGGTAGCAAATCTCCACACAAGGAAACAACTTGATTCTCAAAATAATTAAAATCCTAAGTACATCGAATCTGTTTTCAAATTAGACTCTACAGATAAACTTTTCCTTTGTACGTGCCTATGCTTAGTCAAAATTTTTTCTGCCAGTTGGAAATTTGAATTGTCTTTGCTTTCCTTTTATTTTTTTGATTTAAATTTATCTTCCATGTGTTGAAAATTATTTAAGAACAATTACAAAACAAGTCCGTTAAATTTAAATAAGAATTTTAACACATTAAAGATATCTTTATCCAAATTGAGCACAAAAATAATAACTTATCAGTTCTCATTCCTCATCTGTACAACATCTCTAGTATTCCTATATGTTATTGCGTAAGATTCCAACACAGGTTGAGAACCACGTCATTTTAGTATCATCAAGATTCACTAATCAGATCAACTTCTTCTAATAACGCTGACGTGTCTGATTAGAGAGGATCTATTTACATGAGATAGTGTCACGTTAGCAAAGATAATGGTGAAACTAATATCAGGCTAGAATTGAAAAAAAATAAAATTAAAACATTTTATTGATACTTTTAAAAGTTAACAGCTATAATTAAAAATTTAAAAAGAATTTAATTTTTTTTAGTAATTAACCCTAATAATAATACAAATGGGGCTGGTTGTTTAAATGGATGCAAGTTTAAGTTGTGCTTGAATGGTGCATTTATACTATATTTCTTTCACAAAATTTAAATAATAATAATATTATTCAAGCACAACTTAAACATGCATCCATTTAAACGAACCAGCCCCATTTGTGTAGGCTAGGTAGGACGGTGCTTGAACAAGAGTAGACGGCCACAGAGAACCATGACAATCTTATGGAAATAAGAACAGTCTCTAACATCAGCAACAGCCATCTACTCTGGCAAGCCCAATAGCCAGCACGTTGGGTGGTTTTGTTTAGTATCTAGCTTGTCAATTTATGCAACATGCGAGTGTAGCTCTACACTAGCTGCCACATGTTTCCTTGGATGGGGATAGCTAGATCGCCGCTCCGCTCAACAGTGCAAGATCCGTAAAATGGTAAAATATGTAAAAACAGAAACTCTAAAACTACATCATTATTATCATCGTCACATTCAATTCAAAATTTTACAATAAAGTAAAATTTGAAGAAGTATAATAATACGTAACCTTATTTCTATATAATAAAGAGACTGTTTCTAATAAACTAATATGTAGAAATTCCAAAAAAAACATGGTACATGTAAATTATATTCCGAACTTTTAACAAAATTTTAAATATATCTCAATTTTTAGTTTATGAAATTATATATCGTGATTTATTAAAAATATATGTTTATTTATTTCATTGCTTATATGAAACTTGCATCTTACAAATTTTGGTAACATTTGAATTATATGTACAAACTTTTAATTTTTTACTATATATTTCAAAAATTTTATTGAATGTACGTTAGATTATTATCAAGACCTTTATAAAAATTCAAGTCATAGTTCTAAATATTAAATTTTATATAAAAAATAATTCGATACAATTAATTTCTAATATTAACTGATATTAATTTCTTCGGACTGGATGTGATAATGATGATGATTAACTGATATATGTATTACAAATTAATTGTGGTGTATTTTATATTTTATTACGAGATATATTTAATATATACTTACTATATTTTAGGATACTTAGAATTATTTATCCTATACATATATATCATAATATATTTTCCTGATACATATATATCATAATATATTTTCATGAAAGCAACAAATAGAGACAAGAGAGTTGAACAAAATTTTCATACATACGAAATATCATTTTCTAACTTTTAATTTGTAGATATATATCAATTTCTTTACTTAATGGATGGAAAAGATTACTACATAAAGAACAAAACAAAGCTTATCTTTCGATCTTGTTTTTTAGATTTTTTTATTCGATAATTACGATTACACCTTAAATAAAATATTATCATAGTAACTTAGAATTCGTAACATATTGACTTGTTTGTCTCCTTGCATTCGATATTATAGGTCTCACAATTCATTTTGGTGGTTATGCCACATAATTACCATTATACATACAAAAAAAAAAAAAAAAGAACATATAGACTCTTGCCATTATTGTTAGTTTTTCTGATATAGTATATTAAATGTTATATATTTTTGGCATATGGGAGATTATTACAAGTTCAAAATTTTAAAGATACTAACTTCTTGGTCTGAAGAAAGATGACAAAATCACTTTTAATCCAAATTTAGTATGTTGTATAAAAAATGTCATTTAATGATTTTGATTTTCTTCTTTTTTTATAGATAAGATCCATTTTTAATTCATAATTATTGTCATTTATTTGATAAATTAACATTCAAAATAAAAAAAAGAACTTCTATTTTATTTACATAATTATTATGATTCACTTAATAAATATTTGAAGTCAATAAAAAAGCCCTTCATTTTTAAATGCCCAATTATTGTTGAATCATTTAATAGATTAATATTTAAAATTAAAGAAAAATTCGATAAATCCAAGTGAGTCTCAAAATGGATAATAAAATTGACAATTCCAAGGTTTTTGTTGGGAGGATTTGTATCACAAGTCTTGACGAACATGTGGACTTTGAATCATATTTGGCCAATAACTGCAGCCTCTTACTAGCAAAATCCAGCATGATTAATATTATCAGCATGACTTTTCCTATATAACTTGGTGGCAATTGACTTAACACTAGACGACCTAACTGTATTACAACCCAATTGTCTTTAAACTTAGATCCGAAGATAAGGCTTTTTGCAAGCTTGTTTGAAAAATGAATTATCTTTAATGATGTTCTTGAATAAGACATGTTGATCGCACAACTTATCAAGAGAGGCTAAAGTAAACTGGTAGATTTCTCCAAGAGATATATTAGTAATATCCCTTTGCAAAGAAACAATGATTCATTGTAGCTCTGATTACAGTTGATCTGCAAGTGATGAGATAAAAGTTTATCGAAGATTAATATCATTTTATCCATTTAAAAGATAATACCTTTTTTTATATGTTGAAAATCCTTCTGTAAATCTCGCTTGTTAAGTGAACAATATTTCATTGCAAATACTTCTGATGAATATACTTATTTATAAGCTGAAAGTCACCAATGAATTCCTTATGAATTATTCCAAGAAGAGCTCCGGCTGTAGTGACTTGGATATACTGAAATCTTCGATAGTTGTCAATACTTTGCCACCATTCTTGCAAAGTGCCAGTGAAACAAGAAGTAAACTCAAACAAAATATCCTGTAAAGGATTATTCAATCGAGTCATTTGAAGATCTATCCAAGTACCGAATTCATGTAAGCGATCTCTCCATTTCTTTGGGGGAAGATCGTCAAAAGTAAACTAAGGTTTTGAAGTAGACTTGGTCTATGCAGCTGATTAAGCTAGTACTACTTACAGTTCTAGTGCAGGTCTAAAAGGTTCAGTACCTGTAGATTCTGCTTCAATTCACTTCTATCTGGTTCAACTTCAGTAGTTTCAGGCATAGTCATCAGAACTTATGCTAAGTCTGATAGATTAGCTAGCTGGGCTGAGGAATCAAAATATGGTTCAAAGATATGTTCAAATAATGACTCAGAAATTGTTGCAAAGATTTCAAATGTTGAGATAGAGCCTTTATAACAAGCATCTGAATTATTTGATAGGGCAGAGGAATCTTCTGCAGCAGGTGTAGGTGCAAGAGTTGCTATGAACTATGTCTGAGGTGTTTTGTCCTTCCCAGTAGAGGTGGAAGGTTAAGACTTCCGTGAAGAAGTGGGAGGTGTATGGATCTGTAACGGTTTACGCCACTGGTTAATTGATTTAGGTAATGACTCAAGAACTTGTTCAGGCTTTGGCTTGGGTTTTGACTTTTTAGGTTTTGCTTGATCTACCTGAGGATGGATATGTTGTGTAATCAAAGGATAGTTGAACTTGAAGACCTTTGAATAGTCAGCTTCTTCTAGATATGTCTGATACAGAGGAGGAGTGTATAATGGCTGTATATTTGAAAATATTGAAGAGGATGAGCCATATACAGTCTTAGACTATGCATATTGCATATCAGCTTCCATGCGTTGTACAATTCCTTGTATCTTTCTGAGTTCTCTAGTTTTAATGTCGAAGTTAGGTCCAAAATACTGTGTAGTAATGTAATGTCAAAGATCAACGTCAAGTTGCTAAGTCTGAGCTTTGTATGAGTGGTATAGTTGTTGGATGTGTTTAGAGATGATGTCAACTTTTTGTTGAGTAGCACGAGTTTGTTGATTAATTCCATCTAACTTGGAATCAATTCTTCTAAGAACTTCGTTTTGTGCTACTACTTTTGATATTTGCTAGTTAAAAACTTTATCAGAAGGATTTGTGTTCCTTGTAAGGTAATTCCTGTGGCTCGAATATAAGAGCGAGAAATAACCCTACTTGTTTCATCTATACTCTCGTGTAGAAAAGGAAACTCCTCATTGTATGACTTAATCATCATACATGGTATTGGAGTAGGAGTAGGAGTAATGACAAGAATTGTTGGATTAGGATGACAGGAAGAAGATTTCATCATCTCACAAAGAGATCTAGGTTTAACTCTTTTTGTGGGTAGACCATTAGATTTGCTGGAATCATTTGGATTTGAATCATCCTTGTGTGGATGATACTGTTAAGAAGGCATACAACGAGTTTGAGACTTTTTCTTCTTCCTTCTTTATCTGACATACCACTCATTATCATCACTGTTTGACTTAGGGTTGAGACAAACTTCACAGGCAGGTTCGTACATAGATGGGTTAACATCACATATAAAGTGTCCACGATGATGACTTATATAGACTAGATCTCCATTAGATATAAAAGAATGGATAGGAGGGGCAGATTTACCTTTCATATGAGAAAATACGGGGTGAATCAAAAGAATAACACCAGATGTAGAAGGTCCAGATGGAACTTCATTAGGCTTTGCATAAATGGACTTCACCGTTCCATCCTTTAATGTCTTCAGAATCGAAGAAGTTGTTGTATGAAAAGAGTGTTGATGAGGCACATGAAACTCCTTTTAGTAATTGATGATTTCTTCAGTAAGCATAAACTTTTCAAGCTCCATAACTGGTAATTTCTTTGGGAACTAGATGATAGTAGTCTGATCATTGGAACAATCAACAACCATATAAAGAGCATCCGAAGTAGAATTTGAAAAGTTAAGGTCCAAAGCATGATTATGTAGATGATAGATCATCTGGTGATGTAAGGTAGCCATGATGGTTATAGGATCTTGATCTGCTCCAGTGATTTAAATCTGAACTTGAAATAGTTTAGATAAATTGAGATCATCCAACTTGATGTTGAAATTGAGTGTTATTGTTAGAATGACATTTCCATTGTTGAGAGTAGTTAGCAAGGTATCAATCAAAGCATGTTGGTACGTCGTGTGGGCAGTATCTAGAAGAGATATCTTGACTGTAGCAGGTATTCCCTTTCTTCCATAAAGTGTGGGAACAAGGCGTATACCTCCAACATGAAGATGTGTATGATTGTATTCTCTCCAAAGAGAGATCAGCTCTTTTGGGATCTCAAGCTTTATGTATTGTTTGTGTTGTAGTAAATCTAAGGCCATACTGTTCCAGTTTGGAACTCTGGATTATTTCTTTAGTTTTTGGTCTAGATGTAGATAAAATAGTACGTATACTTCTCGTCCAAGAACTATCAAGAGAATATAAACTATAAGGACTCAACAAAGGTAAAGAAACTTACAGACACGATTTTCTATAAGAACATGAGTAATTTCAACTAAATTTTCTATACAATTAGACAAAACACACTTAAAACTAGAAGGTAGACTAGACATAGACAAAGTTGAAGACAGATGAACATGGTCATTTGGTAGTGTTTTCATAACCATTGGGCTCTGTCCCTACTCACTCTTATCAAGAGACAATGTTACCGCCGATTAAGACACGATAGATGGCTCTAATACCAACCGAGGATCTCGAAGGGCACACAAGAAAAGTAAGACAACTAACTAGCTAAAACGACACTTTTGAGTAGACCTTTGACTAACCAAAGTCGGAATATAGGCTAAAGTGGTGTCTGGTAGACTATTGTAGAGCAACATGGGAACCTTGTGACTATTGGTAAGTTTCAGGTATAACGGTCGAGATACAAAGCTCTTCTCTCCACAGGCACACAACTCTCAACTTTCCTCTTAGGAACCTTACACTCTCACGATACCTATCTGGATTTGAACTTATAGTCGTTCAAACAAAGTGAGATCATCCAACTTTATGTTGAAATCATGTGCTATTGTTAGAATGACATTTTCATTATTGAGAGTGGTCAACAAAGTACCAATCAACTACAACCAGAGCTACAATGGACCATTGTTTTCTTTACAAGGGATATTGCTAATATATCTCTTGGAGAAATCTACTAGCTTGCTTTAACCTCTCTTAACAAGTTGTGTGATCAACATGCCTTATTCAAGAACATCATTAAAGCTGATCCACTTCTCAAACAGGCTTGCAAAAAGCCTTATCTTCAGATCAAATGCAAAGACAAAAAGAACTGTGATTGTAGCAACAAGAAGAAATCTCATCATAATCATGCCTATCATCGATGAAAGTTCCACAGACAAATATAAGGTTATAAGCCCTTTAGGAAAACTTATGTGAGAAAAGATGGAACAAAACGAATTTGTTCGATTATTCAAGAAGAAATCCCATCATTCTCAAAAAGTTGATGGCTATTATCTCTGTGGACAACCAGGACACTTTGCACTTACTTGTGCTCACAAAAGTAAAAAGGATGTCAAGTTATTGAAGCAAATGCAATCAATTTTGCCTATTCATTCTTCCAATAACTTTGAAGAGTTGATTGAGGAACAATCCACTGAAGATCAAGACATTAAGTTTGTTGTTTCTGTTACGACTTCTAATGATGAATCATCTGATTCCTCTATCTCTCTAGGGGATGATTCTCTATACATGCTACAATAGACCTACATGAAATTAGATCGTACTCTAGTCTAACGGCTATATGTCCAAATCCAACTCTTCAGACAAGACAAATACGATCGACCCATCAAAGCTATTGGATTTATGGATACTGGATCCAGTCTTACGATTATGAAGCCCAACATTTTACTTTCTAAAGCATGGAGCTCACATAATGAGTAATTTACAGCTACAGATGACAGTTCATTCAAGATCAGGCTTATTACAAAGAGATAGATCGGGATACGATTCTTTCCATAGTGTATAGTTTGGACTAAAGTTCTTGGCAGCAATCTACTTAACCCAGATCCAGACATTCTCATTGGTATGGATGTCTACAACAAAGTCTCACCTTTACAGATCCTACCCACAGGCCTCAGGTATCGATCATTTTACAGTCCCTACACTGAAGTGAAAAATGTGTTTGAACTTTCTCAAATTCCTACACCATATACATCACTGAGAGATAAACTGTTAGACGACTGTCCTGAATCACATGCATAGTTTTCTCATCTATATCCTCTTTGGAAAAATGCTAACTTTTTCATAAGTATACCTTTCAAAAAGAATAAGAATATCAATCCCACTAAAGCTACACATCTAGGGATGAACCCTGATGACCTTAGACTCGCGCAAGATGAGTGTGCTATCCTTTTGAAGCAAGGACTCATTGAGCCTACAAGCTTGCCAGGCATTCTATGTGAACAAATGTTCAGAGAAAAAGTGCAGTAAAAAGAGATTGGTGATTAATTACAAGCCTATGAATATATTCCTGCAAGATGACAAGTTTTCTCATCCTAAGATCAATACTCAAGTACTATTTTAAAAAGAAGTTGTCTTTTCCAAGTTTGATCTTAAGGTAGGATTTTGGTAATTGGGTATTCACCCAACTGAGCGGTACAAAACTGCATTCTACATTCCCAATGCACAATACTAATGGACTGTTATGCCATTTGGGCTCAAAGTTGCCTCATCAATGTTTCAAAGAACTATGACCAAGATCTATTAGCCTATCCTCACTAGTGCAATCATTTACATTAATGACATTCTGTTGTTCTCAAAGACCCATAAAGGACATCAAGCCTTACTCCAGCAATTATTGGATCTTACTCAACAATATAGAATCATGTTTTCAGCCTTTAAAAACATTATTAGGACGAAGGATATTGAATTTTTGGGGTATGCATTTCAAAAAGAGATTCTACCAGCCTAGTTTACACATTGTACAAGAGTTGTTACATTTCTTGATGAAAATCTCACTGTGAAACAAATACAACAATTCCTCGAGATTGTTAATTACATCCGTGAGTTCATACCATACATGGCAGCTTACACTTTACGTTTATCCAACTTGCTCAGACAAAATCCACCATGGCCTCCAGATATTTTCCTTCCTTTTTCTCGATATAAATTCTCCATTTGTCACATTAAAGGTGACCAAAACACATTTGCTGATTTTCTTTCTCGACCTACCAAACCAATATTGTTTCTTTCATCCACTCTGAACCATTTTATTCCTCTTTTTTGGCTAATGGAGTTTCCCAAGTTTGCAAAATATAAAAAAGATTTTCCCTCTTTGTTTTCTACTACTCCAAAAATTGTTATAGACATTTTCCCCCTTCTTCATCAAAATCTGTTTTATATCTTCATCTCACACTTCTCACATTTGATGTTTTACCTACTCTTGGTCATTTTGATGCTCTTACCCCTTACAAACTAATGTATCATCTCTATGATATTGTCCATAATACTACCTTGTGTCATCTTTGGGCATTCTATATCTTTATCACCTCCTCCATGTTTATCGCCACCTATCTAATCCTACCAATGCCAATTCTCTTTTGTGGACTTTTTTAGAATAGTTTCAACCCCTTTCCAAATGGCATGTAGACATGTCTCAAATCTTGACTCATTATCACTTATAGGACACTGCTTTAACTGATCACGAAGTTTATGCTATTTATATTAGACATCGTCCCTATTGTATGAGTACTTCTGGACATCTGCGCACACTAAATCACCTTCAGCATTGGCAACCACCCTTGATTGGTCTATAAAATGCACATAGCTAATGACAGATTTACATTCTTTCTTAGACCAACTCAACCAATTCTTGAGCCTACCTCCTTCTAATATTTGTACATCTCTTAGTCCGTATTTTGGAAATACTGCTCTTCTTGCACCAATTATTCCTCCATCATTTGACCATTGGACATCAATGGCTCCCTCTAATGTTATCAACATTTAAGCCAGTGAAGTTCCTTGTCCTACAAATCGACATCCTACAATTTCAAGCATACCATCCAACCATATCCAAGAGCCCACTTCTATTTCTAGCCCAAGACTTTCTACATGGATTGTAATTGATATCGGCCACGTTCTTTATCAAATTGACAATGACATAGGCTTTACAGAGTAAGATTACTTTGATTGTGATAATGATCTCACTTTAGCACTTTAAAGTGGGACTCCTCTTTTTAAGAGTTCACTTTTGAATCTTTTTATGAAAGAGAATTTTTGTAGCCCACAAACTACTATGCAAGATTCCTTATCATCGTACTGTTTGCTTTTTAGAAAGTTGTTTACTTTTTTAAAGTAGTTTTTTTAAAAATGCGATGATTGTACTTAAAGTTGTTTTCTTTTTTAAAGTTGTAATCAATGTGTTTCTTGAGAGTTTTAATTCCATGCCCTTGCTTCGCTTATAAAAGCAAGGTTTCTCCTTCACTCTAAGCACGACGAGATTAAAGAAGTTTGATTTCAATGAATATTAATTCAAGTGTTTTCTATTTTCTCTAAGTTCGCCCTCTCTTGAAAGCTTAAGTCTTGAGCAATATTACTATTTGTCATAATACAAAGATAAATATGCTCTACACTCGTCTCTTTTGAGAATCTAATGTATCAGAAAATCTAAGACAGTTTATGACTGCATAAAACAATTTCGCTGTAAGATTAAAGTTTTAACAAGAAAAGAGTGTAGGTACTGTTGCGACTATTATTTCAAAAGAGGAAAAGGTGCTATGAGAGTGTAAGATTTCTAAGAAGAAAGCTAAGAATTGTATGCCTGTGGAGAGAAAGGCTTTGTGTCTCGACCATCATACCTGAAACTAACCGATAGTCACAAGGTTCCTATGTTGTTCCATAATAGTCTACTAGACACTATAGTATCCTACAATTCAACTTTGGTTAGTCGATGGTCTGCTCAAAGGTGGTGCTTTAGCTAGTTAATTGTCGTACTTTCCTTGTGTGTCATTTCGAATCCTCAGTTATACTAAGCCTCCCAAAAGGATCCTTGAAGGGGAGTGAGCACCAAATCACTTATACAACCACCACGTTCCACTTGCGCAACTCACGCAATAGCCTATGAATTCCATTACCGAATTGCATGACTAAGATTCGAACTTGCGATGTGGAGTGATCAAGGCCGAAACCTGCTGACTCTGATATCACTAACCCCTCAAAAGGATCCTTGAAGGGGAGTGAGCACCAAATCACTTCTACAACGGGATTGAGGAAAACAAAAACAAGTTGGACAAGAAAAGATCCAACAATTGTATTGAAAAGGAACTCCTCAATGAGTTGCATTTGTTGGCCAACACATTGACAGAACCAATTACAAATAAGTATACTGCTGATGAAAGCAACACTTAACGAGAGTTCAAATTGCTGTAATACAGTACAAAACTAATACATAAAACCCACCTTCAGCTTTTCAGTAATCATATTTAGGTGACTTTATTCAATAGTATTTATTAGCTGACAGGAATATGGAACAAGAAAATTATAGCATATTCACCTTACTCCTCAAAGTCGGGCATTGCGAAGTTGTTGCTTTAACAGAGGGCGGACATATTCTTGGTAACCATCTGGAACGACTGAATCGTTTAAGGGATCTTTCCATGCCTCTTCATAGAGTTTTGGATACACGTTTCCGTCGTAGCGGCCAAGAATGGAGCCAAGGAAATGATCCGTGTAGTTGAAAGCATCTACTAGCGCAATTGCATTGGGACGTAGCTAATCCATGAATTTGAAAATGTTAATAGGCACGGAAAATATAAGAATAAACAAAAAGAAATATATTGCCTGAAACCAACCTTAGAATATAGGGATCTTAGCAGATCATTAGCAAGTGAAGCTTGCTTGGCTGAAATGCAGCCAGTGGCGATGAAGTCACCAAGATGTTTGTGAAGAATGTTTAGGGCATATATGTAGCAAAGAACCTGTAATTGTTCTTTCACCCCCTTCCCTGGTATATTTTGTTGCAATTTCTCAAAGAACCTGGAGCAGAAAGATGATTAAATTACCGACTTGACAATAAACAAAATCATGTCCCCACCAATTCATTGGAGTTACGTTATACTACAGGTAACAGGGCTGACAACTATTTGCAGACATCTTAGTGTAGAAAAAACTTCATTTCTTTTAAAAGATTCATTTCTTTTAAAAAGGACCAGCTTTGTGTTACTTTACAACTGAAAAGATGTCCTTTTCTAATCGAAAGTAATAAAGAAGTGACATGGTTGGTGGGCTTAGAACCCTAGCTTAATACATCCAAATGTATTTTGGATGGTGAGAGAATAGTGGAATGGAGATATTATTGATCAGATAAGAAAAACTTGGGATACATTGACGGGGGAAAGACTTACTTAGAAACAACAATTAATTGGCAATGAGCAACTGCAGCCTCAACTAGAACAGGTGACAGTTCTGCAAATCCTGAATAAATATAAAGTGAACAAATAAGTAAACATGCATTATCTTGCACCATGCTCACGCAAGAACTTTTGAGCTAAAAAATACTATAGGAAAAATATTTTAGCCTTCACTGTCCATTCTGCTTATTTGCAAGTTAATGCAATTCATTTCATGAACAAATGTCAATCTAACGCGTATCATCCTCACAGGCAAAATAGTCTGATTAAAGAATTAGTAATGAATGTTTCCAATACAAACAAAAGAAGGAATCAGTATGGTTGGAGAAAATACAACATCCTTAATTGCTTAATATTTGGTAATTTCTCAAAATTACATGCAAGAAGAGAAAAAAAAATTCAAAATACTCCAGCAAGGCAAAGAAGACTTACCCTCTTCAGGATTTGCAAACTTGCTTAGGTTTTGCGCGCGGGCAACAGACATCCTAGCAGCCCTAGCTTCAAATACCTCCAGTACAACACTAGGATTCAACCAATCCTCAGCTGCAACAAATATATAACAATTACTACTGACTTTAGTATGTGTGCACGCACTATCTCAACAACAGAAGCTTGTATGCCCCCTTGTGGCATTGTAATTAAACACACCAATAGGTACCACAACGGACAAATTGTCTATTTGCTTGCACTCATGAAGTTACATGGGTAATTTACGAATTTTTATAAAGCCTACCCTCCAGCTACGAGCATTTTGTATATATCATTCAAGAAAAGAAACAATACAAGAAGTAGCAAATTATTACCCTTTTGGACATTGCAACGACATTGCAAAAGATGCTCTGCTCGTCCCATATAAGCTGTAGTTCCTACAGGCTTCTTTCCAGAAGGCAGCTGAGAAACAGTCTTCATTAGAAACCTTGCGACCTGCGAGTACAATTTTTGAGCAGGATATCAGCAACAGCCTAACAAAATAAACTTCCAAAGTGCAGTCAGCTATGCACCACACTGAACAAGCCAACAACAGGACTTGGAAGACAGACATTCCAGTATAGTTGAAGCATATTTAAAAAGAAAAAAATTTGGACAAAATCGCAGAAATGAAATGGTGGAATCACTTCCTTATTTTCCCTGCATCGCTATGGTTTAAAACCAAACACTGATCTTAAAGCTTGAGATATACAAAACTAAGAGAGGTTCATTCTTAACAGCTGTGTTTATTTTCTAAGATGCCGTCACCAAATCAGAGAGTTAAAGTCAGACTCAAAATGGTAGAAATGATATTCATGGTCTATTATTTGCACACATCATGATTATTAAATAATCTTTTGGAATTGTTATAGAATTTGAAGAAGATATGGGACCGTTTGGTTCTATTTCTGTTGTCCAATCGTGATCTCTAAATTTTTTTTTTAATAAAACAAAATTTTGTTTGGTTGTTAATGTCAATGTAGTTATATTTTTATTACTAATGATAATTACAAATTAGATAAAATTAAAAATAATATTTTTTATTAATTACAATTTTTAAATCTTTTATAAAATATTTATTAATAAACAATTAATAAAATTATTTTATTTTATTAAAATAAATAATTATTATGAAAAAAGAAACAGAAACAAAAAATAAAAACCAATTTTTGTGGATTTCATAAGTTTTAAAAACTAGAAGAAACTAAAACCAAAAACTCAAACAAACAAGTTTTTTTTATTAAATTTGAAAACAAAGCCAGAAATCCAAAAATACAAATAGAGACAAACAAACCCTAAGACTAAGATCCCAATGCTGTAGATAAAGTTCTGTAATTGAAACCCCATGTAGCCTCAACACATCCAGCTAAGTTCATCTCAATTATTCTTTTGACAATAAGGCATTCTGAAACTATATCAACCAATAATCAACATTGACCTATAAGATATAACAGATACCAGCAGTCCTACATCTAATTGTGTTCGAGGTCAAACAAATTGAACCTATTGTTTTGGGTTAACAAGGCTGTTTGGGCTATGGGCCCAAGAACTGTTTCTCAATCAGATAGAATAGAGGAGTCTCTTGGTTTACCTATCAATCAAATTCATCTTCACTTCACATACAGGTTAGGGCTAGATGTGATCTCTATGTTGTATTAGTTACTGATTGGTTCCAATTTCATTTTTTTACTGTTTAAGTTACATCATGCCAAATAAGAAATAATCATGCGAGCTGGATGGGACAATGTATACAGCCAATTGACTTCAATCACAATGATACTTGGAGTTAATAGAATGAACGTACCTGTAAAAGCAGCACAATGTTGTCTCCTTCATAAGTACAGGCTGGAACATAAACTGCAAATAACTCTGGAAGGCCGCTGGCGAAGAGGTAGCCATGTCCACCACACAGTTTTCGACATTCTTCAATAGCATCCTGCAGAGTAAAGTGAACATTGCTCAAGTTGAAAAATTAAAAGAGTCTACACCTTCGATCAATCCTATCAGCTTGACTCATGAAGCCCCATTATCAAGGAGACAGAGAGAGAGATGATTGAAACATGCCAGAAGAAACATGAAATAAATGGGTAATTAGTCTTCACTTACAGCAGTGACAGATGTTGTCAAAGACTTCAACCCAGCAGTACATGCATGAGCCTCAGGCAGTGTAGAAAAATCATTGGCCTGCAATCTCTCGGTCACATCTGTGTAAAGCCATTTCAACCATTCACCAACAAATCTGAAAGCATATGCAGAGGCCAGCAAGGGGAAGAGTCTACTTTGCTGAGTTTTGTAATCAATCACCTAAACATTTAGATTCTCTGAAGATAAGTTACAAATCCTTGGAGCTACCTAATGAGAATGATGTGCGAACATATCACTAGGAAGAGCAGAATTACAATACATAGACGTGACAACACAAATATATAATCATCCTACCATTAGCTGCAATATATTCCACATATGCAAACATTTTAACACTGTACAAATAGACTAGTTGTTCATTGAATGCATTTCTAATTCATCAAAACTTACTCATTGCACAAGCCACAATACCAATAAATAGTCAAAGGTTAGCTGCTCCTGACATGTAGCAATTCATCCTAAGCATCGTGCTACATGTCCCATATAAATCATTAAGAAACAAGTAACCTATATTCTCATTTCAGAAACAAAACAGAATAACAATGACAAGTGAATTTATCAGAAGCTAGTATGTCCTAAAAGAAACAATTTCAACACAACTAACAAAGAAGGTGAAATTGATACCTGGGTCTCAAGACCACCATCCTGGGAACCAAATTGTCTTCGAACAGCACTGTATCTTGTAGCAATACAAACTGCTCTTGATAAAGCACGGGAAGCATCAGCTACAATACTTTGCCTCACATACACCATAGTTCCATAAATCAACTGCCTTGGGACGTTGGATTCAACGCATTTCCCTTCCCTAGTAACCTGCAAAACCCTGCAACAAAAAACAAGGCGATGATAATGGTCATGTTAGAATATGTGGAAATATCTACAGCTAGCACATGAGGCGGACCCTTCACAACTATAAATCACAATGTGGGTAGTATAAATAAAGTGAAAACTTCTAACATTTTATGGAATTTCTCACAAAGGGGATAAATAGAAATGACCAAGCATGATCATGCCAAAACAAGATGAAAATGACTGAGAGAGTCCAACCTCTGTAACATTTGTTCCCTTGGAATTCGCACATGATCAAATCTTAAAACACCATTGTCCATTGTGTTATATGCACCATTTCCAAACTTCATTCCAATATCACCAACTGTTATGCCAGGAAGAGGCAAGTGATCGTCCAAACTCCGAAGCTGGACAATAAAACCTGAAATGAGTTTTAACAATGTCAGTACATGATAAACCAACCAATAATCTCCAATCTGCAAAATTTGGAATAAACTCTTCGAGTACTTACCATGAACTCCGTGCTCTTTGCCATCGATTACAAGACGGGCATAGACAACGGCATGTGTGGAAATTTTACCCAAGCCACCAGGCCACCACTAGAAAACCAATTACAGCAAAGAAAGAATTATATTCCAACACAAACA
>JANIJH010000001.1:39615052-39627062 GCA_024520975.1 Erythroxylum areolatum | reverse complement strand
AAGTGGTGTTGGTAGGATTTGTGTCGGAAGACAAATCAATTGTAAAGGTAGCTTGAGCCGAAAATCAAGTGGTGTTGGTAGGATTTGTGTCGGAAAGCAAATCAATTGTTAAGGTAGCTTGAGCCAGAAATCAAGTGGTGTTGTAAGAGTTCACACTAAACTAATAAGTGTGTAGTAAAGTGGTTTGCCAAATCCTAAGTGGGAGCTTAGGTAGAGGACGTAGGTCTTAGCACCGAACGTCTATAAAAACAGCGTTTGCTCTTCTTCTCTATTCTTTACATCTAATTTTGTTTAAATTATTTTCGTGTGAATTAACTTCTGATTTTATTGTAGAATTTTACAAAAAGCATTAAAGATCTATTCAACCCCCCTTCTAGATCGTTTACAACTGTGACCATCAAGTCACTCTTTGGTTTATCAATTATAAATCTATTTTGCGATAGTTGCATTAAGTATAAGTGACTATTTAGTGGAACATTTGATCAGGCTTCCACAATGCAGTAGTTCATATCTAGGATGAAGCCAAATAAAGGGAAGGAGGAACCGATGGTTCACAGCAATAAAGATGTGGAAGTAATACCTATAGGGGGTGTATATAGTGAACTTTATCGTAAGGTACATTAGGGTTTACACGACACATTTTATATGTGATCTTTGATCAATTAAGGACATTGAAGGTTGGCATTTTGCATTTAATACTTCTGTTATACAGTTGTGGTTTAATGCAAAACATAAAGGTACAACTTTCTTGTCATATGGTTTGTATAGAATGTGTCTTATCCCTGATTAGATATATACTTCTTCGTATCATGCTAAACAAGGTATGAAGGACCTGATGAATGAGAAGTCATACATGGTGTGACATAAAAGTTTAAGCCACATTTCCAGAGATAGGATTGAGAGATAGATTAGGGAAAGCATTTCTCAATTCTAGATTAAGATAATCTGGAACCATATGCTGACGATCATAGGGGTAAGTTGACTCATAAGGGCAATGGGGTCAACTCATACTTCTAACTTATTGAGTTTGATACATAAAGATTTCGATAGACCTCATATAATTGCATTATGCAATTATAAAAGTATTCTGATATTTCTTAATGATGTTTCACATCAAAGTCATGTGTTCTCGCTTAAAGTCTGAAGGTTGAGAACCAGTTGTAAAAATTCATCAAGATAGTCAAATTTGACCGTGGAGGAGAATATCATGGAAAACATGATGTTTCAGGACTTTAAAAGGTCTGTTTGCCAGATATATAAAGTCAGTTAGAATAGTGACTTGGTTCACTATGCCGAGCAGTTCTGAGTAAAATGGTGTGTTGCCGAAGGGCATAACTGCACCCTAAAGGACTTAAAGAAGTCAATGCAGAGCAGGACTAATCTACCTATCTAGAAGTTAAAGAACTCATCCTTGCGCACAATCGTGTAAAGGGCTGCCCTACTGAGGCAGGATAATCCTTATAAAGAAATATTGCTTACTCGTTTCTTTCATTGCTATTTAGTAAAATATCTCAACTACTTTAGGGCTACAGATTTTACTGTAGATAAGGAGGGACCAGAATAGTGGAATTACAAGCAGCCAAGTTACTAAAATATCATGTCTATGATGATGGTGGGTCTTTTAACCTTTCGGATGATAGTAGGGTGGATACTACAATTGTCACATATCCACTACTCATACAGTTAGATTCGGTGGATCTAGATTTTTGTAACATACATGTACAGGAACAGGAACCCATACCTGTGCACATAGAGGGATTCCTGTGGGTACAAGATCTAATAAGGTTAAGTAAATTCATTGGAGTGAGACGACCTGCTATCCCATCTGACAACATAGTCTATCAGGAGTACTGGACTATGTAATTAGACACTACGGATCCAGTTACTTTTACAGAAGCTATTTTTGGGCCCAATGCGAACGTGTGGTGGGATGTAATGAATGATGAGATGCAAGCCATAAAGTATAGTAAGTTCTAGGAGCTAGTTGATTTACATCAGGAACTGCAAGCTCGTCAGTTGTAAATAAAGTTTGAGACCTAAAGGATTTTAGGATAAAGTTCAATGGTTTAATGGCTTGCTCAATTGCATAAAGGTTCGCTCAGGGAAAAAGGCTGACTTTGTGTCACCTTTTCTCTCGTATCCTCATAGGATAGATTTTGAGTGATAAAAGCAATTGTAGCTTATGATGATATAGAGTTACATTAGATGGCTGTCAAAACCACCTTCCTGAGTAAAAACCTTTATGAAGTGGTCTATATAGTGCAATCTGTATGGTCCCAGGATCCAGAGAGTACTGACATGGTTTGCAAGTTATACAAATCAATATATGGTTTACAATAAACCTCCTGAAGGTGATACCTTACAATTGGTGAGGTTACGGCCTCTTCCGGTTTCATGGAAATCAAAGTCAAAAGATGCCTATACTATGAAGTTGAGGGGAGCAAAGTTATCTTCCTATCACTGCATGAGGATGGTAAATTGCTCACATTAAGTCACTTGATCATGTTGTATGAGGATAAGCAACTTTTGGTCAAGAACCTTGACATAAAGGACCTTAGTACAACATCTTCTATCCTAGGTATTCGGATTCACCAAGATATATCTCAACACTCATCAGATCTCTCAAAGAATGCATACATTGAGTATGTGTTACAAAGGTTTAATACGATTGACAGTAAACCTGTCGTAACACCTGTCTCTCACAGTGAGAGATAATCTTTGGTACAGTATTCAAAGAATAAAGTGAAGAGAGAGATTATGAGGAATGTTCCGTATTCTAGTATAGTGGATAGCTGATGTATGCTTAACTATGTACTAGATAGGACATTGCAATCACTGGTTGACTGTTTCGTCAATATCTAGTTAATCCAGTTATAGACTTTTGGAATGCAGTCTAGTGAGCGTTGAGATACTTGAAGGACTCAAGGATTATATGTTGACATATAGAAAAGTCAACAGACTAAACTTCGTAGGGAATTCAGATTTAAAGTTAGCTATATGTTCGGATGATCGAAAGTTCACTTAAGGTTATAGCTTAAGTTTACGGATGGTATAATATCGTAGAAGTGTGTCAGAGACACAAATAACTTCCTTGACTAGGCGTACAGAGTGCATGCTAAAGAGCTGCTTCACAGATGATTTAACTCAGAAATTTGATTTCTGAGTGGTCTGTGGTCCATTCAGTGGCTAGACCCATCTGGTTTTACTATAGCATTCTTCTTACAGTGTTGTTTAATGACAATGAAGGTCATAGCAGTTAAAGATCAATGGTTTGGTCATAAGGGTGTTGACACGAAAAGTGACATTAAGGTTTGAAACATTTAAGGACTGAGGAATTGCGAATCTATCCTTTAACTAAAGGACATCACCCACTTATGTTTGTAACACAAGTATACAGTATGAGTGTTTTGGTGTCGTTAAACATTGCCAGTTAGGGGATCGTTAGGTTTGCTCCATGTACATTTGTACATCCTAAAGTATTTTGATAGTATGATGGTTCATTGTTGAAGATGATCATCATTTATCCTCAGTATTGTGTGTCACCATACATTGTCATAGTATATATGAAAGTCTTAAGATTTGTGTTAATCTTAAGCATTTGAAGGTCATTGGATATATATACAGATTGACCTTATGTTTATATCATTTAGACGCATACAATTTAACATATATATCTATAAAGTTTGACATAACATAGGAAGATATAAGTTTTTAATCCCATAAAGGTTCTCTAATGTAGTTTAGCATTCAATTGGAGAACATAAAAGTTTTCTTTAATGCTATTTAACATTCGGTGAGAGAAAACAGGATTTCTCTAATGCAGTTTAGCACATGTCATTTAGCATAAAGTTGGAGAAGTTGGAGAAATTGAGACCTACAAATGAAGATGATACAATTAGATCATAAAGGTATCATCGTAGTTTGTCACACTCCATTTTTCCATTCATGTTAGTGAGGTATAAGGTATTCGTGATTGTATTGCATCTGTGTCATATAGGACACATGTATCTGATGCTTTTTAGTACCGAAAGCCTTGCAGGACAGAATGATAGACTTTCGTTATCTTTGGATCAAATGTTTTGTTTTTAAAACTTAATCGACTATACAGTAGTGTGGCTTAACCAGGTTTTTAAATTATTTTTAAACTAAAGTCTACTGCAATTAATGCTTATCCAAAGGGGAGATTGTAAGACATTTTTGTCCTTAGGGACAATTTTGTCCATGTCTCATAAAGTTGGACTAACATTAATTGAAATTTTGGTTTTTAAATAAATTACCGATTAAGTTACGCCATTTGATCTAGATAAAGATAATAAGGTGGCTCAATAAATGATCTAGATTAATGGCTTGAAGTTCGAGTAGAAAATAGATCCCGATTAGTGTGGATTAGGTCCATATCGGCCTTGTGATGGGAAAGCCCGATATGGAAGCTATATAAAGGTAAGGTCTCCTGTAATGACTCAAGAGTTCATTCACGAGCATAAGGATTTTTGACCTATTAGGGAAGCTCGTGATCTAAGGAAACTGTAGAAAGGCCTAGCCCGTGAGTCGGTGATCACTTTCCACTAAAGGTCCTGGGAGATTCGGAGACTTTTGGAGCTCGGAATCAGAGATGGAACCGAAATTTAGGTATTTCGCATTACCTTCATTTTTAATCCTTTCATGTAGATCTGGGATACATAATAAGGCTCTCTCTATGTATTACATGTTGCAGTATATAGACTTATCAAAAAATAGCAAGAGAACGAGAACAAAATGTTTGTGATGTAAGAATGGCCATACTCTTTAAGAGCTGGACCTCTTTATTTATATTCAAATATGAAGAAACGAACTAGTACATGTGGCAAACAAAGAAAGGAATTCTAGAAGTGTGTACTTAACAACTTGTCCTGAAACAATTATAATAGATGTGAAGACAAACTAAAAGGGTAGCTAACGATTTCCTTCAACATTCCCCCTCCACCCAGCTTCGCTTGGTCTTGAGATGAGCAAAATGGTTCGAAGACAAAACTTTAGTCAGAAGGTTAGCTGGTTCATCCAATGTAGGAACATAGCATACCTCCATTATCCGCTTGGTAATTAAATCATGTATAAAATGAATGGCAATTTCGATATGTTTGGATCGAGAATGTAAAATAGGATTAGCAATAAGAGAGGCAACAATGATATTATCTACCCAAAGAACTGGTTTACGTGAAGGGTTGATTCCGATTCCTTCAATAGTGAGAGAAACCGTGCAATTTCTGCTGTGGTGGAAGCTAAAGATCGGTATTCAGGGTCTAAGTAAAACCCTTAGCCACTAAGCGGGCTTTATGTCGTTCAATAGAACCATCTGCCCTGTATTTGATTATGAAGATCCAATTATTTACAGCAAGTTTCATATCTGGCCGATGAGGAACCAGTTCCCACGTGGAGTTGGCTAGGAGAGCTCGATATTTGGCCTCGAGAGCGTGACGCCACTGAGGGATATTCAGCGCCTGGTTTACACTATTTGGCTCTAGTTCTTCTAGTGGAGATGAAGTGGAGAGATATGCTTTTGGTTTAAAGATACCAGCCTTACTGCGTGTGATCGTATGCCAGATTTTGATCATATCATATTTGTTTAAGCTAGATACGTAGGTGTTTGGAGACAAAGAGGAATCACGTGAATGAAGGTTTGAGGAAGTGAAGGTCTCTGCAGATGAAACGTTAGCCTGAGGTAGACAATATAACCCATCCTTAGTTGAACCTTGAAGAAGCACCTTCCCCAATCAAACATAGATCCTTATGAAATTCAACCAAGACAGGATTAACATTAGTAAGTCTGTGAACACTTAGCAAATTCTTAGTTATTTTAGGCACATGAAGGATATGGTTTAATTTTAGATGAGAATTAGATTTCAGTAAAGAATAAGAACCAGAGTGTGTAATATGCAGTTGCTGTCCATTACCTACAGTGAGGCCCTTACCTCTTGAGAATTCATTTTTGTTGATTTGTAGGTTACTGTTATATATATATATATGAGAACAGGATCAAGTTATTGAACGATTGCTTGGGAAATCGAATTCAACTCTTTTTCCCTTGTTGCTACTCTTTTTTTGACCTATTTTGAATAGAAAACTCATACTCGTTCAAGGGAGACTGAACCTTGAGTTCGATAGAGAGAACTCCAATCTCTTGGGTTTGATTAAACTCTGGCTGTCATTTTATTTAGCTTCTGTCCTTTAAAATAAGGATCAGTCATATTACAGATATAGAAGTCTATTATCTATAGACTTTCTAACTGTTATGTTCCTTTAAATAAGGATCAGTCTTATTATAATTATTGAAGTCTTATATCTCTAAACTTCATACGGAATAAGAATAGGAAACAATAAACTAAAAATTATAGAAGTCCTATTATATCCCTAATTCCTACGGAATCTAAACTTCCTACTGAATATATCAATTTTGACGATTTCCTAGTCTGGTATATGGTTTCCTAATGAAGGCATCCACAACGTTACCCCCGTCCCGCAGAAGAAGCTTGTCCTCAAGTGCAAATTCTGGATAAGTAAGTCAGAAATGTTTCGTATCCTCCTAAGTGGCATCAGAAATAGGCATACCAGTCCACTGAGCTAAGAGTTCAGATCTGCCACAGTTGAGACGTGCTCGAAGAACCGACTGAGGAGTAAGTAACACACGTCCATCCACTAAAGGTGGCAATGAAGCAGAAATAGCAGGATTGTCCCCTTTAAATGTTTTTAATAAAGAAACATGGAAAACATTGTGAATGATGCTGTCTAGAGAAAGACAGAGCTCATTCGCCACCGAACCAATCTTGCGAGTGATTGGAAAAGGGTCGTAGAAATGGGGAGACAACTTGTTAAATCCCAGAGTGCCTAAGGAGCGTTGTCGATGGGCATGTAGACGAAGCCAAACCAAGTCACCAACAGAAAACTTCACCTCTCTATGCCCCTTGTCATAATAAGTCTGCATTCGCTGTTGAGCTTAGGATAATCGATCCCGAATTTCTTGTAAAGCTTTGTCCCTATCCACCAAAGCATTATCAACCGCTTCAACTCAAGAAGAACCTACTACGTAAGACAGCAAACGAGGTGGATCCCGACCGTATACCACCTTAAAGGGAGTGGTTTGAAGAGCGGAGTGAAAAGAAGTATTATAACAATACTCTGCCCATGATATCCAAGCAACCCATTTCTTTTGGGAAATCTCCCACAAAACATTAAAGGTACATTTCAACAGCGCGATTGACTACCTTGGTTTGCCCATCGGTCTGCAGGTAGTAAGCTGTAGAAAATTGAAGTTTCGTACCTTGCAAACGAAAAAGCTCCTTCCAAAATACACTAATGAAGACAATATCTCTATCACAAGTAATAGTTTCGGGTAAGCCATGTAAACAGACAATTTGCTCATTGAACACTTGGGTCACACGAACTGCTGTATAAGGGTGAGCTAGAGGGATGAAATGAGAGTATTTAGAAAAACGATCCACCATAACCATCACTGATTTACCCCATGATTTCGGTAATCCATCCACAAAATCCATCGATATATCAGACCATACTTGCACAGGAAGTTGCAGAAGTTGAAGCAATCTAGTAGGGCTTAAATGCTAGGACTTGTTGCGTTGACACGTGGGACAAACGAACACATAAGCAGCCACATCCGTTTTCATATCTTTCCAGTAAAAATCCCCACGTATTCTGTGTAAGGTTTTCTGGATACCTTCATGTGTAGCATCATGGTAAGCAAATAAAATGGTGGAAATCACCACAAAGGTTGGAAGAAGATAAATTCGACCCTTATATAGCAATAGCCCATTGGATACAGTCCATTCAGAGCCTAATTCTCCTTTTTCAGCTTGCACATACAGCTCCTTTAATGCTTCAACCCCTTTTGCTTCATCCCGGATGCTCTCAAGTAATAAAACTCGTGGTTGGCTGATTGCACAAATCGTCATATCTGTTGTCGATTGTCGGGATAAGGCATCGACTACTTTGTTGAGATGGCCTGCATGATATTCCACTTGAAAATCAAACCCCGTCAGTTTACTGAGCCAATGTTGCTATGGTGGTGTAATCAGTCGATACTCAAGTAGATACTTTCAACTATAATGATCTGTCCGAATGAGGAAGGATTGTCCCCATAGATACGGTCGCCAATGTTTAACCGATTTAGCTAGGCCAATAAGCTCCCTCTCATATGCTGTCAACTTTTTGTGACAGATAGCCAATGGATGACTGAAAAAAGCTATGGGATCTCCCTCTTGATGTAAAATAGCCCCAATACCCTCGCCGGAAGCATTCTATTCTATAATAAATTCAACGTCGAACTTAGGTAATTGTAACACGGGAGTTGTTGATAAGGCTCGTTTTAGGTTCTCAAAGGATGTTAGAGCTAGGTCATTCCATTGGAAAGAGTTCTTTTTACGTAAGCTAGTTAAAGGTACAGCCAATACGCCATAATTCTGAATGAATTTACGGTAATATCCTACCAGTCCTAAAAACCCACGGAAAGAAGTAATACACTGCGATTGTGGCCAGTTTAAAATAGCTTGAACTTTGCTCCTGTCCACTTCCACACCTGCGGCTGAAATTACATGTCCCAAATACACCACTTGTTCATATGCAAAAGAGCACTTAGAGCGCTTTAAGTAAAGTTGATGAGCTCAAAGTAATTCAAAGACAGTTAGGAAATGTGATAAATGATCCTTCAAAGTGCGGCTGTAAATGAGAATGTCATCAAAGAAAACGAGCACAAAACGGCGTAATTGGGCGTGAAATACCTCATTTATGAGGGCTTGAAAAGTGGATGGCACATTTGTCAAACCAAACAACATAACGAGGAACTCAAAGTGACCATGATGGGTGCGAAAGGCCATTTTCTCTACATCTGAATGAAACATGCGCATTTGGTAATATCCCGACCGTAAATCCAGCTTAGTGAAGTATTGTGCACCATAGAGTTCATCAATAAGTTCATCGACTTCTGGAATAGGGAATTTATCTTTGACAATGCTGGCGTTCAATTCTCTATAATCAACACAAAGATGCCAGGTTCCATCTTGTTTGGGAACGAGCAAGACTGGTGAAGAGAAAGGAGACTTACTAGGCCTAATGGTCCCTTGCTGAAGCATCTGAGAACATTGCCGTTCAATGTCATCCTTTTGTAAATGAGGATACCTGTAAGGCCTTACCACTACTGGAGTGGACCCAGGCCGCAAACAAATGCGATGATCACTTTGACGAAGGGGTAGTAAACCCATGGGTTATTGAAACAAATCATCAAATTCTAGCAAGAATTGTGATAAAAGGTTCTCGGCTATCAAGGGTTAACTAAACAAATGCATTTTTTTTCCAGCCTACTGTCCCTGAAGCACAATCGACCTCTCCTCCACTGTGAATTTCATTGTGAGCGCCGCAAAATCCCAAACAATAGGTCCCAATTCTTGTAGCCATTTAATTCCCAATACAATATCAAACCAATCCAATGGTATAACATAAAAATCAGCCACAAATTTGTGTCCCTCAATATAAAAGGTGAGATGAGAACAAACCCCTATACTTTGGACTTTCTATCCGTTAGCAACTGACATACTAGTATTAGGTAAATGTGTTACCGAAAGGGCTAGGCAACGAGCCACTGTCTCACTAATGAAATTGTGTGTACTTCCTGAATCTACCAGACCCAGCAAAGGCTGTCCACTCATTACGGCTTGTATCCGCATAGTCCTAGCATGTGTCTGGCCTGTAATAGCATGTAACAAAATTTTAGGTTCGCCTCTAGGTTCATCAATTTTTGTAGTCACTTCTTCTGTAATATCACTCAGCTCTAACCAGAATAGTTTTGCGCATTGATGAGTCATTGAATAGGGTTCATTACAGTTATAACATAGCCCCTTTGAACGACGTTTTGCCATCTCAACTCTATTTAACCGCCTGATAAAAGGAGTGTGTTTTGGGGTTGTTGAGGAACCTGTAGCTGCAGAGGTTATGGCCTTTTTTTGGGCGTTTAATGGTTGTGAATTCGAGGATCCAAACCCCACTCGAGTAATCTGCCCTTG
Source organism: Erythroxylum areolatum (assembly GCA_024520975.1). Classification (NCBI taxonomy): domain Eukaryota; kingdom Viridiplantae; phylum Streptophyta; class Magnoliopsida; order Malpighiales; family Erythroxylaceae; genus Erythroxylum; species Erythroxylum areolatum. The sequence goes on along the minus strand of JANIJH010000001.1, from coordinate 39,617,016 downwards.
CCATTTTCGGTTATTTCCAACGTGTAACAGTTGATGCTTTTGTTCAAAGGCTCGAGCAAGACTCATGGCTGTGGCTAAATATATAGGCTTGTGTAAATGAACGTCCAGTCGAATGGAGACATTCAGACCAGCCATGAATAAGCCCACATGTTGATCTACCTAAACATATTCACTAGCCCTTGCTAATTTCTCTTGAACTGCCGCTGATATAGCTCTATGCTTCCAGATTGTCGCAATCTGACTAAGTAGCCTAACGAGTGGCTACCTTCTGGTGGGCCAAATCGCAGTGAACATTGGGTATGAAATTCCTACCAACTATTATGCGCCCTTCCAATTTTAATTGATAGTAGAAAAATTGTGTTTTGCCCAACGTATGAAAGGCTGCCAAACTCACCTTATCTACAACACTGGTGTGCTAGTTTTCAAAAAACTGCTCACAACGATGGAACCAAATTAATGGGTCCTTTGTTCCATCAAAACTGAGGAAATCCAATTTTGTGAATCTAGGTCCATTAGCAGAAACTCTTTCTGGTGGTCTTGTGCTTGTTTTCGCAATCACTAGTGCAGGTATGGGACTTGGTCGAACCGTATTACTACTAGTCGAACCATCCCCCATCGTGGTCTTGCTAAAATCCAAAACTAGGTTTTTCATCTGTTCCTAAAATTGGTGAGTAATGTGTTTTAAGTGACTATCCAATCGATCCTTTAAATCCAAAAATTAAGCCTCTACAACTGATTCCGTAATAGCCCGCTCTTCTTATAGCAATGCTTATATCTGATCACCCATAGTGATTGGCTCTGATACCAAATTGTTATATATGAGATTAAGATCGAGTTATTGGATGATTGATTGGGAAATCGAATTCAACTCTTTTTCCCTTATTGCTGCTCTTTTTTCGACCTATTTTGAATAGAAAACTTAGATTCGTTCAAGGGAGACTAAACCTTAGAGTTCGATAGAGAGAACTCCAATCTCTTGGGTTTAATTAAACTCTGACTGCCGTTTTATTTAGCTTATGTCCTTTTAAATAAGGATTAGTCATATTACAGATATAGAAGTCTATTATCTATAGACTTTGTAACTGTTATGTTCCTTTAAATAAGGATTGGTCTTATTATAATTATAGAAGTCCTATATCTTTAAACTTCCTACGGAATAAGAATAGGAAAAAATAAACTGAAAATTATAGAAGTCCTATTATATCTCTAATTCCTACGGAATCTAAACTTCCTACTGAATATATCAATTCTGACGCCTTCCTCTTCTGGTATATGGTTTCCCAACGAAGGCATCCACAACAGTTACCGAGACTATTGGTGACATGGTGTGTTGCTCTACTAACCAGAAACCAGTTTGGATATGTCACAGATTGGGAAGTAGCAATCATTGCTGCCATTTGAGAAGGTTGGTTGAATTATTTTTGGAAAGCTTGGTATTGCTGAGCTTGTTGCTGCTGTTGAAGGTGTCCTTAATAAGACGTCATATGCCTAGCTTTACCACAAACCTGACATATAGGTTTGTTACTGCCACGACCTCTTCCTCTGAATCCTTTCTCGAGACCTCTATTATTCCTGCCTCCTCCTCGATTTTGATTAGGATTGAATTGAGTTTCATAGTTCTGATTGTATCTGGAACCTCTATCTCTTTGATTTCCAATCATAACTATGTTTGCAGAGGGAATTTGCATGTCAAGATTGGTCACCACATGGTACTTGTAACATCCAGTCACCGATGGGAAGATTATATTGGTAATTTGGAACGGGATAGGGTTTTTACCGCATATTACTGACTGAGCATTTATTTGGCCTCTAATGTTAGAGGAATGAGTCTTTTATACATGCATATGTAGGTACTTGCATTCATGACATTTTCCCGGCTTTTAATTATGATACTGATATGAATTGTGAAATTGTGAGATTATTAGATTTGATTATGATTTATTGGGAATTTCGGAAGAATTGGG
>JANIJH010000001.1:39488655-39502769 GCA_024520975.1 Erythroxylum areolatum | reverse complement strand
TAATTGGTTGAGGATACAACAACAAGGAGAAAGTAGATTGCTAAAGGAAAAGATTCAAAGGCAAAGGATTTGGATACAAGAAAAAGGAGAGGATAGCACAGTGAAGATTTAAAGCTGTAGCAAAGGAGTTGGTAATACTCCTGATCTTGTTTATGTTTTATTATCCTTATACCATATTATGTATGGATTAGCATGATGATTTGGATTTGTTACTTCCGCTGCAAGTAATGATTTCTTAAAAGTTTTGAAATCTATTGTTTCTCCAAATATAGCATGCTTTGTTTTTTAGATCCAACAGGAAGATCATAAAATATTAATTTAGATTCCCACATATGGCGTTAAATGATGTAGATTAAATTTGTAGTTAGCCTGTTGGGTTAATTTCAACACTATAGGCCTATAAAAATAACTACTCAAAGATTAGATTGTTCACAATAAAGAAACTTCAACACACAAGTTAGTGAAATTGAAGTGCTCTAAGTATGCAAAGAAATCTTTAGAATAACTTAATGATTGTGGTTCTAAGAACTTACCTTGGAGTGTCTCCCTTTTGTAGTCAATCCTTCTTTGAAGTTTAGTTGAACTATAACTATCCTTAGTTGAGTATAATTGATTCTCTAATAGCTAACTATTTTGGTCTTTGATTAGAACTTTACCTTCACATATGAATGGATCCTATCTTGGCAACATGTTGTTTTAATCCATTTATTTCACAATATTAATAAAAGATCTATTATACTAATATTTGAGCATATCTTGAACAATCAATGTTTGTGATTGTATTAATCTTAATTAACAAAATTCAATTTTCATACAAAAATATAAACTAAAAGCATATGTAATTAATTTATGTCAAAATCACGTATGTTGAAATATCATTTATGAATCGAATATAAAATTTGTAGAAATAACTGAATGTATTAGTTGACCAAATATCCCACTTGTTCCTAAAGTCGGCTTTAAAAATATTTAGTTCCAAGATGCTAAAGCTTCAGGGTGTTTATGATTTTTAACTCTGGTCCTTATCCAATGGTCAAAAACTTTATTAAAACAAAATAAGCAAGTCTTTCATTTTTTTTTAATACAAAGGAAAACACATAACAAATAAAACTAATTAGCCGTTAGCGCGTGGGTATTGAACACCCTGCTGATCCCGCAAGAGGAGCTCCATAAGGGACATGGGAGGTGCAGGGAGATAATGCATCCCTGGGTCGGTGCGAACAGCGAGGGTGGCCAAGAAATTTGCACATTGGTTCCTTTCTCGGAGCACGTGCTGGATCTGAACTTCCTAGTCTCGGCTGAGTAACTCCCTGGTACCTGTCAACAAAGAAAAAGTTTCAGTAAAATTAGGTCGGGACGATGAAAGAAGATTAATCACCTCTAAAGAGTCGGTTTCGACAATGACGCGGCGATACCCCAACTCCCAAGCCAGAGAGAGCCTAGAGTGGAGGCCCTAGAGTTCAGCAATTTGCGAGGAGGCACTGCCAATATGTTGGATAAAACCACCGCACCAGTGACCAGTGCAATCACGAATAAGACTCCCTGAGGAAGCAATGGACGATCTGGGCTGATAAGTTCCATCTGTGTTGAGTTTAACCCAGGAGTCCGGTGGTTTGGACCAACTAACGAGGTGGCCTGTAGGGAGCTTTGGATCCGAAAAAACACAGCTCTCCACTGCGCAGGCTCTGGCTATCCACTCAACGTAAGACAAAACAGATCTCGACCCATTCGCCGGCCATGCGAAGTCATCATCAAAAAGGCTCTTGTTTCTCCAAGTCCAAAGCATCCAGCAGGCCACTCCAAATATGGTAGCTAACGGGTCGTGAGTGCTGTGAGGCAGAACCAGAAGGTTAGATGTAACCCAATCAGTCACGTGGGAATGAAAGAACTCTGTATCGCCCGGGCGCCCAAGGAGCTGTCGCCAGAGAGCTAGGGCTCGAGGGCAATCACGGACGACGTGGAGAGTGGACTCTTCCTGGCCACAGAAAGAGCAACAGTTTTCCGTAGAGAGGTGACGGGCCACACGTTGTTGGTTGGTCAGTAGCTTCTAATTGTTCAGGAGCCACAGAAAAGAGCGGATCCGTTGGGGACCCGCCCATTTTCAGATTAGCGTCCACAGCCGAGCATGGGTATCTGTGGTGTGGCCTTCAATGACGTCATAGGCAGACGCGACCGAGAACCGGACATGATCAGCTAGACCCCACCGCATGGTATCCTCCGCCAAGCGGTCAGGGTGCAAACAAGGGTCCGCCAGATCCATGCAAACCGAGGCAGGGAGGGAGTGGTGAAACAGGGGTCAATTCCAGGACCCATCTGCATTAGTCATATCAGCAACTGTCAAAAACAGGGAGGCTTCGGGGATCGGGGCAGTGGCCACCCGGTGTAGGGGGCCCCACTCCTTGACCCAATCATCCAGCCAGAAATATATGCGTGTCCCCGCACCCAGTCGCCAACGGATACCTAGGCAAGTCTTTTATTAAAACCAAAAGGAACGTTGACTGATCTTGGATAGAGAGTAAAGAATTTTGAAACCTCTCGTTGTAAACAACGACTGTCAATTGTTTCGGTGGTTTCTTTTTTAAAAAAGGTTTAATCGTACATAAAAGCATTGAATATATGAATCAAAAAGATGTCCAACAACTTTTGACCTTTATACAATTTGTACAGTAAGTTTGGAAGATAAATAATTAAAAAATGTTCTTAATGATTTGACATAAAAGAGACTTTAATATGATAGAATTTAATTTCATTATGTAAAAACTATCACCAATCACATAAATAATTATGTCAAATTATTAAAAGTATTTAGATTTGTTACGGAAGTATACCTAGATCTATGAGAATAACGTGACACTTAAGTCTAGCGGTTATTTAGAATTGTCTCTTATCTGACTAATGAGATATTAGACAAGAAAATTGTTCATATAACTTAGGTATCATAATCTTAACTCTCTATAAATTTTATCTTATAACTCTTTATATTTTATCTAAAATAAAAATTAGACTATTGAGTTTCTACACATTAAAGCCTATACTTTTTTTTTTTTGACAAGAAAGCCTATACTTTATTAGATATCTTATAACCCAAAACTTTTAACCTTAATATATCACTTCAACCAGGCTTAACCTTACGATAGCTCATAATATACAATTAATATATACATATGTAACCACACGTTGGATTAAATCCAACACAAGCCACGTTGTAGCTCGAGATTAACCTTCTCCAAAAACCCTAAAGTTTACTTTTTGGGTAGGCGCCTAGAAGTACATAAGAGCCTTGAATAATTGGCTTGTTAAATGTTCAGCATAAGAACCAGAAGTAACAATAAGTGGTATCGTTCCCTTCTCGCCTAGTAGGTTAGGTGCTCCTCCGGTGTTCATCATCTGTAATCAATGGGCCATTGACGCAATTTGTGTTTTTGTCTTATCTGTATAGGAAGAAGATAAGCTAGAAATGCGGCAGATAATCATAACGAATAAGGATTTGGAGAGAGAAGTAAAGAATTTGGATAAGAAGAATAAAAAATATCCAAAAACATTATTTTAAATAAGAAGAAAGTATGAGCTTTTTTTTTTCTATTATGTCACATGTCAAATCTTAGTAAAAGTAATTCTATTTTAAAATATCTTTATTGTATAAAAACATTTTTATAATAATGAAAAGATGTTAATAAATTTGTATTGTGCCTTGGATTTATAAATGCATCTAATGCAAATTACTTTGTTTTATGTCTCAATTTTTTAATGATACTTGTTTCAAATAGTATAAAGTCCGAATCCGTGTATTTTTTCTTCTAAGAGTTGAGTTGCCTCCTGAAGGGGTTAATTCGTTCTATGGTTCCAACCATCTAACTTCATCTTGTATTCACCTTTTGAGGTACGTTTCTTGATACAATTTATTGAACTTTCAGGGGCAAAAATTTATTAAACCTGTCAGAACTGATAAAAAACCACTTTATTCATCATTCAATTATTTACTTTTTATCTCAAATTTCTAAAAAATATTTTTAAATAAGAATAAATAATGATTTATTTTTGTAGATACCGCCACGTATTAAAATCTTATATATGTTATACCTCTATGATATATAAATTTATTTATTCAATTATTTTAAATTTTATCAATATATTTTAAATAAAATTAAGAATTACTTTTAATTTAGATGTTGCCACGTATTTTGAAAGATATATATAGAGATAATTGCAATAAATTACTATTTATCTATTAAATATAAATATTTAACAGTAAAAAAACTTGATATAACAAAAGAATTATGTCTCCTAAAATATTGAAAAGTGTATGCACTATTGCTATTTTTAAATCCTCATTAAAATATAATAAATTCATTTACTAATTTACTATAATATTATTAGTTTTAAATTATCATTTAAATTCAATAAATTCATTTACTATTTTTAAAAACTTATTCATTAAAAAATTATAACTACGTACTTCTATAAGAATTTTTGACTTGCCAAATTTTGGAGAAGGCAACTCTCCTTTCTATTATCCTCATTTTTATAAACACATTTATATAAACTTTTTGTAATAAATTGATTCAAAACAAATGTATGTATAAATGAGAACACACTCTCCTTTGTATTATCCTCATTTTTATAAACACATTTATATAAATTTTTTGCAAATAAATTGATTCAAAACAAACATATGTACAAATGAAAATATCGATTTTTTGCATATCGAAAGATTTTAACTATTTGACTGTATCAAACCGCTGATAATTATGTTTGTTAATCAGCTATTTGGGTTGACGGATTGAACTCAATTCGTTGTTTTTGAAAACACAATTGTGAAAAGCGCTTTCCTCAAGCGGATGAGAAATTAAAGAACGAAAAGATTATTATATACAAAAGTTATTACAAATTACTCAAAGAGATAGAGATAAAGATAATAAGTTATTATTTAAATTTAATATTTTTAATTTTAAGTTTTGAAGTTGAGTTAATATCAAATTTAAGTCAGAATATACAAAGAGTTATCATCCCATTATATATGTCTTCCGTTAAATTTGAAATGACGGTGTTGACTTTATTTGTTCTATTTAAATTTTTACGAGAATATTTAAAGAAATATCAAGATATAATATTCATATCCTTATAAATTCTTTTTTTATATCATTTTTATAAGTTATTTTACACATAAACAATTAATACTAAACAATTAAGTTTATTAAATATTTTAAATAAACATTTGATATTATTCGCTGATCAAATTAATTATAATATGCTGTCAGCTAATTAATGATAAAATCAGTTATCAGATAATACAATCTGTTTTATTATCAAATAAATTCGAAATTTATGATTTACCTCATATCATTAGCTATTTAACGGCTAAACGTTTGACCTTCATTAAATAGGAGGACGTACCCAAGTTGTCAAGAGCTTCTTGTCAGCCATAGGGGGCCATTGTACATGTCGAGGACCAATGCCATGACAATTTTGGTCCCCCTGCTCCAATTCCATTATGCTCTTCAATGACATTTAATGAACACTGGTTAAATATACATACAAAGAAGTTGGTCAAATTACGTTACTTCAATCTTTTATCATGTTATGCTATCTTATCCATCCAAAATTTGTATACGACATACAAGCAAGAGGTCTTTATTAATTCGATTCTTATCTCTTTCTTTCTAAGAGTCAAAGGAACGGAAAAGTCGTTTTGTTGTGTTCGACTTGGAATAGAGTATAGGAGTCAAACTGTGGCCTTTAAGTGAGAAAGCATTAGTTGGTAAAATTATATCGACTCATTAATGGAGGATTGAATCTATAGGGACTTGAGGACGGTGGCAATGGTAGTCACCCCTCGTGGTCTTAGCCTCTCAAAAGTGTGAAGTCACTTTCTGCTATTAGTGGTAGCTAGTGGCGGTCGACCATCTAAAAGGAACTTGTTATGTGGCCACCAACAACAAATACTCCAGGTATGGGGATATTTGTGTGAGATAGAAATATACATGCAATTGAAGCATCTAAATGCTGGTCTGTGTGATACCTTTGGTTATGGTTTTGAATGACAAATTGCAAAGAATAGATACCAACCACAGCCAATCTTCCTGTTCAATGATAATTGGATGTTAGGCAAAGCCGGGCAGAACATGGAGAACCACAGGATACCTACAGATATCTAGTTCATCTTTATTTCTATTTGATAATTAATGTTACTAGGATTGCTCTTACGTATGTTTTATGATTTTTCTGAAAAGATGATCTTGCATGCACGTAATTGCTTAGATATAGTTGTAGACATTTATAGTTTTAATCGCTTCATAAGTTCATATCTTACATTTTTGCATTTTTGCAGGGGTTAAGTTAATTGTAATACAACATTTTATGACATATTTTGTACGGAATTATATGATAGTATTATATTTAGTTCATTATCTTATAGGAAATTATTTAGAGGAGATATCAAGATTTTAAGTATAACTTTCTCCATAAATATCTAATTGAGGTCATTCTCAAGGCATTTGAAAGTTAACTCAGACGGCTACAACTTTATAGAAGACTCAGAATACAACTGACATCATACTCATGGGAAAATACACCCAAAAGCTTTCATAACAAGATTGATGTCGGGTTGAAAGTGTAACAATTGTTGGTTCTCGTAACAAATAGTCTAAAGACATTTGAAATTACAAGTTTAATTACTTTAGAATATGTAACTCCATCCTATAAACACTTTCATTGAAGGATATTTTAAGAGATTATGGAAGTCTGTGACAACATCATCTTTCATAAAATTTTTAGTTTTAGGATTTCTTTGCATCAAGGAAGGATTTTGGAGCAAGATCTGGAGAAGTCCATGATATCTCATCTATTTCTCTCTCTCTTAATTTTGTTATGTTAAGATAAATTTGTTTTGTTATGTTCAATTGTTAAAATACTAGTTAGGATTAGGGATGCAGTTTGTGATGGATTCTTAAATTATTAATGCATGATTTGTTGGATTGTTGGTTGAATTTATTCTCTTTGTTTTTAATTGATGAGTTTATGCATGATCAACATAGATTCAATTTTAGAGATTATATAAGGACTAAAAGAAAAAGTATAATTTGTATAGTAGAAAAATGCACACTTTAATGTTATAGAACCAAATTATCCTAGACTATTGTGAAAATTAAATAGATTAACTATGCTCAATGAATTTGATTAGGTTAGAGTATGCATCAAGAGGTAGTAGTCACCTAGTTAGTTAGATATACATGATTGCCTTCATGGAGGTTATAGAGACTTTTAAGTTAAATATTATTTCATCCTATATAATTATGTGTGGTTGATAATTGAAATTACACATAAGTATATTATGAAGTCCTAATGTTTGTTTTTTTTAATTTCCTCACATTCGTTAAATTATCTTGTTTTCATTTGTTAACAATTTAATTATATTCGTAAATGTAATATCCTATCTCTTAAAATTGTTAAGAGATTAAACTGTTAGATTGAGTTAAATGTGTTATTTCATTTAAGAATTTACGAGATGCTTTTCATTCAAATTCATAATATTCGTATACACATATGAATCATGATTTAGAAAACATTGCAAGATAGTATATGCACTCAATTGACATGTTTCAGATTACGAAAGATTTTTACTGATCATGGTGTAATTGTGTGTTGATTTTGTCTTCAATTTTCTTTTGATGGATTAAATTAGTAAATTGGTAATTTACCGTTATAGTTGAGTAATTGATGAGCTGATATGTGCATCTTGTCTAATAAAAATGTTAAAGAGCAAGAAAAATTGATACATGAAAATTTAGGTTGATTAGGCCTATGAAATGATGATATGTGGCATTGGAAATATGTGACAAATGGCACTTTAGACTTATAACATGTGGAGCTTTAGAATGGTGACACATGGACCAATAAAATAGTGATATATAGACCAATAGAAGGATAAAATATGTACCAATAGAAAGGTGACATATGGATTAATGGAATGGTAACACATAGATTAGTTGAACTTCTTGAATTTTCTAGAGAAAATGGATCAACAAGGAAATAGAAGTGAGAGTGGAGGTCGACCATTAGGTTAGAAGAGAGAGAAAAACAAAAATGAGAAGAGAAGGAAAGAAAAAAGGAAGAGAAGAGGAGAAGGAAAGAAGTTGTCAAGGTAAGTTTTTGGTTACAATTTCATCTTTCTCTTTCAATATGTCTTTTATATCCTTAGAACACGAATTTAAAGAAACTCAAAGAATGAAAGTTGTAGATATAGGTCTTAACTTGACCTCTGTGAAAGTTGCTTGAAAAAATAGTGATTAGAGCTCAATTTATGCTTATTTCCCTAATATTGCCTATGATAGACCCTGTATAGGAACCTTGTATTATTTCCTTATTTTTTAGACCTTAAAGTCCGAATTAATGAAAGTATAAAACATTGAAAAGTGATTTATTTCTTATTAATGCTTATGTAAAATGGTTTAGCTAGGAGATGTCTTGACAATGATTTATCGAGGGTTGAGTATTGGTTGCTAGTCTGTTTCTTACGAGAAACAAGATAGAATTTAGATGAAGATTATATTTGAAAGGGAGATGTTGTTTTTGTAATTTTTGCATATATTAAGACTAACGGTAGTCTAGTTTTGGGGGCATAAGAATCATGACATTTGGATCTTTGTAGAGAGAGTTATGATTAAAAAAAGATAACTTGTTCATAAAGGAACATTAGGAAGAAAAGGATGTAAACATTGCGCATGAGATTAGGTTAGCTTGATGGTTGAGGAGATATTGAGCTGAATTAGTAAGCGAATTATTGACCTATTGACATATGTTAGAATAACATTTATGATGATTGATTAGGGATGAATTTGATTATGGTGTTGGTGTTGAATGTGTGTTGCAAAATTTAATGAATGGATTGGTTATGTTCTGTTTTGATCTTGATGCTTGGAAGACCATAATTTGTAAACTACCAAATGAATGATTTGAATTGGAATTAGAGATGAATTGATGAGGAATTGAAATATCTTTAAGGTATAATTGATGTATAATTAATGAACTATCTTTCGGTTCACCTATTCCACGATCGTGGGAATTGTATTGGTTCCTTCCCATGATAAAGGAAATGCTTGGCAGTGAGAAAGAGTTGTGTTTTGTATTCTAATTGAATCATATAAGGATAAAGCACTATACGTTGGTGTATTTGGACCTAAATGAGGTTTAAAATGAACTTAGTTTGATGATAAATCAATTGGTTAAGTGTTTGATGAGTTTAGGTTATTAATTGATGTTATAATTTAAGGAATGAATTGTTTGATATCAATGCATACGAATTTGGGAAGTATGAGTTTTGATATCAATGCATATGAATTTTGGAAGTATGAGTTATTAATAGTATAAGGATGTTCCCTTGAATGCAAATGTGATTCAAAGGATATGAACAATGTGAATTATTTATAAATGAATGAGAATTGAAAAATTGTGTGAATATAAAGCATTAGAAAAGGATTGGTGATCGTATGATTGATGAATTGAGAGTGATCAAACTTACTTAAGGTATAAACCTAATTTCAAACAAGTTAGGTACAAGTTATAATGAATGAATGGTTAAGACTTGTGAATAAGGATACATATCTAGGATAGTCAATTGAGCATGCATTAAACATGACACATCTACATATGCATGATTGAATATTCATTTGATTGAACAATTTACTAATATGTGAACTCTGTGTGTATTGCATGATATAGAAGCGCAAATACACTGATAACATCCAGAAATTACGAAATTGTTGAAATAACCTTAAATTCGATGTCGCTTTGGGATTACTTCAAAAATTTAACCAAGTATTGCATATAGTGCAATCTCGGGTTATTTTCTCTGAGGAACAAAAAATATGAAATTATTTTCCTAAGTAACTAAATGCAACGCAACCTGAACTATAAAATGGGGTTTGATTTGAACATTACTGCTAAAGTTTGCAACGAATTGAAATAAACACTAAGGACTTGTTTTTGATATTTTAAAATTAAAATGAGTGATATGAAATGATAGGAAGTGAATGGAATAATAAGAAAAATGCAATTAACTAACAATGATAAAAACAACCCTTCAGTTCAACAGCACAAGTAATCATCACTCAACAGATATTGGAGTTAAAACAACTGAACTAAAAGTTATAATCAAGCTTTTAATCTAACAACTGAACCACCCAAATTGTTACAAAACTATTTTCCAAAATTTCAATTTACTAATTGCCACCAGAATAGTAAAATAGAACCAAAAATACTAAAAACAACGCTCGATTTTTACTCAATAATTAAGAAAATATAATTAATGCCAGCAACAGATATAATGATCCAATAATTCAAGCCACCTTGAATAATCACCAATTTCACAAAAATCTCAATACAAAGTCTTGACCCAAAAACAAAGTAATGAAATTAAACCAAAATCAATACAATATCAATTGCTAAACAATGATCCAGTCACATAATCTTCTAATTTAAAGATATAATTAATATGCAACTCCAAATAATTAAATAGATATCCTAAGAATTAGGAATCACTAAATAATTAAATGGTTAGAAAATAAATGTAGTTCAAACTCCCTTATAAAAATCTAAGCTTCTGTCATTGCCATTGAGCCAAAGAATTAGGATAAATTAGCCACAAAAATTCATTAAAAATGTCAACAATAAGCCCCGACGACTTATGGAAAATGCTAGATTGAGGAAGTTTCCCAGACCAAGCATAACTCCTAGTGTTCTTTCCTTCTTTTCCCAACTAGTGCCACACCTCATACGCAGACCACGCACAAAGCCACTTGCCTTATGCTGTAGCTGATTTGTGACAAATTAATGTTGTTGTCCACCCTTCACTGTTCACGCAGCTAACTCCAACACATATACGCCTCCAGCCTCCTAGTCTCCACAGCACCACAACACACACACGCCCAAGCCACACAAAGCTCACGCCTCCCTGTTCAGCTCACTGCGCAACCCACTCTCTTCTCTTGCACAGACATCGCCCTAGCCTCTCTCCATGTTCCAGACCACGCATGTCCTAAACAGCACTCACACTGGTCACCACTACGCCTCCAGCGTAACCCATACACACACCACTCCAGTGTTTTTCTCTTATATTTTTCCAACCCACGCAGCACACGCTATAGACTATGCAGCCTCCTTTACTTTTTACGTTTTTAGCTTGATGTGTCGACCACTCGCGCCACACTCTCTTTGTCTCCTTCTGTTTTTGCTGTCTTTCTCTGTAGACCATGCCCATACCTACACGCACGCCTTATACAGCCAGCTACTGTAGCGCGATTGTGACTAATTTTTCTTTTCTTGATCCACTCTTGCCTCATTTCTCATTCTCAACTTGCGCGATTTTTTTTCATTTCCCCATTGCCTCCCTTGCGTGTTGCCATACTAACACATACGGACGCAGACCATGCGGCCTCAATATTAAAAAACCACGCAAACCACGCCAAAGCCACCCTTCACGCTACGATGTTGTTTTCTCCTTTGTCCATATTGCTGTGTCGTTTTTCTTCTGCCTTCTCCAAAGTCCACACATGCCACTTCTTAGCTTCCCACGTTGTCGTTTTTGTCTCTTCTTCAATGTTACAATGCTTTGTCTCATTTCTTAATCTTTTTTAACTCTAATTTTTTCAAGTACCTTACAATAGAAATTATAAATAAAATAGCATCAATTGTCCAAATATCAATTTATCACAGTTAAATCAAAGTATGATAATTTTTGCCCTTTAAACACAAATTAAATGTAAGGCACAATAATTCAAATAATAATCAAATAAAGCCATAAAGAACAATTTTAATGACAAAAAAACCATCCAATTGACATGAAAATATATATGAATAAGTGAGTTTATCAATTGTCAAGGCAATAACTATTCTGGAGCATATTGAGAGTCAACCTAGATGTGTAAACTCAATTATATGTATGTTTCTGTTTGAGTTGTACGTGTAGTGAGTTATCCTAGATGTTTCTCACTATGCTTGAATTGTTCTTGATTAATTTTTATATATTAAATTGTTACTGGTATGATTGTGATAATTCCGGACCATCAATTGTCTGAGGAGATCATTATTTAGGACTCTATAGGAAGTATTTAATGATTGTATGTGAATGTGAAAAAATTATGTACTCAACCGAATGTTGAATGCCAGACTTCGATATGATGATTGTGATAAATGACTGTGCACACCGATTGAAAGTGATTGATAGCACATTATGTGAAATGATGCATTTCATGATATTGATATGCATGATTAGATAAAGAAGTTGTGACTAACATGAAAAGAGCTTAAAATTCAAAAATGTGCACATGAAGCCACAGACTCAACAATTAATGAGCCTCGATATCCACAATAAATACGAGACAATATATGAAATGAGCCCGATATTCATAATAGATACGAAACAGTATCTAAAATGAGTCTAGTATCTATAATAGATATGGGATAATTAAATAGGCACTCAATCACGACAAAATAAAAATGAAAGTGGAGTCTCATGTGCACTTGCATCCATATCTTTACATGTATTATGTGAATATTTGCAAAGAATGACTGAATTGAGTGGATATAATGATATGCGATGTTTGTGTATATATGGATGATATGAATGATTAGACTATCCTGAAATGATTATATGAAATGATTGTATTCATAATGGGCTTGTTGAAATATGATGAATACTTTGATCGGGTACTAAATTTTGAACAATATGATATATAGGATTTGATGTTCAATAATGTTTATGTTTGTTTGAGCGAGAATATCGATGATGGTTTACTCATTGAGTTTGCAAACTCATCAAAATTGAAATGTTGATTTTCAGGTTCAGAGGAGACCTAGCTAGTCTAGTTGAAGTAACTTCTGCATTTGGATATGGGTCATTGTCAGGATTAGTTGTACCTACAAATGTCTTAGTTATGTTTTTATCAACGATTGTATCTTTTAACTGTTGTATATTATACACATGAATTTTGGAAATGTAATGATATTTGAGATTGTACATGTTTGTGAATAAAATTGGAACAGCATAATTATTGGAATGTTTTACATTATGTGTGATGGATTAAAAAGTAAAAATGAATTGATTTAACGGTCTTAATGTGCCATTTTTGTAGAGTATGTTCTTGAATATCCTTCGATATGTCGGGTATATGCTTTATGGGAGTGGTATGTTACATTAAGTCTTGTTTATTTTAGTATTTTAGTTTAGCTAAGATTAGTATTCACAATAATATAGTTCAAATAAGACCAATATTGTGAATTTTCTTTGGTTTTAATAACTTACTACAATTGAATTTGTATATTTACATATTTAGTTGATTAAATCTTTAGTGTCATTACTAGAGAACTATTCTATTGCTATATTATTAATCTTAATTTTTATTTTAGTTTTATTTTCCTTTGTTTGAGTATAATTTAACAATCTTCTTTGTGGCATCTTCAGGACTGGTAACAAAATTGATGATCTTTTAAATTAGGTGAAGATGTTGATGGATTGTGACAAGGGTTATCGAGGGATATCTTATCATTGTTAGATATATAATGTAGCGCCCCCTTACCGTAGGGTACACATTGGGACGCCCGCAAGTCACTCCGACACGTAACCCATGATAAAGGCGCACTACCAAGCAAACCAACTAAAATCCACATGGCATCAAATATAATATCACTAAAAATTGAAACCAAAATTTTCCTTTCCTTTCATTTCTCAAATCTATAAATACAATTTTGTCCAAAAGCACAGCTCAAAAGAACTAAATACATTCTATCTAGGTCATCCCAAAAAGATCCCAGCTGACCCACCTCTGCGCCATAGCTTCTCTTGCCGCAACGATCCACAAGGCAGAGAAGACACTAACAATCTGGAGCTAGGAAATCTACTATCGCTGTCCTGAAAAATAATGCAATATTGGGTGAGTTTGCGAACTCAGCGAGAAACCATCATCGATGGTTCACCCAACTCATGCAAACACAGATCACATACAGATAATCATACAATAGCATTTACAGAAATATCACATGCATTTTTCATTTTCACATTTTGCAGTCAATCATTTACATATGCAATGCGCATGTGACACTTCCATTTTCTTACGTTGTTG
>JANIJH010000001.1:39434256-39447349 GCA_024520975.1 Erythroxylum areolatum | reverse complement strand
TAAAGGTTAAAATAAGATATTCAAAGTGTCTAATTTTTAAAGATTATTTTAATTTAATACTCAAACTTTTAATTTTTTTAATTTTAATTTATGTTTATTAAATTTATAAAAGACCTAATATTTTAAAATTTGTATAATTTAACTTTTTATATTGACATAATCATAATCTTAATATTAATCAGATTAATCATATATGTGGTAAATGTGGACTTTAAAATAATAAAATCTTATATTAATTTGAGAATTTAAGATTTTATCTACAATCATCATCGCTATTCATATGCAACCTTTCAACAAGAATTTCTACACTCTACAATTTAAGATATGACCAAACTTAGGTTGGCTCTGGGCAGGTGCAATCTGGGCGTCCACTTAGATCCATCCTCATAAACAGTAAAATACGATCCATTTTTACTTTCATAAAAAATAAAATTAAGTAAAATAGAGCTTATTCTTAACCTTATAAATAACAATACAAGGCTCATAATTTGCTTCTTTTTATTCTTCATAACAGCCAAAAATAGGAGCTTATTTTTTTATTGTCATATCCCATATTCGGGGCTAGACTCCATAATAGTAAATTGAGTATACTGTGAAAAATTAGGAGTACATTTTATACTCATGCATCATTGTATATTAACACATGTGTGAATATTTATTTTTGATATATTAAAATAATTATACATGCATTTATTAATATTTTCCGGGTATAATTGATTATTAAATGCGATTAAAATGTGAATTGTAAATTATTTATGTTGAAAAATTTAGTTGAAAACTATTAGTTTTATTTCAGAATTTTTGATAAATTTTAGAAAATTTCAGAAAATTTGGTGTATTTTGGACTAGAAAATATAGCCAGTAAAATGGTGACATTTGGCAATATTAAATAGTGACACATGTAGTACATGCAATATAGCCACATAGTGTATGGATTTGGTGCAACTCATTCGTCTATTGTTTGTCTCTTCTCTTAAAGCAATGTTGAAATTTTTTTTCTTGTTTACCAACACCGAAACACTAGTTGTTTACTCTATACACTCGATTCACTCATACTGCCGAAAGCTTTGTTGTATCAAGTAAGTGGATTTTTTATGTTGTCTTACGATGTAAATGAATACATGCATGAGAAGGTTAAGCAATAGAGTTTCGGTGAATGCATGTGCTAAATGACTTAGATGAGAAATTGAATTTGTGAATGTGGGAAAATAGTAGAAAGTGTATTAATAGCTTGTGATAGTTTGAGTTGAATAGAGATTATTGATGTAGTTATAATTGCAGAAAATATTAACTATCTACATTGCTCTGTTGTTTTGTCGTGTACTACATGCATGTTTAGAAATGATGTTAAATGAGTTTAAAGGGAAAAGTTTATGGTGATACAGTGTTGTGGGAAAAGCATTAAAATGGAAAGAGTAAGGTGAAATGTGAGGGAATGTAAATCTATATAGTGCAGAAAATCATGTAAACAAATGCAGAAGATGATAAATAGTCGTGTATAATTTTTGATTTTGGTACTTGTAATGAATCTTGCAGTTTGAGTTGTTTTTGAGTAAGGTGAGTTTGATGGGAGTGGAAATGTAGATAATATAAGTTAGAATGATGTAGAAGAATGTGGAAAAATGCATCAAAAGAAAGTAAGATAGACAAAAATGCAGAAACTGGAAATTGTGTGAATGCATATACGAATTTTTGATGTTTATATTGAATCTTGGATTTTTTATTTTTTTCAGCTGTGATGAACTGAAATTGAAGTAGAAGAGATAGTTTAAGTATCATATGTGTTAATTGAATAAGATAGAAGTGATAAATCTTGAAAAATGAAGAAGTAGAAAATCTGTGTTTTAGAGAGAGAAGGGAAGAAGAGTTGCACCAAGTTTACTGTAGAGAGAGAGACTGTTTTGAACATCTTTCATTCATTTTATTATAACTTTATCTCCCGACCTCCAAATGACTTAAAAATTGAACCAATACACTTCTAAGACATTGCTTTTCCTCTCTATAAAAATTTAGAGTGATCTGAATTGATTTGAAAAAGATTGATTGGATGAAAGTTAGGAAATGTGCTAGAATGTTATGAACTGAAAAATTTTCATAGAATATGCTTCGATATTTTGGTTATATCTTGATCATTAGATTTTCAAATGAGTTGATTCTTAATTCAGATTAAACTTGAGACATTTTTCTACAACTTTCTTAAAGAAGTCAAATTTTAATTCTGTCTCTAAGACTTTCAAAATTGACATGAAATTGAGTCTTGGCTTAGGCTGTAGCACTGTCAGGGACATAAATCATATCCTATTATTATTAAATAAACTGTATTGATGTAGGTAAAATTAGACTAAGATGTCTTCACACAAGTTATAGTTTATTCTCTTATATTTAAATTGGTATAAAGTTTGTAATTTTGGATATTGGAATTCAAATATATGGGTTGTACAATTTGAATGCATAATCTTGCACTAGCCCAAATTTCAAATGTACTCAATCTGTGGTATTATGAACATAACTCATAGAATAATGAACCAAATTGAATGATTTTGGTGTCATTAGAAACTGAAGACATAGAGGAACAATTGTCTAGAAGAGAGTGTTACAGAAATATATCATTTTCTTGCTCTTATTGATTATGCAAAGTTGACCCGAATAGGATGCTTTCAGCAAAAGCTGAAATAATGAATGAGTGTGTGAATAGTGAATGAGTGTGTGAATTTTGGCACTATTGGAGTACATCAATTTGTTATAGAAATATACTCGAGAATTTATCATTGCACATGCATGATACATGATACATTTATATATGTTTTTACTCAATTACATAAGTAATACAATAATGTGAAATTGTGTTAATGTATATAGGAGAGCAAGTAGCACGACCACATCTTGATATTGCCGGAACGTGAAGGCATTAGGCTTAAGGGAGCAATTGTGAGTAACCTGAGATGGTCTCACTTTAATTTGATTTGATATTATTGATTTGAATTTGATATATGATGAATGTGTACTAAATTTCTGACAATACTTGTTTGCGGCATTTGACGCATGTGAATATCATTAGAAGTACTACTTGTATGTGAATGAGATTACCTAAATGATTTTCCACTAAAAGTGATTGAATGTTGTGACACTGTATTGATTGAGATAATGTGAATGAAGATGACTGATTGTATTGAATGAGTTGTGGCATGCATTTCATTTCAATACATGTAATATAAAGGCAGTTGTGACTAATGTTGCTAATGACTAAGACTACTACTGAACAGAGCTTAAAGCTCAAACATATATGATTAGAGCCTAAGGCTCACTGTGATCAATGAGCCCGTTGATATGGAATATTGAAAAAACACATTGTCACAACAATGTAAAAACGAATGCGAGTCTCATAAATATAGCATTCACATATGATTTGAATTCATTGAATAATTTGTAAAGCTGTAAGAATGTTATATGTTTGAATACATGGTATAAAACCAATGATTGTGTTTTATTCAAGTGTAATGAAGTGATTGCTTGATTAAATTATTTGTTTGAAATTACAATTTGTTTGTGATAGAACTTGGTGCTAATTAAGTTGAAATGAACTGTGTGACAATATGTTTATTATTGATTGTGTTTTATAACATGAGTGAACTATTGAGGATGGTCCTCTACTGACTTTACAAAACTCATCAAAATTACATCGTTGTTAATTTCAGGCTTGAGAGTGACACAGCGTATAGCGTTTGATTTTTCAAAGGTTGTACAAAACCCTTTGAAGAACCAAAGAAAATTCAACAGAAATCTGAAATAGTGTTTTCAAACTCACAAAAGTTATCGCTAAGTGACTACAAAAGATAATATAAACTCTAAAAGATGAAAACCTAAGGATAAAAAGTCTTTTACTAATAAA
The DNA here is from genome assembly GCA_024520975.1 of Erythroxylum areolatum. Classification (NCBI taxonomy): domain Eukaryota; kingdom Viridiplantae; phylum Streptophyta; class Magnoliopsida; order Malpighiales; family Erythroxylaceae; genus Erythroxylum; species Erythroxylum areolatum. The sequence continues at coordinate 39,443,460 of JANIJH010000001.1, read as the reverse complement.
ACTATTAAAACTATTAAAATACCACCAGTACTAAAACACCATTAGAACTCCGTGTCAGTCTCCTCCACCTGGAAAGGACTCGTCCTTAAGTGCACAAAGTCCTCTAGGTATAATGGATCATCGGAATTGTGGAACTTGGACAAATCTGTATGTTGAAAGTGTTGCAAATCCCCATAATATCTGGAAGGTCTATGATATAAGTGTTATTATTAATCTTTTTTAATATCTTGTATGGTCTATATTTCTTCGGCTACATTTTACTGTATGTTCCTACAGGAAACCTCTCCTTCCGTGGGAATACCATATGACTTGATCTCCAATATTGAATGTCTCTAGTCGTCGATGTTTATTAGCTGCTTGTTTGTACCGCTGGTTTGCCGCTTCCAATTTTTGTTTTACCTCTTGATGTATTGCTACCACTTGTTCGGCCATATGCTTAGTGAAAATATTGGTCCCCTCTAGCTTGAGTAAGTCTAACGTGTGTTGAGGTGCCTTGGTATAGATAATACAGAATGGTGATTTACCTGCCATACTATAGATGACATTATTATACGGGAACTCTATTTGAGGCTGTGCCAAGTCCCATTTTCTTGGCTTGTCCCCACAAATACTATGAATTAAGTTTCCTAGTGTTCGATTAACAGCCTCTGTCTGCCCATCAATTTGTGGATGCCCTGTGCTACTAAAATTTAAAGAAGAATCAAATAACGTACATAAGGTTCATCAAAAGTAACTGAGGAACTTACTATCACGATCCAAAATAATGGTCTTGGGCACTCCATGTAGGTGAATCACTTCTTTAAAAAATAATCAGGCAACATCGATTGCATCGGAGTTCTTCTTACAAGGAATAAAGTGAGTCATCTTAGAAAATCTGTCAACTACAACAAATACTAAATCTATCCCTCTTTGATTACGAGGTAGTCCCAATACAAAATCAACAGATAAGTCTTCCCATATATTCTCTGGTATGGATAGCAACATATACAATCCAATATTCTTGGAGTGTCCTTTTGTTGTCTGGCATATTTACATCTTTCTACAAATCTGGACATGTCCCTTCTTAACTAAGGCCAATAAAAGCGTTCCTCCACTGCCGCTAATGTTTTATCACGTCCTAAGTGACCTGCTAGTCCCCCGTCATGCAAGTCTCGAATTACCTTCTCTCTTAAAGATGTTCTAGGTAAACACAATTGGTTGCCATACAACAAGTACCCATCGTTGATATAAAATCTGTCAATAGGCACACCATAAGAAACCTTGTCCTAAATCTTTGTGAAGTTGTCATCTTGCTTATAATTGTCTCGTAGTTGTTCAAAGCCCACAATTTCATTACGAGAGTAAGTAATAAGGATGCGCTCCTACTCAAAGCTTTCGTGACTTTGTTTTGTACTCCTAACTTGTGCCTTAAATTGAACGAGATTTTTTGTAAAAATTGACACCACCTCGCATACATATCACTACTAATCTGCTTTTGGTTATTCTAATACTTTAAGGTCTCGTGATCTGAATATAACACAAACTCTTTAGTAACCAAGTAATGCTCCCAATTTTTGAGTACTCACACCACCGAATAGAATTCTTTGTCGTTGGTACTCCACTTCCTCCTGGCATCACTAAGTTTCTTGCTAAAGAATGCCACTGGCCTTTTTTTTGTGAGACTACAACTCCTATTCCCACTCCACTAACATCGCAGTCAACCTTAAATAGCTTGTTAAAATCTGGTAAAGCTAGTACTGGCACTGTTCATAACTTTTCTTTAAGCAAGGTAAAGCTCTTATTTGCTTCTTCTCCTTACTAAAATTTACCTTTCTTTTGGCACTCTATCATACAAGCCGCAATGGTGATAAAAATTGTTATAAACCTTCAATAAAAGGTCGCCAAACCATGAAAACTCCTCAATTCCCCCACATTGTTCGGTGTTAGCCAATCTTTGATTAACTTAACCTTTGATTCATCCACCTTTATCCCATCGGCAGACATTATATATCCTAGGAATACTAATGTATCTGTCATGAAATTTCACTTCTTAAGGTAGATGTATAATCGGTTGTCCCTTAAGGCCTTTAGCACATGTTGTAGGTGTAACAAGTGTTCCTCCTCTGAATGACTGTAAATCAGGATATCATCGAAATAAACCATAACAAATTTACTCATAAAAGGCTTGAGTACCTGATTTATCAGTCTCATGAAAGTGCTTAGTGCATTGGACAACCCAAATGGCATCACCAACCATTCATATAGGCCCTTTTTTGTTTTGAAGGTCATCTTCCATTCGTCACCTGACCTTATTCGAATATGGTTGAAAATACTGTCGCACCATGTAAGTGATCCAACATGTCAACTAACTACGGTATAGGAAATTTATACGCTACTATAATCTGGTTAATGACTCTACTGTCATCTGTCAATACACATCCGCCAACTTCCATTCTTCTTTGGAGTCAATAATGTCGGAGCTACACAAGGACTGATACTCTCTTGTATAAGCCCCTTTCGTAATAACTTCTCCACCTTCTCCTTTAAAATTTCACTTTCTTTCAGATTCATTCGGTAATGCGGCAAATTCAGTAAACTGGATCCGGGAAGAGGTTTATATGTCGTTGGATATCCCTTATAGGGGTAACCCATCTAGGATATTGTATGGCATCAACTCCATAAACTCTTGTAGTAAGGGTCGCAGTATCTCCGGGTACTCCTCCACTTGAAACTCTGCCTCACTCATCAACACCTGTTTGAACACTAACACATGTACTTGTCGTGTTTCTTTAATCTTCACTTCGAACCACTTTGCTATAGACAAGAAAGCATTAACCTTAGAGGTTGAAGTCTTGGTTTTAAGTGGTAGGAGCGTGTACTTGACCCCATCCTTCTCCAATTGATATTGGTTGCTCCTTCCCGAATACTGACCATCCACATCAAATTGCCATGGTCCCCCAAACAACAATTAACAAACATTCATGTCAACAACATCACAATCTACTTCATTTTATACATACCAATGGAGAATAGAACTCTACACCTCTTTGTGACTTCTATCTTGTCTACCGTGGTTTTAATCCACCCCAAGTTAAAAGGATTAGGATGTTTTCCATTGGTAATCCTAACCTCTTTATTGCCCCCTTTCCAATAGTGTTCTCGCAGCTTCCATTATCAATGATAACTCCAAATACCCTGTCACAAATGGTACATCTCGTGCAGAATAGTTGATTCCTTTGGGTTCAGTTTTCTTGCTTAGGTGTTAACATCAATTTCCTCACCACATACGTCGAACCCTCGTCAACTTCATACTCATCATTTTCATCTCCATCTGCTTTGCAAGCGATTCCCTCATCATCTTCGTGTCTCTACAAAGTTAATCGTCTTCCTCAAAGTACACTCATTAGATCTGTGTCCAGGTTGAATACACTTGAAGCACTTCCCTACAACTGGTTTAGCATAGGGGTTCTTAAATCTCTTCATCTCCTTATTTCGTGCCTCAACCATATTACTTTTTCCCATAACTTTATCCTCCACACTCCACATCTCATGACTAAGGGGAGTATGCTCCTACACAGCTTTGTATTTATCACTAGATGCTGGAGTCATATAGCTCTTTACATTCCTTTTGCTTCGATCCTGCTGCATTATCTCTACCTTTAAGGCCATGTTATTTGCTTCGGACAGCGTGCAGATAACCTATACTCCTATTCTATCCCGAAGTGCTGGTCTTAAGCCTTCCAAATATCGAGCAACCTGCTGTCCTTCAGATTCTAGAAGATTGTTTCTCTCTACCAACCTCATGAACTCTGCGGTATACTTGTGCACTGTCTGTGCTCCCTAACTGCAATGTTGATATTGTTGGAATAGAATCTACTCGTAATATGGTAGTAAGAATTCTTGCTTCAACAGAAACTTCATTCTATACCATGTACGCACCGGTCCCTTCCCTTCGCACTCCCTCCGTGACAGAATCCTTTCCCACCATGCCGAAGCTCCCCCTTCAGTCTACAAGCCACAATCCAAACTCTTTTCTCTAGTGCGATCTCTTGATATTCGAAGAATCTGTCAATTTCTGCAAGCCAGCCTAAAAAATCTTCAATACCAAGACTACCATTAAAATAGGGGATATCCACCTTCAGTCTATAATCCTCCGCATCTCTATCTTCAAATCCACTATAGGCATCTCTCCTCTTACACCCATTGTGTTGTTGAAAACGCCCAAGTCTATTCAGCTTATAGTAATCTTCTTTCTCTAAATCCTCCTTATAGATTAGTTGTCTCCTCGCAGACTCAGTTCTACCCATAGGTTCACCACGAGCCATCTCCACCCATAATCTTCTACGGTTATCCTGCCTCCTATGTGTATCAATTCCTAGAGCATCTAGATGTTCCATAATCTCTTCAAGACGCTCCTCGAAACGGGAATCTTTTGTTCTATCTGTTGCTCCAGATGTTGCTCCAAACATTGCAATGCTTCGTCTCCTAAAAAAGGAGCCCTAGCCTCCTGAGCATCATCACGAAGACCATTGTTATCGCTCCCAGTCAACATCCTGCTCTAATACCACCTGATGCAGCGTATAGCATTCGATTTTTTAAAGGTTGTACAAAACCCTTTAAAGAACCAAATAAAATTCAATACAAATCTGAAATAATGTTTTCAAACTCACAAAAGTTATTGCCAAGTGACTACAAAAGATAATATAAACTCTAAAAGATGAAAATATAAGGATAAAATAGTCTTTTACTAATAAAACAATTAAAACTACCAAAATACCACTAGTATTAAAACACCACTAGAACTTCGTGTTAGAGAGTGAGACGACCTAGCTTCTAAGACTCCATAGAGGCATATTTTGTGTAACTTTGACGATTAGTCGTGGCTCAAAAGTCAGTCAGCTAGGAATTGAAGACATAGTCTCTTATTGTCTTTTGTTATTCCTCATGTTTGTAGCGTACTATGTAGACTAAGCTATTATACTCATAGGATGATGTTATATAAACTTGGATGTTGAACTTAAAGCTACAATGTACATTATAATTATGATATAAAATGAGAAAATTTTGGATTTTAGCAAATGTGTAATTTGTGATTATAATTACGATGTCATGTGATAAAGTGAAGGTGATATAAGTAACACGTCATTTTTGTCAGGCATGTGTATGTGTGACCAAAGGGCGCAAGTGCATGTATCAGATGGGAGTTGAGTATTACATTTACTTTGCTCAAGCTTATAAAGTAGTATGAACAACCCTTAGGTCCAAACTCATGGCATATTGTCGTATTCATATGATAAAAATTAATATAAAAGAGCAAATTTAATCACCAACTATGAAGGAGGACATTCATCAAAATCTAATGAGACTAGTCATAGAAATTGAGCATAAATTACAAAACGATAAAAAGGGAAGAGAAGCTAAATTATTTCACTAGAGAAGAGCGATTCGTCAATTTCAATCTTGAAACCCTCACCATTGTCTAAACCAATTATTAAGAAACTCAACCGGTTTAGCCGGTACAAGTATAAAAACTAAATTGTTTAATTTTTCAATATTAAACAATTTAGTTTTCAACTTTTATGTTTAATTTATTTTAATAATTTTTATTGTTAAAAAGCAATCAATTTATTAATTGACCAAATAATTTTTACTAATTAAGAAGTTCTTACGAACTAAACTAAATAAATAAATTTTTATTTAATAATCAGTTTTTTAATTAAACTTTAAATTATTCAATGAGTAAAGATAATTTTTTCAATCATATTTCAAATTCTTTAATTTTATTCATTTTTAATCAATTTTACAATAGTATAATATCACTTGAATCTTTTAAACATTAAACTTATTGTCTTACCAACTTAACTCTTGGTTAATTGATTTAAACTAACATTAGAAGGAGGCATCATTATTCTTGTTCGAGGCACCCTTTCCTTTCTTGTTGTCTCATGATCTTGCCTGAAACAAACCCAATAAACATTTTCACTAATCAAATTTTAATTTTTAATCATAAAATATAACCCCATAAAATGTACTTACATTTACAAAAGAGTGATTGAATTGCTTTCTTTGTAAAATCTTTGTATCACTTCTATCATAAGTACACTTCACAAACACACATAAAACCATGGTTAATCTCATTAAACATATTTTAATTTTTAAATAAAATAATATCATTTTTAATTTTAAAAATAAAAAATATTTAATCAAACTTGACAATTCAAGATCGATCAAGCTTTGTCTAAGTCTGAAATCAAAATTTCAAGCTAAACTTAGGAGTAGATAGATTCGAGTTCGATTCGACCTGTTATTCTACTTACTACCGATATGATATTGAAGGAAGTAATATTAATGATAGATATTAGTAAATAGTGTTAATGTAGCTTAAAAAATAGTTGAAATATATTTTATAAAATAAAAAATCACAATATTTGAAATTATTTACCCTCTATCCAATATAAATATGATATAAACTTGCACTATTAAATTAAGACGTTTAATTAAGTTATATATGATATTTATTAACTTAAAATGTCTAATTTTTATCTAATTGAACTATGTAATCGATAATTAAGGTAGATATAGTTACATATCTAATATCTAAATTAATTTGATTTACTTGATGGTGGGAATAACTCTTTATTTACTATATTTTTTGTTAAAAGAAATGAAAATTTTATATCCTATTTATTTATATAAATTTTCAATTATATAAGATATTTTATGATATCAAAGATATTAAAAATTTTGTTAATTCTCATAAAATTATTTTCATATAAATTATATACGACTAATTAATGAATAAATTTGTATGATTTTTCTATCATAATTTTAGTAACACATTGTAATAAAATAATTTAATTAAAATTTAATTCAATATTATAAATATTTCAAGTGTTTTCAAGTAATCATAAGTTTTTTAATTGATTCAAGTCATAATAAATCTTTTATATTTACCTCATTTTTCAAATGAAAAAAGGAGGACGAGCATGTTATGTGATCGTCCTTAAAAAGTAGGGCATTATTTATATGGCGGGTCCGTATGCTTTTGTAAGCACTATCCTCCTTAAAAAGTAGAGCATTATTCGTGTGGCGGGTCCGTAACTCCGTATGCTTTTGTAAGCACTATCCTCCTTAAAAAGTAGAGCATTATTAGTGTGGCGGGTCCGTAACTCCGTATGCTTTTGTAAGCACTGGTCCCCGAGTACAAGATGTGCGACACAAACACCAGACGTCGGGAGTTCTGATACTTTAGAGTCTTATTTTTTTCTTCTTCGTCCGTACGCAAACAGGTCGTTCTTTTTTAAGGCTTGGATAAAAAGTACGTAAACGTTGCTTTTTCTCTCTTTTGATTTTGATGCTTTCAATCTCTCTTCCTTCTTCGTAGCTTTTTTTTTTGGTATAGTTTTTATTAGTCAATTTGTTCTGCCTAGGTGTTTTCGAGATTTTGTTAAGTTTTTTTGAAATTTATGTTCTTTATATTTTTTGCTTTTGATATTAGTTCTTTGTTTAATTTAGTGTTTAATGTTTTCTGAATTTGATTATGTTGATCTCTTTGTATCTGATATTGTTGGGTTTATGTCATGATTAAAATTTTATGCTTAATGATCTTATAGTTTAAGACGTTTTGTATTTTTACATATTTTTGAGTCAAAATCGAGTTTTTTTTATGCTTTATTGCTCTCTTATAATATGGGTATTGGTACTTTTCTACAGTTTTTTGATGTTATATTGCTCTCTTATTATTTGAGTATTGGTGCTTTTCTACAGATAAAGAGATGATATATTTAGTTATATTTTAATTTTAAAATATATTTTATTTTTAAAAATTGAGTTATATTTTATTTATTTATTTATTTATTGTAATTTTATTTATATAATTATTTAGCGTGCCAATTTTACTTATTTACTTTTTAATCTCCATCATTCTTTTATTGTCACATCTGCATGTGGATCTATCAGAAATAACCTTTATACTATACAGGAGTACAGCTATATACTATCAGACCACTCAAACTCTACTTTATTGCGAAACTTTGAATTATGTGTGATGATGATGATAATAACGATAGAGATTATTAAGATATTATAAAAAGTTAAATAATTATATTAAAAATTAAAAAGTTTTAGAATAAAGTAATAATAAATAATTAAAATAGAATAATAATAACCTATAAAAAAAAGCTACATATGTCCATTAATGCAAGTTTAAAAGATAAAATTATTAAGAAAATAGTAAGACAAATACATGTAATATATTGTTAATTTCTGCTCATTTCTGATAAGCTGTTATCATTTCTCTAAATTGTGTGGTTCACCTTTACACAGGAATTATGCTTATTACTCTAATTTTATCTGATGTTCTCAAAGGGACAATTAATAACCGTTGCGTCGTAATAATTAAAGGCTGGTATTCTACTTTAAGCTAATGATGTAGTATTGGTACTTTATTTCCTGTTCTTTGATGTTTTATTGCTATCTTATTATTTAGGTATTGGTGCTTTTCTACAGATAAGGAGATAATATATTTTGTTATATTTTAGTTTTAAAATATATTTTATTTTTAAAAGTCAAATTTTATTTTATTTATTTATATTTTATTGTAATTTTATTTATATAATTATTTAGCGTGCCCAGGTTTACTTATTTACTCTTTAATCTGTATCATTCTTTTATTGTAACATTTATATGTAGGGCTATCAAAAACAGCCTCTATATTATATAGATATAAGGTTGCGTATTATTAGATCTCTCAGACTTCAATTTATTACGAAACTTCGGATTAGATGTGATGATGATAATAATGAGAGAAGTTACGAAGATATTATAAAAAATTAAAAAAATTATAATTAATTTTTTTAAAAATTAGAATAAAGTAATAATTAATAATTAAAATAGAATAATAATAATTTATAAAAAAGCTACACATGTTTGCAAGTTTAAAAGATAAAAGTTATTAAGAAAGTAATAAGACAAATATGCCTAATATATTGTAAAGTTATGCTCATACCTGATATGCTGTAAAATTTTGCTTATCATTTCTCTGTGGTTGGGTCGGTCGTGCTAGGCCCGAATCCAGTCATAACGACCCATGGGTCGATCAGTCCATCTTTCAAGGATTGGTCTCGCGCCTATCGGCTAAGCTAGGCCTAGGCCCAGTCCACGCATCCATGGCCCACTAGCAGGTGGAAGTCTCCCATGCATACGTAAAGACTTAAACCTAACAAC
>JANIJH010000001.1:38506709-38528092 GCA_024520975.1 Erythroxylum areolatum | reverse complement strand
AATTATGATAATTATAAATTTTTTACTTACTATTATTCTTATTATTAATTAATTAATTAATTATTAATTATATTAAATAATATTATTAAATTCTTTATTATTATTAAGTTTGTTCTTAATAATAATAAGGATAAAAATATATGTTTATACTCATCATTAAGATAGAAAGAATTAAACAAACAAACAAAAATTAAGGCACTTTTAGAATAAAGACAAATAATTAATTATGTATTTGTACATACTTAACTTTGAAAGTGGACTGCACAGTGTGGGAAGATAGGACCTCGCGTCGTTTAAAATTTTAACAAAAACGACGCCTTTTTAACGTTAGACAGAGTAAGACATGGTAATTTTGGACAAAGGATCCGGACTTTTCTTATTTTCTTTATCTAACTATATAATAAGAATAATCAATTACTAATATTTTTATTATTATATTTATTTATCAATTTAATTAATTTTCATTTATTTTTAATGGAAAATTTAATTATTAGAATTCTAGATTTTTCGGAGGTGACCAATTATTTCGATTGACATAATAGTATGCTATCATTTAGGATAACAAATTCGTAATTGTTTGTTTATTCTAATGTTAGTAGCAAATCGATATGATTGCTTTGGTGAGGGCATTTGATTGATGTTGAGTAGATAATCTAATTTAAATGAACTAAGCGTCTTGAATTTGTGATTAGTTAAAATTAACCCTATATAATTGTAATGTTACAAGTAGACTAAATCTTATAATCACTTGTAGTTGTAGAATTATTTATTAGTAAGATAAATAACTAAGAATCGTTTCGAAAAGGTTAAGAGAAATTGATTATTAGGGTAAGAGAATTTATTTTTGTATCAATAATCAATAATATAGATAATATTTATCCTATTATTTTATAGATGATTAATTAATAAAGTTTGAATTCTAAAATTTGTTCATTTTTAGAGGTTATTAATTTATTTAGAGAGTTTTTTTAATTCAATATAATTTTATAATCCAACTAGTTTTTGTTTTAGCTAATTAAATAACAAGTAATGAACTGAAAATGAGTTACTACAAAAATGAATTTGAAGATATTAATATTTCAAACAAGAAGTATTGTGTGTATATATATAACTTTCCATTTTCATATGGTCTAAGTCTCATTATGCATTCTAAGTCTACCCTTGATTATCTCCAAGATTTGGAGCTTCAATCTATTCTTGGAAAGTTTTTAAATTTCTAAGAAAAAATTAGCCGTTGGAGGAAAGAATCTTCAAATACCCTTAAGATGAATGATCTCCTTATATTGATCTGATACTGCAAAATCTTCAATTGGATATCAAGAACTTGAGGGAAAGATTGAGAGAATCTCTACAGATAGATAACAATTCTATTTAGATTTTTGAGTATGATTTCAGGTCGTTGTGCAGCTTGTAAGTATTTGAGAAGAAGATGTGCTTCAGATTGCATTTTCTCTCCTTACTTCCCCGCCAACAATCCTCAAAGATTCGCTTGCGTCCACAAAATCTATGGAGCCAGCAATGTTGGAAAACTGCTCCAGGTAAAACGTAAACCTTGGAAAGTGGAAACACTTTGGACAATAAGACATATATACTTCACGTGTAAGAGAGTCTGAAGATCAGTAAATATATACCGACAGATTAGTGTTCATCTGTTCTGATATCTTTCTACGATCTTATATTCTGATATTTCTCTTTTTGATCACGCACTCAGCAACTTCCTGAAGACCTACGAGCAGAAGCGGCAGAATCAATGTATTATGAGGCACAGTGCAGGATTAAAGATCCTGTTTATGGATGTGTAGCCATTATATCTCTGCTGCATCAGCAGATACACAATTTAGAGAGCCAGTTAGCTAAAAGTCGAGCTGAGCTAGCTGTTCTTATGATGCCTCAACCGGAAGAAAGTGAAATAGGTCATGAAACCAGTTTTAACAATTTCTTACTTGAACAAGTTGGCAGTGTTGCTCATTCTGGCCAATATTCCATTCAAGACTCTTCTGGGTTTATGTAGAGATCAGTACAAGTCAGTGACAGAAACAAGAGCTAATCAGGAATTTCACGAGATTAGATTTATGTGTTAAGGAGGTGTTCCTGCAATTCCTATCTCGTGCATGTAATCGCCATATCGCTTGGGGGGCTCTACTTGATACTAATTTTGAGACTCAGCTTTTATTTAACATTTTAATTATAGAGAAACCATATGTAGCTAACTAAATGCTTCATTAATTATATAAGCTACAAGGTTACAACCATTTTATTATATATATAATTTATTAAACTTAATTTGAATTTTGCATGTTCTCTCTTTTAATAAAATTAAGAAAATAAATAAATGACTTCCCCACTTTTTATTACACTTTTCTCTAATCCTAAAATGGATATTTATTTAATGATAAAAGCGTTGAAATTTATGTACATTAAAATGTATAACTAAGACTCCCTTATTAAAAAATTGTGGGAAAATATTTTAAATAAAGTTTATAAATTTATGACTCAGTGTTCATCCGTCATCAAGTATCCACATCACACATTACATGTAAGTCCATTGAAAATAACCTTTTTACTAGCTAAGAATAAGGTTGTTTATTATCGAATCTTCCTAAATTTTGCATCTTGGTGGAACTTCAACTTAGCGTTGGTGATGATGATGATGATAATGTTAGTCATCCATCATCAAGTTTTAGATGAAACAAATTGAACAATTTCTCACCTTTTTCTTTGGAAATTAAATAAATGGAGTTTTTGCGGAAATTAATTTACAGAAAACATTTTGTAACATCAGAATCAGAAATTACTCTTTCATCGTCCGACAATTAGCTTCTGAAGTCACCCTGGTGAGGAAAGTGAAACGTGAGAATAAAAATAAAGAGCAGAATGTCTAACTGCGTCCATTGCTTGCAATACTGAACGAAGGTTGGTCTAGTGTTTCTCTGACATTTGTAACCAAACCATATCTCTGTACGTTAATTTCAAGGGAATTTGATATGTTTTTGTACATAATCTACACAAATCAGGGAGTTTTGGAAATAACGCAATATACGTTTGAATTCCTTCTTAGAGTTAAGGTGCAGATAAGAACATAATTTGGACACTTCAGACCCTTGTCCAGCTACCAATACAAGCTTTTATACACTTGACGTTACAAGAATCTATAGGACAAAGCATGACAATTCAGGAAAAAAAAAAATTTTTTTTTAGGGCATCAAGGATTTGAAAGATACAAATCACTAAGCCAATAAAGCTCACTGATGCGCTAACCATCGTATTCTAAACTTGCAGAGACCCAACATGGAAAGAATATGTGTTGCATAGGTGGTTTTTCTTTACATAAGCTCCCTTGCTAACCTCACGGGTTTTTCCTTCAAGAAAGCAACATCACCATTTGGTGTGGCTAGCAAATGGTGATCAGCATCCGCTCGTTCACTCTCTGCTGATAAAGATGGCATAAGGGATCCTGATCGATCATCATCATCTGTATTCATAAAGGCATCTCAACAAGGTAAGTAGAATCCATTAAAGAGGCCTATGTATCAACTCTCTCCCCCAACTTTTAATAATGAAATGCAGATCTGTTACAAAAACGTCTACATGTTCCCATAAACACACACACCTACACAGGTATAAAATCAACCTACTTGTGCACGTAAAATCAAAGACACGCTGCACAAACAAACAGGGAAGAATAAAGATAATTATAGAAAGATAAGCAAAGGTACCAGTGGGGACTCCAATGCCCAACACAACTCCTATCGTAAACAGAAGGACTCTCAAAGACAACAACCCTTGTCCTTCCAGTAGCCTCGTGGGAAAAAGGATAGTTGAGAAATAAATGAAAAGAAAATGCCAGAGGAGTTTGAGCTGTTAAATAACGGCCATCAAAGCTTGTATTGATTGGTATAATGGCTGTAGCAGCTAAAATGGTATAGCAACAACACAAGGAAAACCATAACCCAGTTTAGCCTAAGTTGTTGAGTAACAAATCAACCAATACATCACATCCCAGCCATTGTTTAAGACTACCTGTGCACCATAGGTGTAGTCACCAGCTACAAAATGAGCATCAAGTCAATGGCACTCTGGTTATGCAACAATGTTGTTTGAGACGTGACAACCTATGCAGATAAATCAGTTCCTATATTCTCAAATTGATCGTGCATACAGAGAACAACACCTATATCCTTGGTAGATCACAAATCTGCAGCTATGCTCTAAAGCCTGCCCTTCTGGTATAGTAGTCAACAATCACTATCTGAGCCATTTTTACAATTATATAGTAAATGAAGCGCATAACAAAGTGAATTAGTGATACACTCCCTCTACTACAGCCAAGAGGCTGGAGCTTCAAACATATCCAAGCAGGGAATGGGATTAAGATGTTATTGAACCTTGTGAGTCCCACCACATAAAAAAGAAGCATATCTTTACCAAGCAATAGGATTTATTCACAAATTTCAAAATCTTGGACAGTCAATGCCAGAAATTTTGTCATGTTAGGCGAAAAAAGAACATAATAAACTATTGAAAACTCCCATTTTAGCAAGCCCCAGAAATATGGTACACAGAACAACTCACCAGAATCTGCTGGACGATCAGGAAGATGTCTAACTGCAGTTACTTGTATGTTCTCCGGCAGTAAACAATGACAAAAAGAACCTGAAACTTCATATGAACCCTAATTGATCAGATGACAAAAGAAATAGCTAAAATGTAGAAGAAAGTAGACTGGAAAGCCTACAGAGAAAAAGTTAGGTTGTTTTACAGCTATGCTGCACGGTGGACTTAAAACCACCATAAGACTTTTTGATGCAATGGTGCGAAACTATTTATGAAATCTTTTAAAAGAAACAAAAGGTTAGCAGTAATCTACAGATTGTATCTCCTGTTGCTTCTGGATCAAAGCCTTGTCTTTATAGCACACAACATACTTGCATAGACCTCATCAAACCAATAAGTACACTATATCAATACAATAGTCTACTTTAGCAAAGGCCTTGCAACGCACCTACTCGAGCCAGTCGATTTACCCATCCGGGTATAGGCTTTCCAGTTAGCCGCAGACATACTTCATTACTGAAGTGGTTACAATTTTTGATAATCAGGTGATAAGTATCCCCATGATATTTTGCAGAAATGTGCTCCATAAATGACCTAACTTCTGAATGAGACATCTTGGTATTGCCCATGAGAACTGACCGTCGAAATATGAATCCTGGGCAATTTTTTGGTTCCACCTCAAACACCCCGCTGGTGGGATACTCATGAGCTCCAAAGCCATACTCCATACCATTCACTAATTATTGTACAGAGAACAGATTTTGGTTAATACTTCATAAAGTTTAAAGACAAATATAGGACAAGAAGTTCATGAGCAAATTATCAATATGAAAAAACACACCAAAGCGTGCATGTAAACATATTTGGGCGATATGTGCATCATGAATGGCAAATATTTAACAGGTAGCATTAATTGTAAAAACAAGCAAGTGCCTCATGATAAATAGAATTGACATCTACAGTTAGGTAATTGTTTTTATTACATTAGCTTAATTGTTTGAATATCAGACGCCTTTTATCACTTGATGAGTCAGCTTCTTTCATATTTATAAGTTACAGTTGTTGCATAGACTCTAGACTTAGAGGATGGTGCTTCCCAATCTGTGTTAAAGAAACTGAAAGTTAACGAGGATAGCTCTCTTGAAGTTGATCATTAAAAAAAAGTCATCTCGTCATTAGAAAAGAGATTCACTCAGAATGTCCTATGCTGCCACATCTTATATCTGCTTCATCTAGTACTAATTATTATTGCACCTATCTCAGTAAGAATTCTCTCATTCTTATGTAACATTTCACCAAAATCAAAAGCATAGACTTCTAATGTCAAGCACCGTGAGAGTAGTGACATTCTTATCATCGCAGTTCCCCCAATGTCGAAGCTCAATGACCTCAAAAACACCGGACCAGTGAATGTTTTAAATGATAGCTCAATAACCTAGCAAACAAACACTCTAATCAAAAGAAAAATTTGAACTTACTAAACCTGGTAGTTATTGCACCTAATCAAATTCTTACAATTATCAATCAATAACACAAGGACATTTCCTAATTCCATTTCGTGTAACATTCATGTAGTTCACCTAATAAATACCCTTTAAATCAGAGAACACTAACCACCTTCTACGCAATTACAACCAGAAAATTGACCCAAAATTGCGCATAATTAAGCAAACAAGGAACTTCAATTTCCTTACCTTCTATACCAGAATGGAAGATCCCGAGACCGACCCAGTAAAGATAGTTATTTGCAGGGGAAATATCATACACATTGAGATACAACATCCCTCCGTTGCTCTCCTCAGTACTCTGCTCCTTGTCCGAGGTTAAGCTCAACGGAAACAACCGCATTGCCTCACCAACAACCAACACTCTCAACAAATTCACAACCCCGTCATCTTCTGCAAGCAACAACATGTTTTTGATAATAAACCAAAAGAAAAAATAACCTAACCCTAAAAAAGAAAATTCCCAAAATTGAACAAAAAAACTAGAGTAACTACCCGAGAAAAGCAGGGAATTTGATTTTACCAATGATCCAAGAACGAGAAAATCCAGAAGGGATCCAACAAGGGAACCCCAGGAAGACTAAGAATTGAGAAAGATTTCCCCTTTTTTGGGAGCTATTGAAATTGAAAAGATTTGGGTTAAAGAAACAGCTTTTTGGCTGTTTTGGCGAGGGAGGGAAGAAAGAGAACGGTCTGTAATTTATTAACTAATACTTAAATTAAAGAGTTCAATATTAGTTATCAATATTACAAAACTGCCCGATTTTGCAATTTACTGTTTCATTTTATTACATTCTCTTTTGTAGCTCATGAAAATTAAGTCATCAGATCAATTAAATAATCCAAAAAAACAGTAATTACAGTACTGACTATTGAACTCTTTATTTAAAATATTCCATGAATATTAGAACAAAATTTTCAAAAGTTTTTATGTTACCTATTTTTATATTGGGTTAATTAAAAAATTTTCAAACTTTACTCAATTATGTAATTATAGTCGGAACATAAAAGATGATAATTAAATAATTAAATATATAATTTTTTCAATTCTAGCTTAATATTAATATATTCTTTAAAATTAATGACGTGATTGTCACATACGACAAAAATTATAAATATTTTTACATGTCGTACTTAATTAAGTTTAAGTAAACTACATCATTTTGAGTCTGAAATCTCTAAATCAAACTTCGTCAGGTTAGTGCAAGATAACAACACTCTGTCATGCTAATACTGCATGACGATAACGACCTAGTTTTTAACAATTTGAATGAAATTTTGATTTGCCACCCTAGACCCTCTCTTTTTCTATGCGAGAAGGAACTGATTTAGGATTTTCAAATTCAGCGATTTAGCCAATGAGTTTGATTTAGGAGTTTCCATTCCAAAACAGTCTAGTTTAATTAAACTCAATTAATTCAAACGTTTATAAGTCTTTAGGGTTTACATCTTATGTAGCCAATTACGGGAGCAACAATACCGAAGATACTACTATCGAACTAGAATTGAAAATTTTGTAAGCTTGGGTATTAAATTGTTATTTTTTTAAGTTCAGATTACAATTACAAAATTGAGTAAAGTTTGAATTTTTTAATTAACCCTTTTATTTTTAATTTTAGTTTTTAGTCAAAATATTTATTTGATGGTATCTCTATTTTTAATTTTTCCTTGCAAGCTTTGAAAATTAGAAAGGAAATTTTTGCTTATAGATTCCATTATTAGATATGCTTCAAAATTATTCATTAATAAAATAAAATATAATAAGATTATTAAATATTATATATTAAAGCCAACATTATATATTTTTAAATTTCATGTTAATTATGTGAGAGGAAAATAATTTGTTATGGTGAAGTTATTATATATGTCTTCAAAATAAATGTGCAACTCCTTCAAAGGATGTATTATTACAATTATAGAATTTGACTAATACTATTATCCTTTGAGATCATTTTCATTTTAGTAAGCATACGTTTATCTATTATTTTAAATAAATGTAATATTGAAGTTTTTAAATTGAAGGTAAATTCTAATTTAAGAATTGTAAGTAAATAAATATATAACAATAATAATCATTGAGAGTTCCGTTAAGAGCGAAGTCTGAAAGAGGTTTCGTAGTACACAATATTACCAAACAAAAACATTATGTCAGATATAACACAAAAGACCTAAAAAAAGTTTCAAAAACCTCATAGAATCAGAATTAAAAAAGAAGTATATGATAACTAAATGATATATGAATAAACAATAATTTTCAGAAATATAAGGACTAAGATTAACAAAAACTTATTTTAAAAGCAAGTTTTCAGAAAAGAAGCCTTCTTCTGTTAAATATCAGAACCAACTTGTGTGCATTTTTCCCATATCTGTTTGCTTTTGAGCATAACTATAGAAGAATGAATTGGAAGCCTTCTCTTTAAGAGTCTGTCCACCAACAAGTTATGGCAAAACTCTCCATTCTTCAGAATATCTAGGCAGCATGGCTTGTTGGGAAACAGAGAACCCATGAAACTAACATACATCTCTCTCCCACATTCCAACGACAAACCTTCCATGCAATCTTCCACAGCATTGCCGGAAGGTGACGAACTATTTTCCAAGTACGTTGTCTCTGATACTGCGAAGATGGTCGAGATTAAAATGATTAAAATCTCCATTTTCGACAATTTCTTCAAGCTTCCCATAATACTCAAGCAAAGGTAGATCTTTTCATCTTCTCCTTTCAGGGCTTATATACACATATATATAGAGGCATAAAAGCTTAAGTATGTTACAAATGTTTAATTTTAAGTCTCCGGAGGTTTTCATTTGCTATTTATATCGTATTTGTTAAATAATGAATCGACATGTTGAAATTTAATGAAGTCTTAAAGTCTCAAAACGTTTAGTGATGACAATTACATTTTATTTTCAGTAAAATGGATATTGTATTGATTGCTTTTTATACTTATAAATTAGAGGTTAGAGAATCATAATCTAAGATTAAGTGTCTGTTTGGATGAGTTTATATTAGTAGAGTTTTTGTCAGTAGAGCTTTTATCATAAGAGCTTTTTTAAGAAACTAGTTGACTAATTAGCTGTTAATTAAAAAAACAATTTTTTTGAAAAAGTTTCATACAGTAAATTGTTTGGCAACATAAAAATAAAAAACACTTTTTTTAATTTAACTATATTTTATTTTGTAATTAAAAATATTTATGCATATAAATATTATTTAAAGTATATTAAACAATATGCAAAGTGCACAAGTTATTAATTATTACATAATTTTAAATCATATGAAATAAAAGTGAAAATATATCTAATCAAATCTTTTATATAGATTATAATATAAGTAAAACTAATATAACAAATAAATATTAAAACATATAGAAAAATCAAATAGTATTATATAAATCTCAAAATAAACATAAAGATGTGTTTGTGAGTATTGTGAAAATTATGTGTAAAATATAAGGACAAAAAGAATTAAAAATAGGCTCATTAATTGATCTGAAAAATCCACCTGAAAGAGTGTTTATTTTAGAAGTTCTAAATTTGAGCTTATTAAAAAATTATATTTTTGCTACTAAAAATGCTATATCTACTAAAAAAGTGTTTTTTTTTATTTTACAGCTAAACATTTATTTTTTTTTAAAAAAAGCTTTTACGGTGAAAAAAAGTGCTTGTTTATCCTCCTAAAGCTCAAACAATCAGGCATTAAATAAGAAACATAAAAGATAAAGTCCATCTAATGTCAACCTTAATATAAACAAATAAAAATTACTGTTAGATATAATTTATTTTATAGGAAATAAAAAAGTATATGTTAGATAAAATATGAATTATGTATTCCTGTTATAACGTTGAACTTATATTCTCTAAATTAACATTGTTATGTTGTTTATATAATATTGCAAAAGCTTATTATATATAACAACTGTGATCTTTAGAAGATTATCTATACCAATTAGAAATGCTTAGAGAAATTAAGTGAGTCATTAAATAAAAATTTCAAAAACTTGGTTATGCTTATGATTGTAAAGTTGGAATATTGTCTAAAATAATCACAAATTATATTGTGCAATAACACGAGTAAAATGAACAACAAAGAAAAGAATAGACTGCGTTGTTCACTCGTGTATTCGCTCAAACTTGCAGCCAATGTCTTGTGGCATGGAAGATAGTGAACAAGTTGATGACGAAGAGCAAAGTAAGCAAAAGCAGACCTCACACCGTATAATGAGGATTAACATCAATGTCTAATCCCTTCAACTTGGCAAAGGATTCTACTCTTCCTTTCAAAGTGCGAAGCTCTCTTAGCCTGCAACGTACCCAACCGGTAAACATAATCTTTTCTTTGTAACAAATGTATCAGAAAGCAGAAAGTTCAAGGAGCTCATCAAGTTTTGGAGTGATAAGTACGTGATTGTTAGCTACGATAAGGAGGGAAAGAGATCGAACCTTGCGATTTCAGCTCGTCTCTTGGCTTCTTCGGCCATGACACCGATTTCCCCGAAAACACCCTTTTCGAAGGATTTTGGTTCTGTAGATTGAAGACCGTGAAGTGTCCTCTGCTCTGTTGCCCATGCAGCTTCTCTAGCTTCCTTGCCAAAATCCTTTTGAGGATTTAATGCCGTCTGATCAGGACAAACAACAAGTTCTTTTTAGTCAAATAATCAAAACCAACCAACCAACTCGAAGATTCCCAGCTGTTACGACTTACTATTGGCTTTTGTTTCACTTACCCTTCGGTTGTATACCAAATTCCAGGCTTTATTGCTCAGTGCATATCGGACAGCGAACTTAATAGGATCAAGCAGCATGTAGGTTACAACGTTATATGCCCATATAGCGCCGCACCATTTCCATCCAATCTGGTGTATTCCTGCAAATGACCATGTCGCTGTCGCTGATATTACGGTTGCAATCTGTAATGTATCATCGAGCACTAGTTACTAACTGTATGCTTATTTATGCGTATAGTTGTAAGTTCTTTTTCTTTTTTGTCCAGTTAACCATTTACCAGCTGTGCTATGACGAAAGCAAAAACAAGAAGAAAACCAGGCCTCTCCATGAACGACCAGCTCCTTGAACGAGTCACAAATATTAGAGCCTGGCTAATGGTGCTAACTTGAAGGTACACAGCTGATGCTAGCTTCCCATTCAGGGTGTCTCTGACACGTTTGTCAGTGAGATCGTAGAGTTTCTTTCTCAAACTTTCTACATGAAAATGATCCTGTGACACCAAAAAGGTTTAGAAACCAAATTCATATAAAACAGATTCGAACCTGGCAATAGCATGCATAGATGGATTTACCGTAAAGAAATCAGTTTCATAAATTGCCCAGAAGAACACTACTGTTGCTATGGCGAGGTATCCACCGATCACAATCCCAGTTGCAAAGATTTCACTGAGTTTCCAACTGTCTGGTATAGGTGATGGCCTAACTCTGTCTTTGGATATGGTCATGATCGTACCTTTACACATGTTTCAGAAGTAATTAAGGACCTGCCATTCAAAAGAAAACTGATGTACTTAACTCACCGTCGTTGAGAATGGCTATGATGAGAACCATGAATGGAGGGAAATCAAACTTCCAGCATACAGTGAGCAACATAAATCCCAACTGCCATACAAATGCAAATTGCAGAACTAAGGAAGTAAAAGAGAGAGTTTTAATAATGAAGGAACACGAAATGGAAGACTTACCACAATACGTATTGTGATGGAAACTGCATATATCTGAAAGAGTATAAAAAGAGAATTATAGGATAATTAGAAGTTTTTGTCTTGTTGGTAACTTTTAAGCTTTTTGTGTTTTGTTTTTTTTGTTTATGAGATCATCTTACTGTGTAATTCTTCATTCTTTGGAAGATTGCGCGGCTGGTTAAGACAGCGCTTATGATCACACTCAGGCCAGGTTCTGTTAAGACTATATCAGAAGCACTACGAGCAGCATCTGTTGAATCTGCTACAGCAATTCCAATGTCAGCGATCTTCAATGCTGGTGCATCATTAACTCCATCACCCGTCATTCCAACTATGTGCTTTCTTGCTTGCAATCGCTTAACAATCTCATATTTGTGCTCTACAGTGAAGAGAAAGGTTCAAGATTAGGAGAGTTCGATACTAAAATTAGTTCAGTAATCGATATAAATCACCTGGAAAAACCCCAGCAAATCCATCAGCCTTTTCAATGAGATCGTCAACTGGTAGAATTCCAATTTCTGAGTCCTTGTTTTCTCCGAGCAAAGAGGATGACGGATACATATTTGTTCCCATTCCGAGCCTCCTCCCTGTCTCCTTCCCAATTGCTAGTTGGTCACCGGTAATCATTTTAACACTCACACCAAGGTCTAGAGCTCTTCTAATGGTTTCTGCACTGTCATGGCGTGGTGGATCAAAGAGAGGGAGAAGACCAACAAACTCCCAGGGTCCACCAAGACTGTCTTTGGTACCTTCAGGTACCTCCTGGAAACAATGAATCTCATTTGATCAATATCCTATTGTAAAATGAAATTCAAGAACACCATGTAAAGTATATTGAGAGGCCATACTTGTCGAGCAACTCCGAGGGATCGAAGCCCACGATCGGCAAATTTATCAATGATACTGTGCACCATTTTTGCAATATCTGATCTATTCCGTGCCAGATTGAGAATCTGCCAAATTACAAGGAAAAAGAGGGACATAAGTTTATGGTTTGGTATGCACTGTAACCTGAGAGAAGCTGTAGACAGAAACTATTACTTGTTCTGGTGCTCCTTTGCTCACTCTTTGCATCTTTCCACTCTTGTCAAGGTATGTCAGTGCTGTTCTCTTATCCGTGGGATTGAAGGGAAGGAAGTGAACTTCAGTTATCCCTGCTCGTGCCTTGCAACATTACGACAGAATGAACTCAGTTCAGTTGAAACATGTTAAGCAGAATACATCAAACATGGCAGGCGAGGTTCAAAAACAGTGCAGGCACAATTCCAGAAAATACGGTCACAGTTGCAACAAATCGCAGTGTCTGGACTGCAACGGCAATATTGCAGCCGTAATTGTGATTACAGACCGCATTTTAAAATCTTGCATCCAGGTATAGCTACCACAAGTCGAAGTACTTAGAATTATGCCTCAACTAGTTCATCCATAAAAGAATAATGAGCATCATTAAACTACCTCCTTGGGATCAGCCAGCATTGAAACAATAGCGGCATCGATAGCATCTTGGTTCTCCAACCGTGAAGCTCTTGCTGCCATCAATACAACCATGTCCTTATCCACACCATTAGCAAAAACCTGTGATGAAATAGGACAAAAACGCATTCGCAGATAGGATTTTGTTTTAGCAAGAGGGAACATTCTCAAGCCTCATTAACCTACTCTACTGGAAACTTAACGATCCAAGTCAGTACCTCTATCAAAGATTTGTCCACTGTCAGTTTGTTTAGAGTCAAAGTGCCGGTTTTGTCACTGCAGAGTACATCCATTCCGGCCATTTCCTCAATAGCAGTCATCCTTTTTGTTATCGCGCCCTGCATCGAAAATTTAGTAGTTTGTCTCTTATCCTGAGACTCAATTTAACTTCTTTTCCTGATAGCAGTTAGGATATTGGTTCACTGTCCTTAATTCAATATAGCTCAAAATACCTGCTGAGACAAGCGATGTGAACCTATGGCCATTGTAACTGAAAGAACTGTTGGCATGGCAATGGGGATACCACCGATGAGTATGACTAGAAGGTTATCTATTCCAACACGATAATCTCTTTTCTGTATCCCGTATATAACGACAATCTCAATTACCATTCCAACTGCGATCGAACAGATGCAGAAGTTTCCAATTGCTGTTAGGACCTGAAACCATTGAGTTTAAAGGTCATCTTGCTGGAGCATCTGCTAGTGTTATAACTAAAAATATCCTTCTACTCAAATTCCAGATTTGTCAATGTCCAAGCAGAGGGTTTGCAGTAGCCATATTATGATCAGAAAGAGTTCTGAGATTGACCTGCTGAAAGTGTCCAACATGTGTTGTTGATTCTACTAGATGAGCAGCCTTTCCGAAGAACGTATGTACTCCAGTTGCGATGACAACTGCTTCAATTTCACCTTGCTTACAAGTTGAACCGGAATAAACCCCATCACCAGCATTTTTAGTCACTGGAAGTGACTCTCCTGTTAGAGCAGACTGCAAAAGAAGAAATGTATTGGACCCTCCTTAGTTCAAAAACATTTGAAAGGGATACATTTATTTAAGGTAATATCAACGACTTTTAGTTGATTTCTGTTGCACTATCCTCAGTACATGCCTGGTCAATTTTTAAAGCATCTCCTTCAAGCAACCTGGCATCTGCTGGAATAATGTCTCCCAATTTGATGCTAATAATGTCTCCAGGAACCAACACAGCAGCATCTTCCTCTCTCCATCTCCCATCACGTAAAACCTGTTGTTGAGAATTAGATATGCATATATAGCTACTAAGTACTGAGAACTAGAAGATGTGAAGGCCAAATAGATGGAGAAAAAGGAAAGGTTTTCGGATAAACCTTAGCTTTCGGTGCCAGGCGAGCCATTAGAGCTGCTGCTGCATTTCCTGCATTATTTTCCTCTATGAAACTGATGGTTGAATTGATTATAAGCAGTGCCATGATACCAACAAAATCGTGGAAATCTACACCTTTTCCCTGTATAATGAGATCGCAGAAATATCAATAAATCAAGCTTCGGCTACCATAATGGGATTTTGCTTGGATGAGATTGGCTCAGAAAACTTACCCCTCCATGAGCAAGGGCTATGGCCATAATTGCTGCTGCTTCCATGACCCATGACAATGGATTCCACATAAATCCTAAAAACTTGAGTATTTTGCTTTCCTACGTGGCAGATGATAAAATTAGGTTCAGTTACAAAAGGGATGCAAAGGCTAAACGATGAATAGGTTGCTCTTAAAATTATCAAAGGAATGCATTAAGACAAGGCTGAAACAAGGCTTCAGAGACCTTTTTCTCTTCAAGTTTGTTGTAGCCAAACACATTCAGACGCTTTTGAACCTCGTTATCGTCGAGTCCCTCGTTTGTACATTGCAAGTGCTCAAAAACTTCTGCAATAGGAATGTTCTCCTGCAAGAATTTAACTTACAGAAATATCAGCAATTATATTTCTGTGCAGGGAAAAGCTGGAAGTGCACTTTTAATCTTCATTTAATTGGAAATCATGCAATAAAAAAATGCATTTATGAATGCTAAAACGACAGAACATGCAGATAGTCCTGATTACATACCAAATCAACAGCTTCCTTGTTGATGGCTTCAAGCGAAATCATACTTTCTGTTGAAGTACTCCTGCTTCAGCTTTCAACCCCAATCCAATATCAGTAATCTGATACAAGTTTTTAAGACACCCTTAATAAAAATTTGACCGACTGGCAACGAGACTGCTTGTGCTTGGAATCTGGTGTAAAGGAAGAAATGGAAATGATTCAGGTACCTCTACAGCTTAGGTGATACAATTCTTTCTGCTGAAGAAGTCCAATGGCATTAGTAGGATGAAATGATTTTGCAATGAGCTGAATTGGATGGATAACACTTAATGGACAGAAGAGCAAGAACAGCATCTGAAATGCTATATATAAACTGAAACAATAGGAAGGTACATGATTCACATTGACGTAAGAGACAAGGAAAAAGGATTGCCTAGAGGAACAAGAAGCAAATGGAGAGATAAAGCACATAAACGAATAAAATACACAATAAAAAAACTTGACTTCAACAACTCCGCCATTAATTTACTCGTTTATGAAAATGGTCACTGACAAATGGTGCAGTTTCCAAAGCTACGCCTGTAAACTAAGTTTGCACAGTAAAGAACTACATGGATTCTACTTTTGTTTCGACTTGAATGTTCATTAGCTCGGTGTTATATTTTCAACATCCGACGTTGGCTCCAAATGCAACAAGTAGGCGGAGTTTAAAGTCCCAAGACAACCTGTTAAAGTCCCAAGACAACCTGTAACTCTGTGTTTCTTAGCTACTTTGACAAAATCTAGGACATTTTTGCCGAGAAAATTCCAACAACCATAATCCTGTTAGAACCAACCAAGTCCTCTGTGCGAAAAATGATACAACTGTCGTAATTTACTAAGATACTGTCAGGTAGGAAGCTATAGGTCAATCTGAGCCGCCATATCGGCAGTTGATTTTCAGACCGGACGCCGCATATGAATCCAAATGAATGCGTTTTTGCTTTTTCATCAGAAAATTATGGTTTGATTTCGAGAAATAGAGCAGGAGAATGAGACAACAAACGGTATAGAACAATTATACAAGACGTCAGCAAAACCAACTATTGCTTTTGTGCCATGAACTAGTCTACATTACAATTTACGACATTTCCAAGTGGTACGGAAAGGACAATGAATTCTTAGGTAGTCAAACAAATTGACGTGAAAATGGACATTAAAAGGAATGGTTTTACCTAAATTAATCAGCCGTGCTCTTAGATTGAGTTTATATTGGTGGAACTTTCTTAAAAAGAAATTTTTAAGAAATCAGTTGATTGTTTAGTTGTTATTTAAAAAATAACTTTTTTAAAAAATATTTAATTGTTAACTATATTTTATTTTATAATAAAAATTATTTATGTATATAAATAATATTTAAAATATATTAAACAATATGCAAAGCACAATATGTTAATTATTATATAATTTTAAACCATATGAAATATAAATGAAAATATTTCTAACTAAATATTTTATATGGATTATAATATAAGTAAAATTAATATTAAAAATATACAAATATCAAAATAAACGTAGAGATGTGTTTGTGAGTATTATGAAAATTATGTGTAAAAATATAAGGGTAAAGGGGACTAAAAATAGGTTCATTAATTAATCTGAAAAATCTACCTAAAAAGTACTTTTTTGAAAAACTTCAAATTTGAACTTCTCAAAAAACTGCATTTTAGTTTCCAAAAAAATTATTTCTATGAAAAAAGTACTTTTGAATTTTACAATAAATTATTCATTTTTCTTAAAAATAACTTTTGCTATAGAAAAAAATGCTTATTGACTCTCTAAAAACTAAAACAAATAGGCACTAAATAGATCATTGGTTCGGTTTAGTCATGTGGTATTGCATTAAGTATTAATGTTGGTGTGAGTAGGAGTAACAATGACCCAGCTGAGTTTTACTCTCTTATATTTTCAGACCATGGAAAGTGCGGATATTTTCCAATTTCCTTTATCTTTGGTTGGAGATCACAAGTTAACGTCCTAGGCTCGGCTTGGGTTGATCGGGCTTTGATTGTTCGAGCTCAGTCTACCACAAGACTCAACAGGCTATTACAAAAAGACATCATTTTGAATTTTTAAAAAATAAAAGTTAGACTAGGTTCAGACTAGTCAATTGCTATCCTTAAGAAAATTTAATAGGTTTTCGGTTTGAGCACGGAGATAGCTATAGATATGGATATAATAATAGAAGGAGATGGGGATAGATATGAAAAATAAAAAAATTGATGTTTGGTTTGTAATTTGAGTTTCTGTATTAATACCAATAATATTGTTTGGTTTGTTGCATTAAATTAGAATAAAAGATAATATAATACCATTTTTACCCTAAATAAAAATGAAAATAATTTACTCTTCATAACAAAAAAGATGAAGAAACAGACGTTGGATAAAGATGAAGAGCTTGTGTCTTTATACGAAGGTTAAAAACTATAAAAATGCTTCTGTTTCGTTATTCTTGAAAGCCATTAAGAGCCTTACAAAACAACTAAACAAACATTAATGTAGAAGACGATTCGTTATACATTTTTTCTTTTTTTAAGAGTTAAAATCATATACGAAAAATCAAATTAAATCACAAAACAATAATTATAAGAGAAAAAAAGGAGCAGATTGGTTTTATGATTCTCGTTCAATCTATAACTATATACATTTTCACATCATCAAACCATACGGCAGATTAGTTATTCTCTTGATTAAATCATAAAACAAGAATATATAAGAAAAAAGGAGTAAAAGTCTCATTTGCAATGAGATGAAACTAAGTTCTATCCAGTTCATTTAATATCAAATTAAAACGAGGGATTTCAGAAAATATACCTGGAGGCATAGCACAAAAAATTCCTTCGTTGATGAGACGCGATAAGGCAGAATGGGAGATCGTAAGGAATTGAGAGACGATAAGGAAGTAAAGAGGATAGTAGGGCAAAGGTTGGGACCTGGGGATAAAAGAGTAAAAAAATAAATGTGATAAAACTTATATTGGAATGAAAACTCGATACCCATTCCCCTTGGTAGGTTTAGTTGATTTTCAAATTTAATACGATAAATTCATTCTCTTGAAATTGAAAATTTCAAAGTAAATACTTTTTTTTTTACAATTATTCGATTCTTTCATTTCCAAACCTTTAAACTAAACGTCCCCTTAAGTGATTTGATGGGATTTAAAATTATTTGATTAGATTTAATTAATTAATTTTTAGAACTAATATAAAATTATGTATAATTTTTTAATAAAATAATATTGATTTTAATATATTATTTAAATTAAAAATTTTAACAATAAAATAATATCGTTTTACACAATAATAGATTTATGTAGACATTTGCACAAATTCATATGGGCACGGGGACTAGGATTCTGGCGGCCTGTTGAATATGTATTAGAGGAAGGTTGAGGAGAAACACTTTCGCATTGCAATAGAACACATTCCAGGTTAGATCCATTTTTCATTGACGTGCAATCCAATTAGGCCTAGTTGGGCTCAAATTCTAGGCGGGCTTCCTAGTTCAATAAAGTTTAAGTAGCTTGAATTTTGCCTAACCTGCCTCAAGCTCGATCAAATACATTAAAAAAAATGAAAAATAAAAAAAATCATTTCACTTACAAAATTTGAACTTTGGAGCAATGTTACAAATGTTGTGCTGAATTTGATACCAGATTGAATTATAGTATAGTATTGTACTAATATCGATTAATATTGGGTATCATTTCAGGTAATTTTTTAAATTTATAAAACTATCTCTGAATTTTTTTTAAAAATTACAAAAAATAGTTCATTATTATATTGTACAGTTGTACTGTATATTTTTAACCATGTTTTCAAAAATTATAATAATAAATAATAATCATAATTTTAATTTAATTTATAAAATTAATTTAATAATTATTAATAAATATAATTAAATTTAAAATATATTTTTAAAATATATAAATTTCAAATAAATTTTGATTTAATAATTAAAAATATATAAAATAAATATTACTTTATAAATAATAATTTTTAAATTATTTATTTTTAAAAATAAAATTATTATTAATAAATATTATATAAAATATTAGAATAAATTTAATTAAAATAATTTATTTTAAGTTTTATTTAATTTATAATTATTATTAGTAATAAAAATATTCATAATAATTATAAAAGTTGAAGTAAATAAAGTAACTAATTAAAAAAACTTTCGAAAAAAATGGGAAGGAGAGGCGAGAGGGAGATTTAAATTTGTTAAAAAAAGTAACCTATTTTCTAAAATTTCAAGTATTAACCAGTATTTTGAATATCGGCCAGTACTATATGAAACTTGTCGATACCAACTGATATTTAAACTGGTACAATCGATTATCCGTTTCTTACCAGTTTTGGTTTGGTACTGACCGGTACGAAATGATATCCTAAATTTCGCTTTAGAGAGGCTAAATCAGGCAGTCTAATCTCGAATCTGAATTAAAGCTTAAAAATTAAAAATACAAATTGAAACTCTACCTAAGATCCTATCAATTTGACTCGAGCTGGACAAATTTTAACAAGCCTAAGCCTAATCAAAATTTTAAATTGACAGAGCAACTATGATAATTATGTAATTATAGAAATTATTATTATTATTACAATAAATCACGGTAAAGGTTCAATTGTAATTGTGGATCGCAATTTAAAATCATGCTCCTAATGTTAACTCCGAAAAGCATTTTATGGTGTTGTTTTTTCAACTTATTAAGTTGATGAACAAATTAAAAGACTTTTACTTCTACTCTTGCCCAGATTTCAAAATTTATATTTCTTATAATATAATAACAATTATTATTATTATTATTCAAAATAATAATTTTAAAATAAATTTATAATATTATTTAAAAAACACTCTAAAACAACTAATAACCACGTGAGCATATACTCCCGAATTGTTGTGACTTTAAAATCTTAGTCATCCAATTTATTGTAACAGATGACTGAGATATATTCACAGCGGCCACAGCAATTCGGAAGAGCAAATTGTTCCCAATAGCCACCATCCGCCAGATTTGAGTTTTGATTCAGGAAAATTCTAGACGGAATTTTTCTTTAAGGCTTACAAGGTCAGGCTGTCGGCGGCATCAAAACTGAACAAGCGCTTTCTTCTGCGTACTTATCTGATAACCTGTCAAGTAATTAATAGAGACAATAAAAGTAATTCTTGTTGACACTTCCCATGTTGAAGGGCGTCGAGACCAATGTTATGAATATTGTACCGGACTTAATATCGGATTGAATTTTGGAACGGAACTGTACCGGTATCGGTCAGTACCGGGTACCGTTTAAGGTAATTTTTTAAATTTATAAAATAGTCCCTGAAATTTTAAAAAATTGCAAAATAGTCCATATTAGTATATTGTACAGTTGTACTGTATAATTTACTAGTTTACTGTTTACATCAACCATGCTTTCAAAAATTTTAATAGTAAATAATAATGACAATTAATATGAAATAAGTCAATAACAATTATTTTTAAATATTTTACATATAAATAATAACCACAATTAATATAAATAAAGACAATCATCATTATACACACATCAAATTAATAATAATACAAAGTATTTAAAATGTTACAAATTACAATAATATAATTTTATCATTTTAATAACAGGCTGTTTGGAAACTTTTGAATTGAATTCAATTATATTAATGAGATTGAATTCAATTCAATTTATACTGTTTGGAGCAAATCCAGAAATATTAGAATTGAATTTAATTACATTGTTTGAAACAAATCCAATAAGATTGAAATTGAATTCAATTATTTTATATGACACATTTACCCCTGACTAAAAGTAATATTATTAACTACTCCCTCCTATCCAAAATAAAAATCTTTCTAGATAGATTTTAATTATTCAAAATAAGTGTCATTCTTGACTTTGTATGCATGCTTATAATTTTACTTCCAAAAGTACTTTTTAATAATAATAATAATAATAATAATAATAATAAGAATAAGAATAGAAATAATAATAATAATAATAATAATAATAATAATAATAATAATAATAATAATAATAATAATATTATTATTATTATTAT
>JANIJH010000001.1:38448541-38478976 GCA_024520975.1 Erythroxylum areolatum | reverse complement strand
GGTACAAAATGAACATCGTGCAGAAGTTTTATCTTACCATTAGTAGTATCAATTCTCACCGTGCCTTTTCCTTCCACCTGTATATCTTTTTCATTGCCAAGTTGTACCTTTGTCTTTTTTGTTTCATCAAGCTCTTGGAAACCGTTGTCGACGAACCCCAAATTACTTGGCTTGTGATTAACATCAGTATAAGCCATAAAAAGCTTGTTGTCTTCCTCAATAGTGTCTACTGCAAAATTCATTTTTTGATCTTTATACTAACAATCATCTTGTACATGCCCAAACCTGTTACAAATAGAACATCTTTCTGGTGTAAAAATTAGTCTGATTTTTGCACCAACAATCCGCTTGCATATGCTTGTATATTTTGTAATTATAGCATTGGATGGTAGCTTTTGTGTTTCCTTTCTCATTGAACTGTCTTTGCCCTTTCTACCTCTGTCTCTACTGGAACCTAGCTACAGCCTTGAAATCTTCCTCTTCCTTGACCTCTATGATCATTTGTCTCCTTCACTTGAAATGCTTTTTCCTCATTCCTTTCAAGTGACCGATTGATTCGTGACTTATGTGCTTGAAGCGACCCCATTAATTCATCAATTGAAAGAATCAACAAGTCTTTTACTTCCTCTATGGCCGCTACCACATGGTCAAACCTTGGCGTCAAGCTTTGTAAGACGTTCGCAACAATTGTTTCATTAGAGATTTGTTCACCATAAGAGCGCATTTGGCTTACTATTGACATTCCTCTTTACAGAAAATCAACTACTGATTCATAATTTTTCATAATTAAAGTTTCAAAGTCAGGTCTTAGTGATTGCAATTTTACGACCATGACTCTTGCATCACCTTGAAATTCTTTCTGTAGAATGGTCCAGGCCTCCTTTGCTGTAGTTGCTACTGCAATTCGTAGAAACATTGTCTCATGAACTGCTTGTTGGAGAATAAACAAGGCTTTAGCATCCTTCTTCTTAGTTTCTCTCAGCGCCTTCTTTGTTTCTTCATCAGGTTCTAATATGTCAATATATCCATATTCCACTAAATCCTATAAATTTTGTGATTTGAGCAGTGTTTTGACTTTGATACTCCACCACTCGTATTTCTCACCATTGAAGATTGGTAGAAGTGGTTGTGTAGAAGAAAATCCAGCAACAAAAGAAAACCTAGGTGTTGCCATAATCTCATATATCACTTACGTGTTTCCAAAGTACCTAAAAGACCCAGGTTTTGATACCAAACTTGTTTGAGAAAAAAGTGCAGTACAATACGGAGACAAAATAAAAGAAATAAATAGAGAAAGCAGAGCAAAATAAAAGAAATAAATAGAGAAAGCAGAGCAAATTTTAAACTGAACTTCAAGTGACCCTTTCTTTTATTTCAACACTTAATTACACATTACAGCAACATCAATTACCTATATGTAGAGGCATATAACTTCAACAATTGAAACATAAATATCGGTCTATAAACACTGATTATTAGCATTAAATTTGACTACCATAAAATAAGGAATTTGACTATAGGACTCGGTCAATAACAGATCCAAGTTTCACCATTCTTTTAGCAATCTTTGAACCATTCCTCAACACATTCTATTAAAAGAAATACTAACTTATAATCACGTGTAGCTAACGCCACCCAATCATGGATTGATTTGCCGACTGCCAAAATTTGTATATGTTAATTGCTGAGCTTGAGCATATTATCCGTTGCCTTATAGCAACTTGCTTGGATAAAGCAGACGCTGAATTATTATACTTCATCAGAGTACTATTTCATTCAACCAATTCCTCATAGTCCAAAACAGGTAAAAATATGAAATGAATAGCTAATAAAATAGCACTTTTATACAGAAATCAAAGTAGAAGACAGGAAGTTTCCCTGCAGCTTCCTAATCACGCACGTTTGGTATTTTGATAAATAAATTAAGTCCACTACTTACGTGGTGAGGTTGCAAATCAAAAACTTGCCAAAATTTCTATGACTATGGACTCAACCTACTACTTTATCGTTTGACGGAACGTTTTAGGACTCAAACATTGCGGCGCACCGCACGTGTCTGGCACAAACATTTATGTTTTTTGACAACGGAGAGTGCCCACCGTACGTGTCTGGCACAAACATGTATGATTTTTTGACAACGGAGAGTGTTGATTTAGAAATTTCTATGGTCAGCGTCAAATCTGACCGTGAACTGTCAGCTTCAATTTTACTTTTTTTTTGGCCCCTTTTCCTTTACGTGTCCACATTCTCTTCAAGACTCTGCCAATTTTTGCAAACGTCAAGATTGAAAAGTAACATTGCCTGATTAAGAAACGATTAATTTTAAAGAATTTTAAATTAAGTACTCAAATTTTTAAAATTTGTAATTAAATGATCAAGTTTTCAAATTATAACACAGCCAAATGCTAATTATTAATTTTAGACGGGCTGAATCACAAGCTGAAGCAAGCTCTAGCTACCCTAACTGGATTAGTTAAGACTAAACCTCCGATCTCTTACTTTGGGATCCCTAGTAACACTAAGAGGCCCTCACTTTCAAATTTCAAGGAAGATTTACAAAATAGAATAGCAAGCTACTTTCATTAGTCCTAACCAATCTTTGCAATTACTAGGCATCTCATCTATGGTTCCGAAGGAGACGATTAAGGCCATAAATAGAATACTAAGCATATCCATATGGCATGGCAAATTATTCATGCTAATGTATGCGAACCTTTTGATACTTTATTTTTTGGTGGAGAAAAGCATTTTATCATCTTTATTGATAATTTTTCACATTATGGACATGTCTATTTGCTTAAAGAAAAATCTCAACCAGTGAATGTTTTAGATATATACATTAATGAGGTTGAAATAACTAGACAAGAAAGTGAAAATTGTAAAGTCTGATAGAGGTGGTGAATATTATGAAAAATATGATGAAACAAGACAATGTCCAGGTCCATTTGCTAAATTTCTTGAAAGATATGACATATGTGCACAATACACTATGTCATGCATACCTCAATAGAATGGTGTGTCAGAAAGGCATAATAAAACGTTGATGAATATGGTTAAAAGCATGATAAGTAATTCATCCTTACTAAATCCTTGTAGTTGTATACGCTAAAAACAACCATGTACCTGCTGAATAGAGTTCCTAGTAAAGTAGTTCTCAAAACTCCTTTTGAGTTATAGAAAAATAAGAAACCTAATTTACTGTACCTAAACGTTTGAGATTGTTCAGTAGAAGCAAGAGTTTATAATTCACATGAAAGAAAGTTAGATTCTCGAACTGTTGGGCCCTAAAATATTTTTTATTTATTTTATTAAGCATGATTTAAATTATTTTGAGGTCTTAATAGATTAATTATTTGGAGCAATTAGCATGCCAATGTTAGGAGGATTTATTGCTTGAATTGATGAAATTAAAGTATAAATGCAGTAAGAATGCATGAGGGGCAATCTTGGTAGATCACTTAAGTTTAAAGGTTATAAGGCATAAGTAGAAGGGCATAAGGGTCATCTTACAATCATTAAGAGTGTAAGTTAGAAGAAGAAGTAATTGTTGTCTTGTGTGAGAAGAGAGTGTCGTGGAAGAGAGGAAGAAGAAGGGAAAAAGAGAAAAGCTAGGGTTTGTGAAAATCTTAAAGAGTTTGAAGAATTTGGAGCTAAATCAAGTAAGTATAAACTTTACCTCTTCTTCATTGTTAGACGAAGTATAATTAGTGTTAGCTAGAAGTGAAAGACAATGTGGAATGTGGATAGGAAGTTGTTGATGAATGGTGTAAGGAAATGTTTTAAATTTTTTGGATTAATGATCAAAGATAGATTTTGATGTATTTGTTAATGATATTGTGTTGAAATGGGAAATGAAGTAGAAGAGATGTTTTAGTGTTAAGATGGGTTATATTTGAAAGATGAGAAGTATATAGATGAAGAATGTTGAAAATGTCATCGGTTTCTGGACACGTTCGCCGTGGCGAACTTCTGATTTCGCCGTGGCGAACTCTATTTTCCTGCACAGACATACTTTGGTATTTTGGGCCTAACTTTTTGTGTAGTTATCCAAATGAAGTGATTTTTGATTTGAAATAAATTAGAGACATAGGGATGCAAGTTTTGTGAAGAAATTAAGTTTAAACTAAGTCTCTAAGGATATAAAAGTTTGGCAAGAAATTGAGCATAGAATATTATCTCGGTGTAAGAGCAATATGAAAATGTTTGGAGTATAACTTTCGGATTACTGAACCAAATTGAATGATTTTGGTGTCATTGGAACCTTAAGACAATGAAGAATATGTTTCTAGAAGGAAGCATTGTCAAAGTTATTCATTACCTAATCATAATGATCACGGAAAAGTTGACCCAAAAATAAGGATTTTTAAAGGATTATAGTTCAATTTTAGCTTTTTGATTTTTGAAGCCTTATGAATTTCCTTTAAATTTTGCTTAAATGAGAACTTGGTTTGTTATAGGAAACCAAGCAGACCCGATCCAAGAGCAAGAGGAAAGACAACATTGAACTTGGATTGTCAAGCGAATTAGGTGGGTAATATATTTATAGTTGTTGTGTAGTATGGGCAAATTGTCCTGCTTGCTTGTATGCTATGTGTTAAATTGCTTGTTTTGAATTATGGCAATTGTTGAAAATGCATTGTGATTGTGATCATGTTATGCCTTGCAAAATATCATGGCACTTTGTACAAGTGAAAAGATGAAAAAACACAAGAAGCATGAGAATATGAAAATGTATGGAAATGAATTGAGCATAAATTTGTTTGTGTTTGGGCAAGAGAGGAATGTTTCGTTAGTCACGTGCACGTCGATATATAGCCTTCTCCCGGCTGCTCGCTTGAGGCCACGAGATCCTGAGAAATCAAACTCGTTTTGTTCACGGTATAAACTTCGGTTTATCCGTTTTGTTCCATAGAACTCTCAAGCCATTTGTTGTACATTTCATCATTGATTTGTCAAGCATGATGCATAATTGAGTGTTATATTATGATGGATAAATTACATGACATGTCCTTTGTGATGACATCTTGGTAAATATGATTTATGAGTTTCACTTGTTATATAGTGAATTGTTACCTATTTATGTAATTATGCTTGAATGTGTGGGTCAATGCCAATGGCTATAAATGTATAAGCCACTAAGCTTCGCAGCTCACCCCATTATCCTCTACTCCTCAGGTGTAGAACGAGAAGATCGTTGATCCTTGCAAGGCATCAAAAACTCCAAGAAAGTTAGAGACTTTTGCACTAAGTTAGTGATTTTGGTTAGCTTTATAAGCATGTCAACATTGAGCATCCTTATGTATTTTGTTTTAAGTTTTGATGTATACGATAATATGTATTTGCTCAAACTCTATGAATTAGTAAGGAAATGATGAATTGAAATTCCATTTGTGTATGATTATATTAGCTTGTGGTTAGGTTGGATGGTTAGATTTAAATGTATGTGTTTGTTTAAAATTTTTGGAGAATTTCGGTTTCTAAGTGTTTCGCCGCTACGAACCTGTCTGAAGACATCTCCGTCGTGGCGAAGAACCACTTTTGCCGCTGCGAACCTTTTTGAAGGCGTCTTCGCCACAGCGAACTCTCCTTTGCTGCCACGCTGAGATTTATTTATTTATTATATAAATGTGATACCTTTCAATTTGCTTTCCCCTACGCTTTCGCGACTGTCTCAAATAGTCTTCTTAGAATTCGTCCCAAGACCCGAGTCAAACTTTGTTTGGTATCCGAATCGATTGTTGGGCTCCGGAAATGGGGTCCAATACGAACTATTAGTGGTTTCTTTATTGGTTACCCAGAAAAATCTAAAGGGTATATATTTTATTGTCTAAATCATAGTCTAAGAATAGCAGAAACCGATAATTAAAAATTATTGAAAATGGTGAAGTTAGTAGGAGTGAGAACAACGAACTATGGACATAATGGAAGTAAAGATAAATGTTCCTTTATATGTAAGTGCTCCTTCGTCCATTGTTGTTCCAATTGTTGAAGAAAGTATTGACAACAACAAACAACATTTGAATGACGAAATATCCCTTGAAGAAACTAACTCATATAGATTTGAAGCAAATGAGTCACAAGAAATACCTTCGAGAAGATTTGAAAAAAAAGGAAATCAACTATTTCAAGTAGCTAGGAAGTTTATTTGCAAGAATTAGATCTTGATATTGGAAATAATAAAGATCCAGTTTCATTTTCATAAGCCATAGAATGTGTTAATTCAGAAAACTAGGTTGATACTATGAAGGAAGAGTTAAAATCCATAGATGATAACAAAGTCTAGGGTGTCATTGAATTGCTAGAAGGTTCCAAATGAGTTGGGTGTAAATGAGTTTTTAAGATCAAACTTAACTTGCATGGCAATTTCAAACGATATAAGGCTAGAATTGATGTTATCTAATTTGGGGAATTAATAGGAAGAGTCGGGGTGCCTATGGAAGTGATGGAATTGATGTTAGGACAATTTGTTGATGAATACACAGTAAGGGTAATGGATGTAAAACTCCTTTAATTGATGACTATAAACATAATGCTTTTGGTTTATTCTGCTAAGGAGATAATGTTTTAAAGTTTATTGATGCATCTAATCTTGTTAAAAATAATGATACTTTATTTTATATATTTGATAAAGTTGTGAATGAAGTTAAACCTATAAAACATTGTTTAATTTATTACTTCCCATGATTTTGCTTACCAACCAGCTAGGAAAAGATTGCAAAGTAGGTATAACTCTTTTTTATAAGATTCTTTGTCTTACATATTGCATTAATTTGATGTTGAAAAATATAAGAAATGTTAGATACTATCTTATCATTGATGAAACTGGGCAAAAAGTATAAAAAAGGTATCAAGTTCATTTATAATTGTGCACGAGTCTTGAATTTGATGAAAACATATTTCACTAATGGTAAGAATTTGCTTAATCTTGCTATTACAATATTCGCAACTAATTTTTTATCACTTTAGTGTTTTGTTTTGAAGGAGAAGGAATTGAGAAAAATGTTTACAAGTGATAAGTAGTTACATCTTAATATGTCAGCTCTAATGTTGGAATGAAATTTCTAAAATTATATTTGAAGATTATGAATTTTAGTTCAAATGTCAATTTCTAATATAAGTTTGTGAGTTTTTGGTGACAGTACATCATATAGTGATAGTGATGAGAAAACAACAATGTGTTATTCTTTTTATTTAATATTTTGATATAATTATTCTTTATTATATGATAAAATTATAATATTTTAAGTATTTTATATTATTCTTAGTTTTATTTATATGATAATTAAACAACCTTTTTATATTATTTATGTTTATTATTTATATGTGAAACATGTGAACAGTAATATTAATAGAATTAAATAGATAATTGTTATTTCAATTTTCTATTATCATAATTTTTGGAGACTTTGCTCATGTAAAATTATAAATTAAACTATTCACTATGTTAAAAGACTATTTTGTATTTTTTTTAAAAATTAGAAATTATTTTATATTTTAAAAATTACTCTAAGCGGTATTCGATAATGACTGTTATCAATACATTATTGTATAAAAACTAGATTTGGTATCAATATCGACAGGGTATTTACAATATTGATTGAAAGACACCTTAAATTTATAAATATTAATTTAATTAAAATTTTAAATTAAAATTTAATAAATTATTTATTAAAAATAGAATATATTGTATTCAATGATTTATTTAATATAAAAATAATAATCATGAATTTTACTAATATACAAAATTAATTCTTGTCACCTATACCTAGCAAAACCATCTAAAGAAGTCCAACTCACGTGAAACTTAAAAACAATTGGCAATGATGAAAAGATTTTGAGTTCCCGTAAACTCTTGCCCAGATTTCAAAATTTATATTTCGGTGATATTCAATCACAGTCTTTCTTATAATATAATAACAATTATTATTATTATTCAAAATAATAATTTTATAATGTTATCTAAAAAAACTCAAAAACAACTAGTAGCCACGTGAGCAAATCTGCTGCTCCCTAATTGTTGTATCCTAACGTCCTTTTGAGATCTTAATCATCCAATTTATTATAATGAATGACTGAGATTTATTTAAGTATAACGGCTACAATACACTACAAGAGAAGTTTAAATTAGCGACGAAAATTTACCGTCGGTAAAAAAAACGTAGGCAATTATCGACGGAAGTAATATAGATGTCGGTAATGTCATTTGGAAATATTTGTTTAGCGGCGGTAGAAATTTCCATTGCTACTTTGGGACGAAATGGTTTACTGGCGGATATTATCGTCTGTAATTTCGTCGGTAAAAGCTGTTGTCAGTCGTCAGCTTTTAACTATAAGAAAATGACATTGTTTGGTTAATACCGAAACGACATCGTTTCGGTAAACTTAAGAATGTATTCGCTTCATCAACAAAACGACGTCGTCAATGTTGTTTGGTTTGGCTGACGTTCAAACGTTTATAAGTTAACCAAAACGACGTTATACTGGTTAACTTATAAACGATGTCGTTTTCTAATTGAAGGTTAAACGGTTTGCAACTTAACCAAAATAACGCGTTTGGTTTAAAACCAAATGATGTCGTTTAGTGGCTGAAGGTTTAAACGTTTATACTTAACCAAAACGACGTCATTTGGTTTAAAACCAAACGATGTCGTTTTGGTTATGTTTAAAAAGTTGACAACATAATCAAAACGACGTCGTTTGGTTTTAAACCAAACAACGTCATTTTGATTATGTTTTAAACCACCCGAAGCCCTTCTCCCCCCTCTACCTGCGCCTGCTGCTTTTGCCCCTACACTTTGTCTTCTTCCTCCATCACCTCCGTCTTCCATCGCTGTCGTCTAGAGCTACGTTGTCGCCATGAAGCTCGTGCATTTGCGGCGTTGTCTTCTCTGGCTAGCAAACTGAAGGTATTGTCCTCTTGTCCCTCCTCTCCTCTTCTCCGTCCGACGATGTATATGGTGTGCATGGTTGAATTATTTGGTTGATATTGAGTTTGTATTTAGTTTTGTTTGTTAGTTACTGATTATTAATGATGGGCTTTGTACTTGTTGGAAAATAATGGAAAATTTTGAAAATTTATTTTGAATTTGGGATGAATCGGTTCATGCATACTAAGTGTTTGACAAAATTCAGTCCATTAAAAAAATTGATTTCAAGTCATTTCAATGTTTTTTCTTATTTTTTCTTAGATTTATTCAATTCTTGAATAATATCATCCCAAGGGAAAATTTGCATAATTATTTGAAAAAGAGATCAAAAACTAAATAAAATCAAATAATTAAAATCAAATAAAATACTTAAAAGCATATATGAATATTTCATACACTTCAATTTAGATATTTATATATAATTACTAGTATTTTATTGTTCCAATTTCTTTATTCTTTAATAAAAATGTTAGTATGGTTTGTATTTACTATCCCATAAAAATGTAGTATTTAAATTTTTAGAAGACAACCATAATATTATTACAAATTTGCTCTTAATTTATATTGAATTTTCAACACTCAAATATTTGTTTATCAAATTCTAAAAGCATAATTGAGTTTAACCCAATAATGTGATTTTATGGATGTGCTTAATTTAGTTTAAATTTTAAATAAAAATTATGTTATTAAATTAGATTTTGTTATAATGGGTTGTTAAATTTTATTATACGTGCTATTTATAGAACAGATGAAAATTTAATTACTTTGTATAGTAAGACAAAAAATTCACATGAAGAAGTATAAATGTCATAAATGGGCTTTGGGGGATCAACAATAAGTTAAAGAATCAACAAGACCGTTTATTATTATGGATGTTGTTAATTTATTGTTGGGTGATTTTTATTATTGCTATGGGTGTTATTTAGTAATTTACTTACAAAAAATATATATTTACTCCAAAATGGAGACTATGATGTTTGTTTATAATGATACATATCAAAAATATATATGTACTTCATAGCCCTTTGTGGTAAATTTATAATGATACATTTTAGATAGTATTATATTCAAATATCAACCAGTTTAATAAATTGATATTATTTTTTATTTTGACAACTTATTCTTTTCATTTTAGAATGCTAAGTTGCTTTCATGCAAAATGGACTTCTATAATCAAATAATTCGTATACAACTTATATAAAAACCATATCTGAAATTTGAATTTATCTTAGAATGATTTTATGATTCAAAGAGCATAACATACGCAAAAAAAGATTCATATACAACATAAAT
Organism: Erythroxylum areolatum; assembly: GCA_024520975.1. Taxonomy (NCBI): domain Eukaryota; kingdom Viridiplantae; phylum Streptophyta; class Magnoliopsida; order Malpighiales; family Erythroxylaceae; genus Erythroxylum; species Erythroxylum areolatum. Next base: position 38,468,756 of record JANIJH010000001.1, on the reverse strand, counting down.
CTTTTAATAAACATTCAAAAAACCATTTCTACGACAATTGATTCTTAATTCTATCTATAACCTATATGATTGGGAATATATTGTTATTTTCATCTACACTAATAGCTAATAGAAATTTCCCTCTATGCTTTCATTTTAAGTGCCAACCATCAATCCATATTACAAACCTACAAATAGCTAATAAACCCTTATATAAACATTTAAGCATATGTACTTGGAATAAAAATACCTCTTAGATACTTGATTATAAAAAAACTAATCAGTTTTTACTTTAATACAGTTAATCTATAGCTCCTCAATTTCTCAATGAGCTTCCCTTTTTCTTCCATTAATAACTCTAATGCAAAGTTCTTTGCACTAGATGTCTTCTTGTATGTAATATTATATTAAAGTTCCTTCAAAGTGCACTTTTAAGCCCAATAATATCTCATATAAGGCAGTCTCTAAAATATGGGAGGTATTTTCTTACAATCTAAAACATCTTACATTTTCCATTTTGGTATTCTCGACGACACACATGGTTGGAACAAAATGTCTTGATTTGAAATATAGTTCCATGTTATATTGAAGAAACATGTATTCTCCACTTATAACCCTTTTTTATTTCTCATTCTTGATATAATCATAATAATAACCCTTCTTAACAACATACTATTTTAGAGTTTTTCTAAATGCATTAACCGAATCAAATAGCATACTAATCTTTAAATCAATTCGCCTCATCATATCATTATGTATTCACCTTTTTCTCCCTTTTCTATTTGAACCATCATCTATAATCTTAAGCTCATCATAATCGTCATATGTTGAATCTATTCACAAATCTAGAATATTATTTCTTGGGACATCTTATACATTACCATAAAAAAAAGCATAGTTTTCTTTTGTAACCTCTTCGCCAACCACCTATCTTCCATAACTATCTCATCATATATATCCTATAATCAAATGAACTAAAATCATCAAAGTCACTAACTTCTTCTTTGCCACCCTCATATGTTGGATCATCAAATTCATTATTATCAGCACCATTTCTTATAGGTTGTTTACCCTCTGTAGAAGCAAACCATTGCCTCTTTACAACATCACAATCACTTTGTTCACCTTCTCCAACAATGCACAGTACTTGTCCACGTACTAAAAAAGTTGCCTATTCACCCTCTATAACTTCATAATTAACTTTTTCACCTACTTCACAACATCCTTTGTTATGTATCAATAAGGGATATTGAACACTATCCAAAAATACCCCCATAATCTCATAGTCTTTCTTTTTAATTAAATTAATCATATTAATGGTATGAGCCTCACTTTTTAGGTCTCCTTAAAATACTCTTAAGAAAATTTATAACTAAAAACTCGAACCTTTTTATAGTTCAAGTCTCCTACTGTGTATATAAACTGAATCATTGTCAAATGATTAAGCTCTACTCCAAAATTATACATTTTTTCTCCTCCATAGTATATGGTAGGGGTAAATTTAAAGGTCCTGTTATGTCAAAACTAAAGTTTAATTATGGTGTTTGTGAAATAAGAAAGACAAACAAAAAGATATAAATATGTTGTCAAGTACTTAATAGACAAACAAAAAGATAAAAATAAGCTGTGAAGTGTTCAATTAAAGCTCTAGCCAATCTTAAACAAATATGATTTCAAACTTAAATCATGTTCTTTGATCAATATATGGAAGAAGGGACATCATCAAAATAAGTTATAACTGTAGAGAATTGAGAATATCTTGATGTATTGACTATAATTAAGAGTGTATGGGTTACAAATTGGTATACTTGAATTGTGAATTGGATTATTATAGATTTTGCAATGTAAATATGGACGGAATTAAGAATAGACTTATATTTTGAAGAACTAATTTGAGTTGTGATTACTGATCGATATAGATATGTAATTTTATTGCAGGATTGACCTTTCTTTCAAAAGGTGGATGCCCATTTTATAAGGAAAACTCTGCCAAATTTTCGATTGGGTCCTCATAAATGTGACATCACCATTTTAAATTTAAAACAAGAGCTCCTTAGTAATAACTGAAAACCTTATTGTCGAACATGACTTATAATTATGCAAATTATTGAGGATAACACCTGATGGTTAATTATTTAAGTATAGCTAACGACCTTGATTGATTATAATATTTCATAGCAATTGTTTTAATATATTCTGCTTTCTAAACTGTGAATGAAATTGTTCTTGGTTGTAGGAACTCATTTGTTGCCAGTATTTTATATTTTGAAGGAGATTGAAGAGAAGGTTTAGTAGGTATTCAAATGATATTCATTTTCTTATTTGGTGTGACAATGTCAACAATGAATTTTCACACATTTTTATAACATTTGTATTAGTTTCTATATTTTGAATTCTAGCTTCGTCATCATCATCTTCCTTCACGTACTTTAAGAAGATCCTTCTGCATGTCAGTTGAGGTAAGTGATTTAGTTTTTTAGTTCGTTTTTGTGAACTTGGTTTAATTTGAGTATTTGTTTGAAGTTTGAATTTCGGTTTATCAGTGAATTAATATAGGATGAGTTTGACTTATATTATAGTTTTGCATGCCCTTAATATGTCAATCCGTTATTTCATTGATTCTTATTCCTTCGTGATTAGCTTCTCGTAATGACTTTTCATGTGCGAATTTTTACACGCATCTTTTAAAAACTACATATATGTTAAAACAATTTATTAAAATAAGTATTCATATTTTTATGAATACTTATTATATTTGGTACTAGTACATATTTAATATAGGACTTTTAATATTAATAATCTTCTAACATATATGATTACAAACATATATGTTCGATCTTCAGGATAGGTTCGTTTTTTAGATTTGAACCCATAAACCTTAACCCATAACTCGTGATGATTGCTCCTGTAAGGCTTTGTAGAAATGAGTTATGTTGATAGATCTTGGATGTATAGACGATTAACACCTCATGGTTACATTAATCCTGAATTTGTTGCCAGAGTTGAAGCTTCTATTCATTATGCATGTTCTCAACTTGCATACATATTATGGATGGGCCAAAGATCAGATGTCCATGTAAAAAGTGCAAACACAAATGTTTCCTTCCTATTGTTGAAGTTAATGGGCATTTGCTGAGAAAAGGATTTGTCCTCAATTATTTTGAGTGGACACGACATGGGGATCCTGGCATTTGTAGCACCTTAAGGGGTAATCAAGCAGAATTGTCTATCAACTTCAATGAGTTTGAAGCAAGGTTTTAAAACCTAAGAATCTCTATGTATAATAATTGGCCGGTTCAACCTTTTTCGGGGCAGACCAGACGGTCCGGTCTGATTTTTAAAACTTTGGATTTCATTAACAATTGCTTTGTCTCACTAGTTTTGTGGTTCCATTTATGGGTTGGACCATACAAAGCCACCAGTTCTCTGTATCAGTCTTAAACTCTCGGCCTTTAGTATTTACCTCTTTCCTTTTTTTGACTTAAAACTAAATATAGATCTTTGTAAAATAATTCTTAATTATAATATCTTTTACTGTTATTATATAAAAATTATTAATTCTATATTATTAAATTTTATATTGTAAATGAATATTAATATTAAGAATTAATTTTTAAATATTTTAAATATTAGAGAAGTATTTCAATTTTTGTGAGAAATTTATAATTGATTTTATTTTTATATATTTTACTTAGATTATTTTAGATATGAAAGACAAAGAAAATCATATTCCAAATTATCATTTTAATGTTGGTTATAACATGTATTAATCAATTGGTGAATGAAAATTAAAAAAAGAAGGATGCCTTTGTTTACAGTATAAGTGATTGTAATTATAGTTAGATAGTGTTGGATTAATTTCTAAGAATTATGAAGCTAATTTTGTAATGAATAAATTAAACTATTGAAGCATACGAAAGAAATATACATACCTGGTTAGTTATACATGTATTAATACCAAACTTTAGATCTTGGTCAATATTTCTTCTATAGGCAAAAAATGCAAATTTAACTATTATTGCATAAAATTACAAGTTAATTTCTAATATTTTGAAGCATTTAAATGAATTCTAACATTTGCAACTGTTCAAATTTGACCGTAAAAATTTAAATAGAGTAAAACCTTGTCAAGACGATTTATGAAGAAAATGCATTTGTCACAACGAATAAATTAAGAACATCTACTAATAGTTAGTTCATATCTTATTTTGATCATATTTAAGGTAAAATTATACTGTATTACAAGTTTATAATTGAGAATAATTTCATACATTACTAATTTGTAATTTATTTTAATGCAGTAGAAGAAGTTAATGTAAATACTTTAGATGAAAGCGTTGTTTACGAATCTTTTAAATAGTGTTGGAGAATCTGGAGCTTTTGACGATGATGAGACATAACCTTCTTCAGAAATATAATTTTAATTTTTATTGTTATTTTAATATTTATATTAGACTTATATTTATTTATTATTAATTCATTATATAATAATAGATATTAGTGTATTTTTATTTCAATAAAATATTTTATTTTTTACTTATTCTTATGAGTTTTACTTCTTATTTATTATATATCGATTTTATAGCGGTTTATTACCTTGAACCTCTAAACCTTAAACCTTTCCTTCGACCGGTTCGATATCCAGTCTGGTTTTTAAAACATTGGTTTGAAGGAGGATTCCATTAAGAAGAAATTATATGGATGGATCTGAAAATCGGTACATGTAAATGGTTTATGATGCAAGCGGTAATACCTTTGAGAAAAATACGGAAAATCTTGAAGTTGAGTACCTTGCATTGCCAATCAAGCGAACTGTGATATTTAAATATGATTGGTTTGACCCAACTCCAAATGTTGAAACAAAAATGCATAACTAATACAATCTTATTGAAATCAACAACTGAAGAAGATTGAGACAATTTGAACCTTTTGTGTTAGCTATGCAAGCGAAACAGGTTTGTTATGTACCTTTTCTCAGCTTACGACGATATAAGTCAGATTGGTTGGCAGTTTGTAAAATTAAACCTAGAGGTATTTCTCAATCACATGGAAAAGGAGAAAAGAGAATTGAAAGTGAAGCGTTTCAGGAAGATACTTATTTTATTAATGCATCTGTCACATATGATGATAATGAACCTTTGAACGATCTATCTAACGAATATGTTGAAATTTCATCTGGAGAGGAGGACGAGGGTCAAAGATCTGAAGAGAAGTCGAATTTTGATTCTTATTCTTCAGAAAATGAAGATGATTGTAATTTACAATTAAGTTATGATAGCGATTAATTTGTGTTTGTATTTGAATATTTTATTTGACAAAGAATATCATTTCAAACTTTTCAATATATTGTGTCAAATATTTAATTCAATTCTTAATCAAGGAATATCGACATGATATATGGTTCTAGATGGTAGTAATTCATTCCGTTGGGGGGAATGTGGCAAAATTGTCCTTGCCGAAGGAATAAACAATGCAACAACAATCTCCACTTCTTTAAGTAATGATCGTTTGCCTTCTATGGCCGATCTTCTGTTTCAAAGTGTATAGTATCATCTGAACAATATCAGTTTCTTTATTATGTACATCTTATTTCTTTTTATGAAGCTATTATATATATGCATATTTGATGGTATATACTACATGTTATTTTAAGCTTGCTTGAATCTCGAAGATGACATGTATGCCAAAGGAAGCAAGAGCAATGACACAATGGTTGATAAAGGATTAGGGAATTTGGTTGATGTGGAAATATTGGCAATTCCACAGAGGTCATCTTTACATTCACGTACGTATGAGTTTTCAAGATAGGTTCGTTTAACGAGTATCAAACCACACAATATGGAAGTTCCATACTAATTGTGTTGTGGGTAAATAGTTTCGTACAGTTTTATCTACAAGTTTAGCGATAGAGGAAACGTTGTTGCAAGAAGGTGTTCAAAACCTTACACGTGAGGGAAGAACTTTTACTGTTTCCATTCGTGCGTTCGAACATGCCAAGAAGCTTCTTGGGAATTCAGCCATCGGAGACTCATTTATCTTTACCGACTCTCATGTCACTTGGAATCTAAGAAAATAATTATATCATTGTGATTTATCTCTGCAATACACTAGACTCAGCTTTAAAAAAATTATATTATTGTTCTATCACTGTAACAATTGTTCTCATTATTGAATTCAAAGTTTATACTTCAATATGAAATTCAACAAATCACCTTATTTCCTTTTACATATATTGTGTAAAATATTGGATTCAATTTCAAATTCTTATATTTATACAAATTTCAATAAATAGAGAATTTTAGGTAGAATTATGGGACCAAAGAGACAACGTGATGTAATGCAGCCCAAGCTTAGAGACATGTTCGGAGGGACTTATTGTGAGGGTGGATCATCACAGTCTCCAGCTGTAACTGAATCACTACCTCCACCTCCAGGGCCTACTGTTGCAGATGAAGCATCACCTGCTGCTCCTAATGCTTCACCATTCACCACGCATACATCATCCACTACCCCTATAGTGGATGAACCAGACGACCTCCGGCTTGGAGCTGAGGGGCCTGATAGAAGAAAGTATATAAAAATAGTCAATAATCTGTAAGAGAAATCACATGAAACACTATATATGTTTATAATTAAGTTATAGGTTTAAATTTTTGCAAATTGTATAAAGTTATTTGTTTTTATATTAGGTTGATTCCGTCTAGACCGTGTTTCAGACATATGACATCTACATTTAAGGAGAGGATTGATCTTGAGGGTTATATATAGAAGAAGATCTCTCAAGCTAGAAAGGCATTTTACTTTCAGGAGTTTGAGATAAAATATGCAAATAATGATCTTTTTCATTTATTTGTATACATTAATTACATAAATATTATTATATTATAAGTTATCGAATTTATTCCTTTTAATTTCAAAAACAATTTTACTGGAATTCTACTATTGACGGGTTCATACATAGTGTATGGGAGAAGCGAGCTCGTACACGTTATCGTGACTTTATTGGTACGATACACAAGGCTGGTCTATGACCACCTTTTATTTCTGAGGGCATATGGAGTCGTTGGCAGGAGTAATAGACATCACCTGAGGCAATGTTCATCTCATGGTGTAACTCGACCAACAGATAGGGAGGCCCAGGGTGAGACAATCTTCTCGTCATGCATTAGGATTAATTACCCACCACGAGCATGCAGAGAGACTTATAAGTATCTAAATATTATACTTATATTCTAATTTTTTACTTTGTTGTATTCCAATTTAAATTGATGTGTGAATGTTGGAATGAAAATATGTGTATTATGGATAATGATCATGGTATAAATGTCTGGTGTCATATATGGCTTTGTTGAATTATTTTATTTGTTCAACAGGGGATAATATCATAAAAATATAGGAGACTCTGCTAAAATTTTTATAAATTCTAGTTTAACCTAGAATCTATGGGCATAAGACCTACACCCTATCAGTTATTTTTGCATACTCACACTAAGAAGTATGATGGTGTGACATTGTCAATGCCGATGTGGACAACTGAATGTATGTAAAATTTATGCTTTAATATTCATTCTTAATAATTATCACTTACTAATATAAGCACAACCTCCTAATAGGACCAAATACAAGAAACAATTCAGCGGTCGTCTCAGGGAGAACAAGCTGTTGATGAGAGTCAAGCATATTTTGATGCGGTGGGTGGTAGGAACAGTCGTGGAAGGATCTTCAAGCTAGACTCATTTGTGAACACATGTTATTCGCACTCCTTGACGTCTAGTACAGCAGCATCAACTAGACGGCCAACAATAGAACATATCCATCAGCTTGAGAGCACAGTGCAGACATTGACAAGTTAGTTGCAATAGACAATGGAGTACATGACTAAGCTCCAAAATGACATGGAGCAGTTGAAGGGGAGGCCTAATGACTTAGACCACCGCGCTCACTAGGACAATAGGATTGTTGTAGTCATTTGGTCTGAATTTATGTACAATTTAAAATTTTTATTATCAATGAAGAAAATACATGTTAGAACCCGTTTCCGGAGTCCAACTCCGGAGTCATAAGACTTGAGCATATCACCCTCTAGGGTTTTTTCAATGAAATCTCCTTAACCATCATCGGTTCATCTTCTTGCTTTGATATCATAAGTGTTGGGTCCTGATTCCAAAGCCCACACTAGTCAGGCAGTGGAAATTCAAAAAGGCTTCTTCCGAACCATCATAGCTCCATGTCTCTAGTTTATTTTGAAACAAGAACCATCTCATTCGGAGCTCTACAAATCAAGATAATTAAAAAGCTAAAGTATGTTCATAACCAATTCATGCCCTTTCAACTAATACCCTCACTTTCTTTCCATAAATCATTTTCAAATCAACACCAAAAGCTACCAATTTTTATGGGGAGATAGGGAAATGTGTTAGGAATCTATCGCTTCAAAAATCAAGTCATTTAAAGGTTAGATGATAAAGTTATGCCAAAAGAGTCAAACATGTTCAGGTTTAAGAAAACCATCATCATGATTGTGACTTTCGAAAATTTTTGCGGACTCACGATCGTGACTTATTTATGGTACTTACTGATGGAATTTTAGTTTCCGTCGGTAAATTGAATTATATTTACCTACGGATAGTAAAGAAATCGTCGGAAAAAATGCAAATATTTACTTTAGACTCATCGACGAAATTTTAATTTTCCGTCGGTATACTTACTCATATTTACCGACGGTTTATAATAAGCAGTCAGAATTTTTTTACATTTTTTTGGTAGATTTACCAACGGATTGACATAATCATTTGTATATATACCGACAGCATCAATTTTTTCTATCGGTAAATATACTAATGGAAAACACTTTCCGTCAGTCTTTTAACCGACACATAAGAATTTCTGTTGGCAAACTTACTGACAATCTATTTCACGATGCATTTTTCGGTCCGTAAAAACCGTCAATAATTTTAATTACAGACGGTTTGTTAATGTTTGCTATCGGTAAACCTCCTTTTTCTTGTAATGGCATATATGTTCCCAATAGCCACCATCCGCCAGATTTGAGTTTTGATTCAGGAAAATTCTAGACGGAATTTTTCTATAAGCCTTACAAGGTCAGGCTGTCGGCGGCATCAAAACTGAACAAGCGCTTTCTTCTACGTACTTATCTGATAACCCGTCAAGTAATTAATAGAGACAATAAGTAATTCTTGTTGACACTTCCCATGTTCCGGCGTGTCGAGAGGGTGTTAATGAAGAGATTCTAGTAAGATGTATATACACTGGAGAGATTTTAGCAGCCTTCAGAGTATATTATATTATATATATTATATTATATACATGGAGAGATTTTAGCAGCCGTCAGAATATAATATAATATAATATATATATATATATATATATATAATATACTAACGGCTGCTAAAATCTCTCTATATAATATATATATATATATATATATTCTGACGGCTATATGTATAATATTCTAACGGCTGCTAAAGTCTCTCTATTGTATATATATTATTTTTCAAATTTAATTATTTCTATAATTTTATTGAGAGATTTAATGACATTAAAAGGTTAAATATCAGAAAACTGTAAAATCTGGATCGTCAACTAACTTGATTCCTACTTTTTGGCCAACACGGACATTTCGGCTACCTCAGAAGGTATCAGAATCAGGCACAAGCTTGGCCGTTGGAAGTAACGAAGACAATACACAACACAACACTTCTCTCGAAAGAGAGACATCCCTTATGTTGTCTTACTTTTTGACTTCCAGAAAATGGAATTATCCATTTTGTTAAGAGCTGTACGTACTACGTACTTCCCAAAGCCCAAAGGGAAAGGTGTGTATGCAGTTTTCCCTGATCAAGACACGTTTTGAGTTATCATTTTCTTTATCTACTCGGAAAATTCTTGAACTGTGGACTTTCCTGCAAATACATAGGAATTCAGTCTTCAAAATCTAAACTAAAGTTAATGTTAAAACCGCTAATTAATCATAATTCAGGTTAAAGTTAAAGTTCAAGAGGGTTGGTAATAATAGTTTTAAGTGGTTATTATTAATAATAATTCCTATTTAAAATCATTATCTTAATATAGTTTTAAATTTTTATTAAATAAATATTAATCCATAAATTACCGATCACTTACTACAAGAAACAACTGCAGAGAATTTTGACTGCAACTTCACGTTTAAAGTGCATAAACTCGTCGTCGTATAGCTAGCAGACCTAAGCCCTCAGAAGAACAGAACAGATCAAGAATTCTTTTTCTGGAAAATTATATGCTTTTCTAACAAACGTGCGGAATTTGTATTTTTTAAGTTTATAAAAATGCATCAACTTGTGTACTGAGCTCGACCTACTTTAAAAAACCAAAGTCTATAAGACATTTAACGTTATTTTGTAATTTTCCTTTGGTCTTGTCAAGAAGGCTGCTATTCTATTTTGTATTTGCCTTGAACTTAAAAAAGGCTGCTTAGTTGACTATAGATATAAGATTTAGTTATCCAATGGACAAATTTGAGCAGATTAAATTAATATATGTTCGGCATCTCTCAGTATCAATTCTAACACTACAAGAAATCCATTGATTAGCGACGGAAAACGATAAAATTCTGTCGGTAATATAAATTACTGACGAAATAAACCGACGGATACGGTGATTTGGCCATAAGTAAGGTGTTAAACCAAACGACGTCGTTTTGTTTAAGTAAATAACGTTCAACAGCTGACGTATGAAGTTTGCCGACGAAAATTTTCGTCGCAAATTTTAAATTTTATTATATCACCTTTAATTCCCGCATTATTTACAGACGATAATAGTTCCGTCGATATACTTCCCTCTATATTTAGTGACAGATATTAATTTTCCGTCACTAATTTCAATGTAATTATTGACGTGAATTTTTACCGTCCCTAAAGTCCGTCACTAATTTTATCGAGATGGTAAACGAATTTTTGCATCATATTTTTCCCTCGCTAATTTGCAACGAATTATTTTCCATTGCTAATTCCTACTTTTTTTTAGTGTAAGTTGTAAAATCTCGATACAGCATATTTGATACATTGCATTTCTACGGCAAATTCGTGGAAAATTACGAATTTGGGTCGTAAAAATAGTCTTTCCATAAAATACAAAGAAAAAATTGCGTACAATTAATAACCAAACCTTAAATCGAAAGAGTTTTTGCTATTTTGGCCAATCCTCACAACTAGATGATTTTTAAAGACTTCACTCATATTAATATTACTTTCACCCAACCATATTTAGTTTTTCAAATCATGACAGGATTTAATTTATTAATACTGATATGATCGCAATCAACCTCTTCGTTGATAATCACATTCTATTAAAAGAAATATTAACTTATATAATCACGTGTAGCTAACGCAACCCAATCACGGATTGATCTGCCAACTGCTAAAATTTGTAAATGTCAATTGCTGAGTCTCAGAATCTTATCTGTTGCCTTTTCCATATGAAAAAGAACAGCAACTTGGTTGGATAAAGCAGAGGCTGAATCATTATACTTGATCAGAGTGCTGTTTCAGTCGACCAATTCCTCATAGTCCAAAACACAGAAATAAAGGTAGAAGACAGGAAGTGTCGCTGCAGCTTCCTAATCACGCACGTTTGGTATTTTGATAAATAAATTAAGTCCACTACTTACGTGGTGAGGTTGCAAATCAGAAACTTGTCAAAATTCTGACGAAGAACTCAACTTGCCACTTTGTCGTTTAACGAAACGTTTTAGTAAGACTCAAACATTGCGGTGCACCGCACGTGTTTGGGGTCTGGTATGCTTTTTGACATGGAAATTTCTATGGTCAGAGTCAAATTTGACCGAGAACTGTCAGCTTCAATTTTACTTTTTTTTTCACCTTTTCCTTTACGTGTCCACATTGTCTTGAAGACTGTGCCAATTATTTCAAACGTCAAAATGGAAAAGTAACATTGCCTGATTAAGAAACGATTAATTTTTAAAAATTTTAAATTAAGTACTCAAATTTTTAAAATTTGTAATTAAATGATCAAAATTTTAAATTATAACACGACCAAGTGCTAATTATTAATTTTAGAGGGGCTGAATCACAAGGTGAAGCTTTAGCTACCCTAACTGGATTAGTTAGACTAAACCTCCGATCTCTTACTTTGGGATCACTATTAACACTAAGAGGCCCTCACTTTCAAATTTCAAGGAAGATTTACAAAATAGAATAGCAAGCTACTTTCATTAGTCCTAACCAATCTTTGCAATTACTAGACATCTCATCTATGGTCCCCAAAGGAGATGATAAAGGCCATGAATAGAATACTAAACAGATTCATATGGCTCGGCAAAACTGGGGGAAGAGCTCCCGTGGGAGGTGGCTTGCAAATTAGAAAAGGAAGGGGGCTTGAGGATCTTATCTCTGAAAATCTTCAATCAGGTTTAAGTGCTCAAAAGGGTGTGGAGGTTAGCAACAGACAAGGATTTACTGTGGGTGAAATGAGTGCCCTCGTAATATGGGAAGCAAGGTAAATTATGGGATTGGAAAGACAAACTAGGCTCAACTTGGACCTTGAGGCAAATAATGTTATTCAAGCATAAATAGAGGGAGGAGTTCCTATGCAAAATTGGGAATGGATCCGCTGTTGGAAGTTGTCCTAAGGCAATTTTCTCAAATGACCTAAAAATTAAGGATTGAGACTAATAACTTCTCATTCAGATACAACTACTTAAATATGATATTAATTGGAAAATTATTAATATAGAAATTTCTCATTCGTTAATTAATTACATATTGATATTTAATGGACGTATCAGATTAAAAGAAATGCACATATAAAATTGGTACTCCCTTTGCCCTAATATATACGTTTAAGAAAAACTTACGCATCTACCAAAAAAGAGCATATAATATATAGTTTGGGATCACCAAAGTGACCAAGCTAGAATGATGAAAATATCATACGTAAAATAGTCATTTATTCGTGACATTCATAAATTGCCAATTAGGAAAATTGATGAATAAATGACGTTCATTGATTATTACAACTTTAGGATTTGCCCAAAAAAAATCATTGATTCTATGATCAGTGAGCAAGATTGAAGAAATTAAATTTCTTAAGTCAAATATATTTTGTTTATCCAAAGATGACATATGTGTTTGGTTGAGAATTTTAATTTCTTGATAATGATGAAAAGTGATATTTATTTATGATTGTGTGTTGTGGTATATACCCAAAGGCGTTTGATAATATATTCCTATGTTTGATCTAAATCTATAATAGAATTAATTATGAGTATCTATGATTTATTTGGAGCAATTTCACTTCATTCGCAAGCTTCTTTTATTACCGTATTTAATGGTTTGAACTTATCTAAATGAAATGAACAAGTCAATTTTCGCTTAGGAGTGTTAGATCTTGACTTGAAACTTTTGGAAGAACAACTCATTGTTATTATTGATTTAAGCAGTGAGTAAGAGAAGTCCAAATATAAAGCTTTGATATAGTCTAATATATTGAGCCTTATGCAAATGACTATAGTGAATAACATCAAGACTATTATTCCACAAACAGAAAATGCAAAGGAATACCTAAAGTTTGTGAAAGAACGCTTTAATTTTGCAGACAAGTCACTTGTTGGTACACTAATAGCATAACTCACGACCATAAAGTTTAATAGGTCGTGGAGTATGTAAGAACAGACCATTGAGATGACTAATATTACAACAAGATTGAAGACATTAGATATGGTTGTAGATGACTTCTTCATGGTTTAGTTTATTATGAACTCACTTCCTCTTGAATGTGGTGCTCTTCAAATTAAATATAACACTATTAAGGACAAGTGGGATGTTAATGAATTGACTACCAAGCTTATTTGAGAGGAAAAAAGACTAAAGAACATGGAGAGTTATTCAGTCAACCTAACATTTCAAGGAGCTAATAAAGCACCAAAAGTAAAAGCCAAAAGTTTTAAGAAAAAGAAAAGGCCTACTAAAGCACCTCAAGCTAAAAAGACGGAACAAAATGATGATAGGTTATGTAAGAAAGAAAGACACTATAAAAAAAGATTGTATTAAATGTAAGGCATGGTTCGAAAAGAAAGGTATATTGAAGAATTTTGTATGTTTCGAATCTAATTTAATGGATGTTCATCATAATACTTGGTGGTTTGATTCTGGAGCTACTACTCATATATCTAATACAATGCAGGATTCTTTACGATCGAAACTACAAGCCAAACTGAGAATTTCCTGTATATGGGAAATCGTAACAAGGCTCAAATTAAAGGCATGGGGACTTATCTCTTGGTCTTAGATATTGGTTATTATTTAGACCTATTAAAGACTCTTTATGTACCTTCAATTTATAGGAAACTTATTTCTATTTCAAAGTTGGATGATTGTGGTATTAATTTTATTATTGGACGTGGTTGTTTCAATTTATATAAGAATCATAAACTGATTGGTTCTGATAGTCTTGTTGGTGGTTTATATAAATTGAAACTTGATAATTAATTTTCTAAATCATTACTTACTGTGCATCAAAATATTGGAATTAAGAGTAATATGCTTAATGAAAGTTCAATTTTTTAATGGTATAAACATCTGGGTCGTGTATCCAAAGAAAGTTATAAAGATTAGTAAAAAATGAGATTCTTCATAATCTAAATTTTGCTGATCTTGGTTTATGTGTGGATTGCATTAAAGGACAACAAACCCAATATAACAAGAAAGGAGCCACAAAAAGCACCTAGTTTCTTGAAATTATACACACTAATGTATGTGGATCTTTTGATACTTCATCTTTTAGTGGAGAAAAGTATTTTTCACTTTTATTGATGATTTTTCACATTATGGATATGTCTATTTGCTTAAAGAAAAATCTCAACCATTGAATGCTTTAGAAATATACATTAATGAGGTTGAAAGATAACTAAATAGGAAAGTGAAAATGTAAGGTCTGATAGAAGTGATAAATATTATCGAAAATATAATGAAACTGAACAATGTTTAGGTCCATTTGCTAAACTTCTTGAAAGATATGGCGTATGTGTACAATACACTATGTAATGCACACCTCAATAAAATGGTGTGTCAGAAAGATGTAATAAAACGTTGATGAATATGGTTAAAAACATGATAAGTAATTCATCATTATCCAAATCCTTGTGGATGTATGTGCTAAAAACAATAATGTACGTGCTGAATAGAGTTCCTAATAAGGCAATTCCTAAAACCCCTTTTAAGTTATAGTCAAATAGGAAACATAGTTTAAGGCACCTACATGTTTGGGGTTGCTCAGTAGAAGCAAGAGTTTGTAATCCACATGAAAGAAATTTAGATTCTTGAACTATTAGTGGTTACTTTATTGATTATCCATAGAAATTTAAAAGGTATATATTTTATTGTCCAAACCATAGTCCAAGAATAGTGGAAATTGGTAATGAAAAATTTATTGAAAATTGTGAAGTTAGTGGGAGTGAAGAATAACGAACTGTGGACATAAAGGAAGTAAAGATAAATGTTCCTTTATCTGTAAGTGTTCCTTCGTCAATTGTTGTTCCAATTGTTGAAGAAAGTATTGACAACAACGAACAATATTTGAATGAGGAAATATCCCTTGAAGAAATTAACTCACATAGATTTGAAGCAAATGAGTCACAAGAAATACCGTTGCGAAGATTTCAAAAAATAAGGAAATCAATTATTTTAAGTGACTATGAAGTTTATTTGCAAGAATCAGATCTTGATATTGGAATTAATAAAGATCCAGTTTCATTTTCATAAGCCATAGAATGTGTTGAATTAGAAAAGTGGGTTGATGCTATAAAGGAAGAGCTAAAATTCATGAACGGTGACAAAGTCTAGGATATCATTGAATTGTCAAAAGGTTCTAAATGAGTTGGGAATAAATGGGTTTTTAAGACCAAACTTAACTTGAATGGCAATTTCAAACTATATAAGGCTGCAAATGATGTTATCTAATTTGGGGAATTAATAGGAGGAGTCGGGGTGCCTATGGAAGTGATGGGATTGATGTTAGGAGAATTTGCTAATGAATACACATTAAGGGTAATGAATGTAAAACTCCTTCAATGATGACTATAAACATAATGTTTTTGGTTTATTCTACTAAGGAAATAATGTTTTAAAGTCTATTGATTCATCTGGCCTTGTTAGAAATGATGATATTCTTTTTCATATTTTAACCTATAAAACATTGTTTAATTTATTACTACCAATGATCTTGCTTATCAAGCAACTAGGAAAAGATTGCAAAGTAGGTATAACTCTTTTTTTATTAGATTCTTTGTGTTGCATATTGCATTAACTTGATGTTGAAAAATATAAGAGATGTTAGATATTGTCTTATCATTTATGAAACTGGGTAGAAAATATAAAAAGGATACTAAGTTCGTTTATAATTATGCATAGGCCTTGAATTTGATGAAACAGGATTTCAACAACGGTAAGAATTTATATAATCTTGCTATTACAATATTTGTGACTAATTTTTTTATTACTTTAGTGTTTTATTCTTAAGAAGAAGTTGAGAAAAATGTTTACAAGTGATAAGTGAGTCACATCTCAATATGTCAAGTCTAATGTTTGAATGAAATTTCTAAAATTATACTTGAAGATTATGAATTTTAGTTTAAATGTCAATTTCTAATCCAAGTTTGTGAGTCTTTAGTGAGAGTACATCATCTATCTGATAGTGATGAGAAGACAACGATATGTTATTCTTTTTATTTGATATTTTGATATAATTATTCTTTATTATATGATAAAATTATCATATTTTAAGTACTTTATATTATTCTTAGTTTTATATTTATATGATAATTAAACGACCTTCTTTTATATTATTTTTGTTTATTATTTATATGTGAAATATGTGAACAGTAATATTAATATTATTAAATAGATAATTGTTATTTCAAATTTCTATTATCATAATTCTTGGAGACTTGGTTTATGTAAACTTATAAAATTATACAGTACAATATATTGAAAGACTATATTGTATTTTAAAAAGTTAAAGACTATATTATAATTTAAAAATTACTCAAAGCGATATTCGATAATGACTGTTATTGATATAGTATTATATCAAAACTAGATTTGGTATCAATATCGACATGGTATTTATAATATTGACTGAAAGTCGCATATTATTCTAAAAAATGATCGAAAAGACACCTTAAATTTATAAATATTAATTTAATTAACATTTTAAATTAATAATTTAATATACTATTTATTAGAAATAGAATATATTGTATTCAATGATTTATTTAATATAAAATAATAGTAACAAATTTTACTAATATATAAAAATTATTTTTTTTCACATATAGCTATCAAAATTTAAACAAGTCCAACTCACGTGAAACTTAAAAGCAATTGGCAATAATAATAACTACTGTCTACAATCGTTCTTAAAAGTTGTTCTTGAAAGTTGGGATACTGTCTTGTAGGATTTGCTCATTAGGATTTGGCCAGTGATTTTCTTTCAAAAAGATGGTGAAAAAAAAAGAATGGTTAAGAAAATAAATAAATAAATTAAAGTATATATATATATATATATATATATAGTACAAAAATTAATACATAAGTTATAGACACATTTTAAATTTTATATACCAAAATAAGACTTTACATGTTATGTTCAGGGTCTTAATATTAAAAAAGACAAACATTAAAATCAACTTATTAATTAATAAATGAATTTATTTTTAACAATATGAGTTATTATTTATTAAAATAAATTAAACTGAACTAAAAAGTTGATTAATTCAAAATTTATACTTCTTATTTATTATATATTAATTTTATAATAGTTTAATATTGATTTAAATATTCAATACAATTTTTAAAACGTTGGAAATTGGTGATTAATTTTCTAATTAACCTGGCTAATTTGAACGGCTAACTTGAAAAGTCGGAATTTGCCATTAAGTCAATAGAGTCGGCAGTGTTTTAGGTATTTGAGAATTATATTTTAAGAAATTATGATTAAGACATTTTTATAATATACTATTATTGAAAGCTCATTTTAATTAATGCTAATACTTAATATTTATAACTATTCGATACAATATTGCACATATGCTTATTTCTAAAAGCATCCATCAACTTTTGATATCTTTATTCACGTTGCAAAGCAATGAATTTAAAGAAAAAACAAGAATCAATTTACTTAAAAATATGATTGAAGAAATATGATAGCAAATTATCAACGACTTCATCAATGATTTAAAATTAATCATTCAAATGTAATACAATTATGAGTAATGTTTTAAAAATTGAATTGGAAGTTAAATTAGCAGGACAAGATATTTAAGGTCTAAAAAGTTTATCCGGTATTAGACCATTATAAAATTGACTAAAGATTAAATAAATTAAGAGAATTTGAAATATAATTAAAAGAGATTGTTCTTATTCATCGAATAATATGAAATTTAATTAAAAAGAAATTGTTAAATGAAAATTAATTTTAGTTTATAATAAATTATTAATTAATAAAATTTGACCGATTAATTTATAAATTGATTACTTTTTAACAATAAAAATTATTAAAATAAATCAAACTGAAAAGTTGAACGGATTAAAGTTTTTATAATTAAAGTGTTCGAACCGGTCGAGCTTTTTAATCGAGAATACAAATAATATAAGAAATGCCATTTGGTACGTTTTAAATATTATATCATTGTCTTCTGGAAATTAAAGGAAGTACGAGAAATATTAACCCTGCCTCTTAGATATTTGCAGCTCAGCTATTTTCTATGAATGATGGTAACAGGAGTTTCCTCATCGTCTATTCACATTTGAAGGCATGAGCAGTCATATCAGAGAATGACTAAACACATGTTTAGGATTAATATTTAGATGGATCCAATTTAATCTGTATGAAAAAAGCCAATTTCAATTCAAGAAAAAAGAAAGAGGGCAAAGTGAAATAGGTCACGACGCGACTCACCTTCCTTGAAGCCACTTGAAGAAGGCAAATGTCAATCAAGAAATGACAGGCCCACCTCTTCAAATACTTGTCTGCTCTTTCCAATTTATGTTCATGGACCATTGACTTTTTAGAAAAAAGACTTATCCACGTAGAAAATGTCCATGTCTGTGTCTAGGGACATTGCATCGAGACTTTAATAAAAAGAAGCCTTTATTAAAGTCTTTTTCAAGACAGTGATGAAATTCATCTTTGTACTGTAGAATATTGCGTTAATTAGTTTATTTTTTTGAAATTTTAATTTTTTTTTCTTTTGTATAAAAAATAAAAAATAAAAAGAAGATTAACTGTCAATCATTCGTTGTAAGGATAATTTTAAAATTATCTTAAAATACCATACTTATCATGTATTTTATACAAGTTCTCAACATATTTTCCTCATATTTCAACTAATAGAAGCCTTTAATATTACCATAATTATTATATGCTTTAGTTCAAAGAAAACATAAAAATCACAAACTAATTTTTAATAAATTACTAAACAGACAAGTTGATGCCGTAAAGACCAATGACGTCACCCTCTTTCCGTTTTTGGTTCATTTAAACACGTGAATTATTGAACAAGACCTTCTTGTTATGAAACTTCCGAGGAAGCCCCCCAAAGTTCCCACTTGGAAGAAGATCAAATTGCTCCACTCAACACTTTTTTGTATGTTTGTAGCAAACTACATTATATATAACCCCTTCCTCAAATTATTAACACATTCTCTTCCTTCCCTCTTCCGTCCTATAAGATTCTCTAACCAGAACACTCAAAGATCACAACTTTCTTTCGTAATTCGAACAAAGATCCCAACTTTCCGTTCTGGGTAGTCGAGAAATGTTCTCACAGAGTAGCGTTGAGTCCGATTTCTTGCTTCTTGAAGCACCTCGGTGTCACTTACTCAATGAGCAAACCACCTCTTTCCCTACAACTACTGCTACTGCTGTTAATGGCGCCGGTGTAACTCCTGTTTATAGTAGAAGCTCGAGCTTTGGGAGTTTGTACCCATGTTTAACAGAGAGCTGGGGAGAGTTGCCACTCAAAGCCAACGACTACGAGGATATGCTGCTCTACAGTGTTCTCCGCGACGCAATGACTGTCGGGTGGGTTCCATCACTTAAAACTGAGCCTCAGGTGGATTTCAATGACTTCCAGGCAGTGAAACTGGAGCTGCCAGAGATTTCTTCGGTGTTGCCGGTGCCTCCACCGGCGGTCCAGCAGGATCAGAGGGTTGCCACGGTG
>JANIJH010000001.1:38171933-38183852 GCA_024520975.1 Erythroxylum areolatum | reverse complement strand
AGAGTTAATTCCGGTGAGCCCGATCCCGTGAGGATTACTTCCAAGAGGTCCTCTCCTGAGCCGTCATCTTCGTCGTCGGAAAGTGGGTCGCTGAAGAGAAGAAAGAAGGTTGTTGGTGGGTCGTCGTCGTCGTCGGCTTCTACTATGGTGGTGGGTCAGGCTGGGGTACAAATGAGAAACCAAATGGCTGCTGAGACAATTGGCGAGCAGCTATTGGTTAGCTGATGATGATGTCATCATTTCTCTCCAAAGGCCAAAAGCAGTGGGAAACCAAAAAGAAAAAAAGAAAGGGAAGAGATAGAATTTTGTTGGCTGATAGAAGAAAGAAAGTGGCGAGGAAAAAATGAAAAGCAATTTGTGAATATAAGGATTGCATTGAACTTGATTGGTTGAACCATTTCTTTCTTTCAAATTTCGATCTTTTGTCACTAAATTGATTGGTTGAACCTTTTCTTTCTTTCAAATTTTGATCTTTTGTCACTAAATTCTAAAATTCAGACTCAAACTTTAAAATTAATGAATCCTTAACTTCTAAAATTTAAGAACTAGTGATGTTTCCTATTTAGTGTTTCTTCCAATAGAATCTATGTAAATTGTAATGTGAATTAAAGAAATAAATCAAATTACTAGTTATAATTTAATAAGTAATATCTATCATTAAGGATGACAACGAGATGAACTAAGTCGAGTTAGAACCGTCATCAATCCACCTCAACTTGACCTCTAAGATTATGACTTGAACCTCATCCGAAATCTCGGAGAGTTTAAGTTATATGATTCTAATTTAGAAAGATGTCATTTTTATAACTCTTTGTTAAAGCTAAAGACTAAATATAACTCTAAATTAGAAAGGTGTTATTTTTTATAGCTCTTTTTTAAAAATAAAAGAACAAAACAACAAAAAAGTGTTGAGTCATTTGAATTGTCCGATCAGCCTTCAAACTTCAGCCCTGTTTAAATAGGCACAATCATTGGGATGGTGTTTAATAAAAATTAAAGAAGATTGCAAGAAAGTCTTGTAGAAAATCATAATTCATGATTGAACATGGTTTGATCTAAATTGGTGTGCCCAGGTATCCTGCGCATCTGCTCAAGCCCATCCTCATAAACAATAAAATAGAATATTTTTATTCTCATAAAAAATAAAATGAAGTAAAATAAGTCACTTGATTTTGTAAAAAACAACAAAAGACTTCTTTTATTTTTTATAAGAGCCCATCAAACATTAGGAATGGCTTTAGTGCTGTGGTTAATATAAATTAAGTATAAAAAGAGACACGGTTTAAGCATAATCATACTAAAAACTGTGTACTAATCTCAAAAGAAATAGTGAAATCCATAATTTAAGAGCCCCAGGATACTAAAGACTATGTGCAACGCCCATATAGAAGAAGGGAAATTCATGGTATGACACAGGACCCCGAACTTCAAAGTCTCAAAAACCTAATTTTTTATAAATTTTTTCACTTCTCCGCCGCATCTCTTCATCGCAGGTCTCCGCTCTCCTCATTGTCGCCCCTCCTCTCTGCTGCAATGCTGCCTCCTCTACGCAGCAATGGCGCCTCTTCTCGGACGCCTACTCTTGCCATCCTCTGCTGAGTCTGCTCTGCACTAGCTCGATTCGTTCTTATCTTTATATTTATGGTTCTGTCAGATTTTAGTAGGGTTGGGTGCTGCTGTTTGGATCTATGAGATTGACTGATCCTGATTGAGAGATACCTACAAAACAATAAAGACATGTCTAGGGTTGATTTCTGGTAGGCCCCTCCGACGCTCAAGTCAGTGTCTTATGAGAGTTTTAGTGGCTAGTGAATAAAGAAAATTAGGGTTCTCCAAAATCGTACCTGTTTCATGATGAGGTAATGAATTTATATGGCTAATACCTATAAGAATTAGGTCAATTCTCAAGGGATGAACAGATCGGCCTATGTATCGTTCTGAGTTTGAACTTGGGCCTAGCACGATCGACCTAACCAATTTAGTTACAAAATAGTGTCACAAATATCAGCCTAAAGAAATATGGGTAAGGAACACTTAAAAGGAGGAGTAATCCGAGTCATGATCAGTGCACTACATTGTAAAACTTCAACCGATGATGCCGACACCCACTTCAGATTGCATGTGCAAGAATATCTAGAGCGACTAGCCAAGAGTGAAGAGTAAAGTTATCAACATGTACTGTTACATAACGGACACTTGTCCTTAGATATTTTAGGTAGCGAATTAGCAGTTCAAGGACAAAAAATTAGTAAATTAATTAACATCTATTGCAAAGTAATAACAATACAAAATATAAATAAATAAGTAATTAAACATATAATACAATAGATATAAAATATGGTAAAGACTAACAATATAATATAAAATAAGTAAATAAATAAAAAAAAGGAAAAAGAGACAAGTATAAGAATAAATCGTACCAACCATTACAATAAAGTAAACAGACTAAGTGAAAAACTACTCAGACTAAATAACTAGGAGAGATGTGATACTTAATTAAAATATTAAGGCTATCTATAAAACGAATGATTTGAAGAAAAAAATTTAGAGGATTTAAGAGAACAATAAAGATCTCTCTAGATGAGATATTTTATCTATTTCCCAAAGCGCTAAAGTTTTATATTGCGGCCCATGTTTTCGGTACGTAAGTTTCAGCAAAGTCATATCATTTTTTTAAAAATTAACAATTGATTGATAATAATAAATGAGAAGAACCAAACGTATGGAGAGTAATTAAAACTCTTTTTAGGCTGCCAATTTTTTTTCCTTTTATAGTCTCTAAGTATTATTTCTCACATCTTTTCATTGGAGCGTTAATGTGTCTCGTTTTAATTTGTCCCAACCACTTAAGTCCCGTCTCTCTTAATTTATCATTAATACTGGTCACATTTAATTGGTTTCTTACCAATACATTCTTGATTTTATCTGCTTTAATAAGGTTATACATCCAATGGAGCATCTTTATCTCCACCACCATTAGCCTATAACTATACAATTATTTGAGAGGCCAACATTTCGCTCCATATAGCATAGTTGGTCTAATCACTAAACAATATAATTTACCTTTGAGTTTGATTGATATCTTTTTATCACATAAAAATTCTAATGCACTTTTCTATTTAAGCTACCCTGATCTTCTACAGTAGACTATATCTCATCGATCTCTCCATTACTTTGAATGATAAATATTAGGTACTTAAATGACTCTTTCCATGAAATAACTTCTGAACATATCTTTACATCCACATTGGGGTCTACCCTGTGACCTAAAAAGATACACTTTAAATACTCAATCTTAATACTGCTCAATTTAAAACCCCTTGACTCTAACCTGTCCTTGCAACGTTCTAGCTTAATATTGACATCCTCTTTTTTCTTATCCACTGAGACAATATTGTCAACAAACAACATACATCAAAACACATTCCCTTGAATTTTCTTGTGAGCTCACTCATCACTATTGCAAACCAAAAGAGCTCAATGAGGAGCTTTAGTGTAGCTTAATATCAATACAAAAAATTTCTGTATCTCTTCTTATCATTCTTACTGTAGTCTTTATCCCTTTATACATATCCTATTAACCTGCATATAAGACAAAAGAACACCCTTAGTCTCTAAACACCTCCATAAGATTTCCCAATATACCTTGTTATATACTTTCTCTAAATTAATAAAAACCAAGTGTAGATTACTATATATTTCCCTGTAATACTCTATTAATCTTCTTAAAAGATGTAACAGTTCTATCATGGACTTCCCTGGCATGAAGTCAAATTGGTTCTCCTAGATTGGAGTCTCTTTTCTCACTCTCTTCTTCATACCTTCTCCCACAAATTCATGGTATAATTAAATACTTTGATTTCTCTATAGTTGTTTGAATTTTGATGTTCCATTTGTTCTTGTATAGAGGAATTAACATATTCAGTCTCCACTCTTCCAACATTTTGGTGGTCTTAAGGATCATACTACAAAGCTTGGTTAGCCTAGTAAAACCCTCTTCACCTAGGCTCTTCTATACCTCAATGATTATTTCATCACGTCCTACTACCCTTCAGCAGTAAGATCGCCTAATGATATATCGTTCTCTATGCTTTTATTAAAAAAGGCTACAGAAGTACTTCTGTCATCTTCTCTTAATATCATTTAGTATAATTTCTCATACGCTCTGCTTTTAACTACTAAGATTGTCTTCTTCGCCTCTTTTTTAGCCAATTTGTTCATTACATTGTATGTATGCCAGGTAATATTTTGTTTGAACCTTTTTTTAATACATAAATGTAATTTTTAATTTCTTAAATAAAGCATCAATTCTTTATATTTAATTACATTAAAATGAAATTTATTTGTAAATATGATTTTAAAATATTATTATTATTATTTAAAAAATAATATTTTAAAATCTCAAACTTTTAACTTTATTATGATATTCATGATTCGGAGTAAATATCATAAAATTTTACTAGAAGTTGTACTAATTAATATTATTATATTTTATTTATAATGACAGATTATAATTTCAAATTTTCATAGAAGACAAATACCTCGTTCTAATCAAAATTTATAACTACTATTTTCACAGACGATGATAAAAATAAATGAGTAATTGAACAATATTAATCCTGAACTCTTGTTGCCATAATTATATAGTTATGGACATATATTATTTTTTTAACTTTGTATTATTCTTAGTTTTATATTTATAAGATATTTAAACAACCTCTTTCATATATTAATTTTTATCATTATTTGTACTTGAAATATATAAAAATTAATATTAATAAAAACAAAGAGATAGTTATTACTCAAAATTATATTATTATAATTTTTTGAGAATGATGTAAAATTAAAAATTATACAGTACAATATATTCAAGGACTATTTTCAATTTTAAAAATTTTGGAAATTATTTTAAAATTTAAAAAATTTATCCAAAATAGTGACCCATATTAACTTTATATCAATGTCACCACTCCTGCTTGGTCATTTTCTGAGTCACTAAAGTGATAAACAATTACTAAACTGCAACTCGTAAGCAAGACTTTTGAATTGGTAGACGTATAAATTAAAAAAGGCAAGCTTTACCGGTCGGACCACTCCCTTTGAAAAAATATTAACATATTTTACAATTGGATCAAAATATCACAGCCTAGAGGCAATTGTACTTATGCTACAACATTGCTATGAAGATCATAGATATAGTTGCTCTAGTCAGGGTTTTCTACTTGTGTAAACTAATTATCATGAAGTTGACCAGTCGGCTCCAGGCATTCATGATCAGAATCTAGAATAACATTGTTACTAATTTTGCTGTTACAAGCATAAGGACTGCTCTCAGTTGTATAGTTCATTAATGGTTCATTGAAGCTGGATAAAGCACAGTTTACCAAAGAAAGAACTTGTTACTATCAATTTCTGGTGAATAACCACGTAAAACTATATGCAAAGAATGGATAAACCATCCTGTGGCAGTGGCAGGAAAGACTACCCACCGGCTGCAATATTAAACCATCCCTGATAAGTGACAAAATATACTGACAGTTGCACAGGAATCTGCAGATTCAGAATAACGTCTGCTAGGAGTGTAGTGAGCATAATCTCATGCTAGATTGCAATTGTACATTAGACTAGCATGGTATTTTGCCATATATGCGGAACAGGTATCTATATTTCGGATAGGGAAAAGGTGTAATGTTGATGATAGTCTCAGAATAGAGCTGCGTTTAATCTACTCTTATTCATTCTTCGGTCATCAAAAGTATTTTGCATTTCTGTCTCCAACACATTACTCCAAGCATATCCTGCAATTTCGAGGTTAATGGCATAGAAGCATGGCAGAATTTAATGCATGACATTTAATCTATCAGGTCACAACGTATGATGGTGCACACAAAAGATCTATTGTTAATCTAAAGAATTCAAATCAATATAATTAGTAACTATTGGCATTGAACTCGGATAAACTGAGTCAATAGACACAAGTTTTCAAACATGGCACTAGAATATCATGCACCAAACTACCAGATATTATTCTTGGATAGATGTTTCACATCCATCAAATTTCTGTTTTAAGTTAGCTAAATAACTGATATAATAGCTTCTAAAAGTTTCAGTCACAGCAAGTGAAGATAAAGTATTGGAAAGCTCAGACACAACACAGGACATGGATTGGCAAACAGAATGAGAGATGCTACGCATGCCAGGCAAATTTGATGACAAAATGTTCTGTTCATTTCAGCTATCTGGATTAGTTTCTGAAGCGCTAAAAAAGTTGAAATGAATACCTCTTGTGTTTGGGAATAAGCTCCTCACAGTCTACTGCTGCTATATCAGATTCAATGCCACTGTAGACACTAGTACAAATATTATCACGCTGCAAACTAGATTTCTGCCAAGAAAAGAAACAATAACACTTGCTGATAAATTCTCTTTATGTGTGCAAGTTGCAGGAATGCACAGCAATTCAATTGGTTAGACAACCACAAACAAAATAAGACCAGACTATCACTCTGCTGTTATGAGTTTTGATCCCATGATTGATCTTAGGATCATTAGAGCATCCACGATTCCACTAACAGAAAACTTCACAAAGATGTCTTGCATACTGATAGTAAACTTTTTAATAGATAGAGGATTGAATATAGTGGGAACACAAGTTGTTATCATTTCATTAAAGGGGAATTGAACTAACCACTGCAGACACATGTTTTATCAAATTTTCAATCTTGTCTTTGAATTCCATCTGGTGATTCTTTTCCAATTGAGATTCCTTATCAACCAGGTCAATCTTCTCTTGGACTAACGAAAGCAGATCATCAGAAGTTGCAAACCTGAGGTGCATCAAAATTTGCTTTAATATTGTAACAGCAATTTCCGAACATAAATGTTAAAGATTAAATGAATCATAAAACAAAAACTGAAATGTGAAAGCTATGTATTAATAAAAGGATCATATCATAGTAAAATAAAAGTTAATTGTTTGGAACTTCAAAACTGAGAACAACCACTAGTGCTTGTTGAAACCTCCTTGTCTGGGTCACCAATTTATCCCAACACAAGATGATTGCCAATATGAGATTATATTAAAAGTCTGTTAACAAATTGATCAACAAATAATGTCTTTGTAGGAGACTTCGGAGTTCACAACCTTCCCATCTAAAATTATTCCTGACCTCAAATGCAGGAATAAGCCCAAAACAATTCCCTTGCTAGTCTGTATTTTATCAATGACTTAAATGTATTTCCTTGTTAACTGGATGAATGATTCATGCTCATATGAAGGTGACTATGATTATGTGATAGCATACGTTAAAGCATCTCATCTCAGGAAGCATGCATGTTCAAGTCTTGCAAGCTCAATAAAACTGAGAGTCCCTCTTTGAATGTTGCTTTGTTGGAACCATTCAACTGAACTATAATATTTCACTTGCAGATTAGAATCAAAAGTTGAAAGGAAGTAAATTAATATGTGTATGAGTATTGATAAATGGACCAGACTAATTTTACTGTCAATTTCTAAATCAGTAAGTGTTAATTCAGCAATTTAATGCATAACATAGCCCGTACGTGTTATGCTCTCTTTGTGCATATTAAGATATAAAACTGCTGAATCACCGGCATTTATTGAGAATAATAACAAACTACTTTTGACATAAACTCATTCACTGAGAAAAGAAAAGACACAAAAAATCATAGCAACAGTAACAGAATGAGCTCAAACATGACATTTCAATTTCCAAGAACCAGATAAATAAAAATGACCTTAAGCATTGTTATTTGACTAGAATATGCATAAATGGATAAATAAAACATCTAAAAGAAAGGATACCAAATTTCTGCACTTTCTATCATACTCGGAAGTTGCCCACGCATCACATCCCTTCCTGCTGCAAATTCCACCTAAAAACAGAATCATCCCAAATAGTTGGCAATGAATAAATAGTATTTTAAGGATATCAAACCACTAAGTTTCTTTCTCTTAAGTGAGGATCCAACCTTAAAACATCGTTTGAACTGATTCAACTTGCCTTTCACTATTCCCTACATAAACACCATACCAAGACACTTGAGAAGAATTTAATTCAGACAAATGGATCCCATATTAAAAGAAGTATTAGAAAAATAAGGGTCCCTACCAGATAAATGCACTCAATAAGAAAATCTTCAAGTTCTCGTACACTTGGTAACTCAAGTTCCTTCATCAGTCCATAATAGGAAAGCGTCTAGAACAGTTCATCCAATAATTCAATCCCACTCATCACCACATAATACTTTGCAGTGCATATAACTTATATGAATCTACATAGAGGATTACCATATGATCCAGTACTTAAAACTGCAATTGCAGCTTCCAACTTGGAAGAAATTTTTTTTCCATAGAATATGGCAATGACAATCAATTTGAAAAGAAAGAAAGGGAAACACAGAACCTGTTGGACAAGATTCAATTCCATGATCCAAATCAAAATCAACAACATGACTTCACTCTTTACAAAATCGACAATTCAAGAGAGAAAAGTCATAATTCAAACGAAAACTGAGACGAGACTATTGTCAAATGATAAGGCCCTACTTTGTTCAATCCAGCAAATGTAATCAGACTCAGCTGTTTCAGCTTGAGGATTTGGTGTTCGCTCAACTTCAGCAAGCCGGCAGAATATCCTGCCAAAAATAGTTTCACCAAAACACAAACAAACCCAATATTATATACCAGAGATGAAAGGAATCCATAGACGAGCACATAACCAAGTTATCAATAGACGAGCACATAACCAAGTTATCAATCCTGTAAAAGCAACCAAACAAACAAGCGATTTAAAGTAAAACGTATTCACACAAAATACCTACCATCATTATACAAACAAATCTTCACATGCAATGTCATCTACAAACTCTAATACAATTGAAAGGAAATAGTTTTGTACTTCTGTAATCGTGCCATGTTCCGTACGCAAATAAGCGAAGCAGATTAACGTATACAGAATACTCCGTTTCTCCGAGCTGCATTCATCAATTTCCCAAATGAAAATACTAATAACCCACAAAAAATAATTACAAAATACAAGTAAAAAACAATATAAAACGCCAAAATTGTTGTTGAGTGATCACTCGTGTGGGTTCTTTAGACCTGGATGACATTTGGGAGAGCCAGAAAGTCAGAAAAAGAGTAAAGAGAAGGGTGTGATGTGGCTTCAAGAATGAAGTTGGCAAGAGAAGAGTCATGGAGAGACTCCGCCCTCTTCGTTAGCTCTTGCACCAAATCAGCCTGTTGCTTCTCCAACTCCATTGACGTGCCTAAACACTGTTTCTTGCTTGCTGTTTACTAACTAAATATACACACACGCACATAGATATGTGTAGTAGAAAACGATTTAGTATTTAATATATAATTGAAATTGCAAATTATTTGCTCACAAATTTTCAAGCTTATTATGAGTTGGGAATCTAAAATCATAAGTTAAAGTATAAAATTTCCAAAAAAAAGTTAAAGGTATAAAAATTCCTTTTCATAATTAAGAATAAATAAAATAACATTATTTTAATAAACAATCAACAATTGCAAGAGAAAACTTGACTAAATGAAAGATCTTAATAATCGGAAGAAAATAAAGCAAAAATGATTTCTAGTTAAATTTTTATTTAACCGAATTGATGTTAAAAAAGACGAATGTTATAAAATTAAAATTATAAGCAATTATTTATAATTTCCCAAAGTCAAAGGATATATTAATAATGTGTCAAACTATATAAGAAAATTTAACCCAATTTTAATTTTCTAAAAGTCATAAGATTTTTTTTTTTCTCGAAGTATAAATGAGAAAATTGATCAAACTCTAATAAACTAATTCTTGTTTTTGGAAGTAGAACGTATCACATTATTAGAAATTCATTCTTGACTCGAAAGCTTAGAATTGAAAATAACCCCTTAAGAAAAATCCAAGATGCTTTTATGGCTTTCCAAACTACCAGAGAGGTACCGTTGCTTTCTACACAAAACCATTCATGCCATTTATTAAGCTTAAATTGTTATTACAACTGAAATTTAGGTTGGCCGCAACAATCTTTGCACTAACAAGGCAATGTTCTCTAACAGAGATGCACAACTGAATCTGCTGCATAGAGATGGAAGATACTCTTATCAAAGCTAGTCCTCAGATTTCTTTGAGATGGCCATTACATTAAAATTGAGAGAGTGGGGATTCGCCTGAATCATGCCGGCAATGACTTTAGCAGCATCCTGTTATGCAATAAGATATTTGAAGAGTCGAGATTCAGTACTAATTATCATCATCTCGGATAGTTAGTTAGGAAAAGTATCCAACATTTTACAAGGTTGTCAAAAGAAGACGTGAAATGACTTGATCATGAGAGATCAATAATGATTTACAGTTGGTTCTAACTTGCATGTATCCAACATTTCACAAGATTGGAATGACATGATCATAAGAAGATCAATAATAATTTAAATTTAGATTATACCTTGCACGTATCCAACATTTCACAAGAAAGGAATGGCATGATCATAAGAAGATCAATAATAATTTATATTTAGGTTCTACCTTGCATGAATCCAACATTTCACAAGAATGGAATGGCAAGAAGATCAATAATAATTTACATCTAGATTCTACCTTGCATGTATCTAACATTTCACAAGATTGGAATGGCATGATCATAAGAACATCAATAATAATTTACATTTAGATTCTACCTTGCATGTATCTAACATTTCACAAGATTGGAATGACATGATCATAAGAACATTAACAATGATTTACATTTGTTCAAAGTCACATGTTCATGTTCCATAAAATATAAGACTCATTAGCATAAGCAAACAAACAAAGTTAAAATTTCGTGTAACCATAATAACATTATTCCAGTTTCTAATGTTATTAAATATTCAATTTTCTTTTACCAATCAAAGGCAACAATTAAGTTTACTAACATGTCACTCCAATCTCATGAAATGTTGTACATGCAAGATAGAACCCAGATGTAAATCATTATTGATCTTCTTATGATCATGTCATCCCATTCTTGTGAAATGTTAGATACATGCAAGTTATAACCAAATGAAAATCATTATTGATCTTCTTATGATCAAGCCATTCCGATCTGTTATTTCAAGCCTTCATTTGACAACCTTGTGAAATTTTGGATACTTTTAAAGACAATGATTCCCCATTGTCACTGATAAAACTAATTATCATTTTCTTATCAGGCTAAAAAGTTTTGCAGCCTAACAACTCCAAGAAACCATGATGAGGGATGTCCATATACCAACCTGTAATAAGCTGCCAGGCGAGGTTGGACCATGAGATATTGGTCCTGACTTTCTTCCATCAAGCTCAAAAAGTTCCCCTATAAGCAACACATCCAGAGATTGATTATGTTGTCATGGGAACAGCAGAAGCAGTAGAACCATTCCATCATCAACCATAAAAATATTTACAAAAACTCAATTTTCACTTGTTATAATTCCACACTCAAAGAGTGTTAAAAGATAATAAAACAAGAGAGAGACAGAGAAATTAAGAAAATATATACCATCCACACACGTGAAACAGATGAAATGAGTGTTCACCGTGTCTGAAGCCTACACAAAGAAGAAATTAGTAAGAGAAACACATTAGCAGAAAGAAACATACAACAGTTACAATGTCCAAAACCTTGTTAGGTTTATCTATCACACGTTTAGTTTATCAATGGGCACATCGAGAATATAATCATGAGATAGGCTAAGGAGGACCAAAATATACTTATAATTAATTTTTAAAAATGTTTAGTTATTAGCTTTATTTTTTTTCTCAACAAAATTATATCCAACACCTATATCCAGTCCATCACTAACCTCTGTCTCACCAGCTGTAGCAGCTACAGAATGCGCAACTTCCATTTCTCTATCATTCTCGAGGAAAA
>JANIJH010000001.1:38142500-38157324 GCA_024520975.1 Erythroxylum areolatum | reverse complement strand
AAATTTCCTACAATATGGTACTTTGCATATTGTTTAGTATACTTTAAAAATTATTTAGCATAAATAATTTTATTATATAATAAAAGTACTTTTTATTTTTATGTTGCCAAACAGTCTACTGTATGAAACTCTTTTTAAAAAGTTATTTTTTTAATTGACAGTCAAACAATCAACTGACTTTTAAAAAAAGCTCTTCTCAAAAAAGCTCTATTGACAAAAGCTCTACTAATAAAAGCTCTACTGATAAAAGCTCAACCAAACGGGCCCTAAGTGAATATTGAAGTCCAACTTGAAGTCAATTAAAAAGTGAAGTTCATTTCAATAAGAATAGATTGATGGATGGAGTGAAAAGAGTCGAATATAAGTATTATCAGAAGATGTTGGTTGGAAAAGTGAGACCTCTCATTTAAAGAGACATGTAGATTCGTGTAGTACAAAAAAGATGGCAGCAGGAGGTTAAATATTTTTTACCCTTAACCTTATGAGAGGGAATAATGAAATGACTACAACATCCTATGGCAACAACAGATTAAGGTTTTTGTTAGCTTTTATGGTAATTAGTGACGAATATTCGTTATTTATAGTTGAAACGAAAAGATTTAGGATGTTTTGTAACTCATTACAATCGACTTTCAAGATTCCAACTCAGAATATGTTGAAGAACGATATTATGAAGATATATGAGGATAAGAAGAAAGAAATTTTAAGAACATTATCGAGTATTAAATAATGGATTGCCATTACAACAAATATATAAATAGTCGGTAACTAAAAGAAATGTTATATGACAGTGACGACACGTTATGTTGACAATGACTGAACTCTACACAATAAACTTTTAAGGCAATTTATATTCTTTAATATTATTGTCATTTTATTTTTCATTATATTATGATTGATGTTTTTTTTATATGATTGGTTCATTTAGTGCCGGCAACATATACAAGTCAAAAGTTGGCAGCCGTGTTAGGAGACTGTTTGATAGGTTTTAATATCGACACCAAATTATCCATCATAATAGTTGTCAATTGTAGCATGAATGACGCTATGATTGAAAAGTTGAAGAATAAGATACAGGTAGAAAGCTCGTGGGTTAGTGGAAGGTTATTCCATATGTGTTGTTTTGCATATATTCTTAATTTAATTATGAAAGATGGACTGGATATGATAAATGAAGCAATAGATTTGGTTCAGAATAGCTATTGTATTGGAGTGCAACACCTAAAAGAGTTGAGAAATTTGAAAAAACTACACAACAACTATACATTTCGAGTACAGAGACACTAATTTTGGATTGTCCAACCAAATGGAACTCAACCTTCAAGATGTTAAAGTCAGCAATTCAGTATGTTGATGTGTTTGCCAAAATAAGATAAAGAGATTCTCATTAAGATTCTATGCCTACAGAAGACCAAAGGGTGTTGGTTAGAGAACTTTTTGCAAAGTTGGAAGTATGTTATAATTAAACTAAATTGTTCTTGGGAACAAAATATCCAACTTCAGACTGTTGCCTTAGCACTATATGTGAGATAAAGAAAGCTTTATTTGATTGGACATGGGTGTATCTTTCTCGTCTACAGTTCCTCCGTATTATGATAACTATAGTACCATGCGAATTGCTTATAATGATGTCTTTCATGTGCAGACCAAACACTAGCTGCTAAACTTGCCAACTATTATGCTAAACTAGCTCCTCCAAAGTGCTTTAAATGTGGGGAACTAGGCCGTTATTCCAATAAATATCTGAAGCAAAAGTTTGCCAACATAATGGAGTAGGTAGTGGGAGATTTTAAGAAAAACAAGTGTAGGTCGAATGAGAAAGATTGTGAATATCCCAAGGGAGAAGAAGATGGATTTGCTAAAGTTATTAGGAGATTAATGATTTCTAAAAATGAGCATAAATATTGGTAACGACACTAATTGTTTTGCACTAGAGGCAAGGTACAAGGAAATCTTTGTGAGTTGATCATTGATGTTAAGAGAATATCATCAGTAAATCAATTGTCAAGAAGCTAAAGTTATCGAACGAGCCTCACCTCAAACCCTACAGAATTATATGTATTATTGTTATTAGTGATATTCATGTCATAGAAAGGCATCAGGTGTCATTCTCTATTAAAAATACTCAGATGAATATTATTATGATGTTGTTAATATGGATGTATGTCAAATTTTGTTAGGTAAACTATGGCAATATGATATTGATACGTATCACTCAAGTAGGGACTCAAGTAGGGAGAATATTTATTGTTATAGGTGAAAAGAGAGTGGTAAAATCTACTGGGATAAAGAAACCATTATTAAAATTGGAAAATAATAAGGGAAGTTTTATGAGTGAGATGAAAGAAACGAGGAAGTTACACTTGTTGATAGTAAAAAGGGAAGAATAGAATGAAAAGAGAGCAAATGAGATTCCTTTAAAACTGCAGTCAATTTTAGAAGAATTTGGAGATGTAATACCTTATAAGCTACCCAATGGATTACCTCCTATAAGAGATATACAACACTGTATTGATTTCATTTCTGGGGTATTTTACTCATCTTATCTCATTATCGTATGATTATAAAAGAGAATGAGATCACAAGGGAGAAAGTAGAGGAATTAATTAGAATGGAGCATATTAGAGAGAGTATGAGCCCATATGCAATTCGTGCTTTACTTATATGTAAGAAAGATAGTAGTTAGAGGATTTGTAAGGATAGTCGAGCCTTTAACAAGACTACTATTGGACATAATTTCCTATCCTAAGGTTGTATGATATGTTAGATAAATTGAGTGGGATAACGATCTTTTCTAAAATTAACTGTAGGAGTGGTTACCATCAATTTCCAATTAAGTTTGGGGATGAATGATAACTAAGTTTAAGACTAGAGATGGGTTATATGAATTGTTAGTAGTGCATTTTGGGTTATACAATAGAATTGTTATGATGTTGATGAGTAAAGTGTTTGAACCTTAACTAAGTTTATAGTTGCATACTTTGATGATATACTTAGCTATAGCAAGTTAAAAGAGGAGCATATAGATTACTTGAGTAGTGTTTTCAGTATC
Organism: Erythroxylum areolatum; assembly: GCA_024520975.1. Lineage (NCBI taxonomy): Eukaryota > Viridiplantae > Streptophyta > Magnoliopsida > Malpighiales > Erythroxylaceae > Erythroxylum > Erythroxylum areolatum. Next base: position 38,154,272 of record JANIJH010000001.1, on the reverse strand, counting down.
CTAAAGGAAAAGAAATTGTATGCTAATTTGAAGAAGCGCACTTTTATGATGAAATTTTGTTTTTCCCTGGTTTTATTATGGGTAAAGATAGAGTAAAAGTGGATGAAGAGAAGGGGAAACTTATTAGGGAGTGGTCTGCACCTAAGAATGTCAAGGATGTGAGGAGTTTTCATGGGGTTAGTGCTATTTTATAGGTAATTCATCCATAATTTTAGGAACATTGTGACTTATATTACCAAGTTTCTGAAGAAGTAAAAGTTAAAACAAGAAAAAGAATAAGAGCAAAGTTTTACAATCAATAAGGAAAAATTGTGTACCACACCTATTATAGCCTTGCCTGATTGTGGTAAATTGTTTGAAGTAGAATGTGATGCTAGTAGAGTTAAGATTGGATCTATGCTATCTTAAGAGAAAAGGCCAATAGCCTTCTTTTGTAAAAAGTTATGTTATGCTAGGCAAAAGTAGGCTACTTATGATAAAGAATTTTATGCTATTGTGAAAGCCTTAAAGATGTCAGAACATTATTTAATTAGAAAAGAGTTTATTTAATTAGAAAAGAGTTTATTTTGTACATTGATCATTAAGCTTTGAAGGATTTAGGAAGTCCAAGGCATTTGAGAACTAAGATGCATGCAATATGGTCAAATTTTATTAATAAGTTTCCATATAAATTAATGCACAAGGCGGGGAAGTATAATATGGCTACTGATGCATTGATTAATGTATATTATTCCATTTTTTTGGAAAATTTTGTTATTTTCATGTTTTAAGGAATAATGAAAAGGAGAGCAAACACCACTCTAAAGGTGAGAAAAGGGATACCTAGGAAGAGGCAAAAGGGTGAGAGCACTTCACAATAACCTCCTTGACAACCAGAATCTGTACAACCTACACATCCCATGCTTCAATTCATAGTGTTAGCTTACATCGCATAGTTAGAGAGGATAAGGTCAATATTTACAAAGAGAGTTGAAGCACCGATTGGGTGGTGCTAGACCATATTGAACTTACTTAAGGAGTCTGAGAGCTTATTCGTGTTCGTGGATGGGTTGCTTCTTTTCGATTCGATTGATAAAGATCACATCTAAGACGTTGACAACACACTATTGTTTCGAGTGTTTGAGGAAATGAATCATACAAGGTACGTAAGGTTTTCCTTCACTATGGGCTTTGATAAGCATGATACTTATCTTATAGAACCCAAAGGCAAGTACACCTTGTTATAGTACAGTGATTGTGAATATTGAGAGTTAATCTCACAAGGACTACAAATACTAATAATTACCTCTTTTTAATTATCTAACAAACAAATTAAGGCAATGATTTAATTAAAACAGATAAAATAAAACTGAAGTTCGTCACAAATAATAACCGAAAACATGATTCATAAGAGATTAACTAAATCAAATAAGTAGTTCCTAGGTAAAGAATCCCCCGTAAGATTTCTTAAGTGTTTAACCATATTTATCATGTAATTTAATTGAAGCTCATCAGACTGTAGAAATTCTTATGCAATGTTAATATACTTATGAAGACTATTAAAAACTAATAACACATTAGAAATAAAATTAGTACCAAAATAATAAAAAATCTCTAATAGTTAAGAAAAATGCACTAAACATAGGGCTAAAAAACATAGTATATTAAGCATTTTTGTAAATTTCCCACACTTAAGCTTTTGCTTATCCTCAAACAAATCATAATCCAAATCATTAGAATTTTAAAAAATCAATCCCTTTTTACTTGCAACTTATCAATCACACTTTAAATTATTATATATATGAACTAAATTAACATATAATTAGACTCTAACATTCCTTGAACAAACTTTTATAAACCAATATCAATATAATTCAAATGATAATCTTTCTAAAATCGAAAGCACAAATTCCACACCTTTTGGTGATTTCATTGGAAATAATAGTTTGGGGAGAGTCCACAAAGGTAGAATAATCAAGGTCTGACCCTAGTAACCCCTATAGAAATTGACAACCTCCTCTATTTTCCTCGATTGATCAAATAAAAGTCTCTTATCCACATTAGTTATAGAACAAATTTTATTGACATTTCTCCTATCTGAACAACCATCCCTCAGGCTGGTTAATTCGAGCCTGCTGTTGGATCAGTGAAGAATGATCAAGAACAACTCTTCTATAGAATTCCAACGCTAAATTTTCCTTTTGAATAAGATTAGGATCTCCAAGATTAAGAGAAAGTCAAAACTGAGTTGTTACTAATCTTCCATTGGCATCATCGACAGCTGCTTGAGTGCTGGGAGAGTGAGATGCTTTCAACTTCTTCAATTATGCTCTAATCGCTTTAATTTTTTGGCAACATATGTATTGTCATAAACTAGAGAATTGAGTCGACAAACTCTTCATAATAGCATCATTAAAACCATCTACTTTGACAGTATTGTTATTAAATCTAAAGGGGTGATGAATGGAGGTTTTCTGAAAAAGACCATCAATTAGAATTAAAGTATAATCTGAAAAAAGATTATCTAAAAAGTAAGCTTTACTGTTGGCAAATTGAGAGAGCCAGTTCCCATTAACAAGTGCTTTGTCTAGTTTTTTCCGAATAAACCATACATTCTTCTGTTTACTACTACAAGTAAAGGAATGACCTTCTTATTTAAGATCTGTAACACCCAGATGATCCAATCAGTGCTTTAGATCATCAATATAGTTCCTTATATTGCAAATTTCCTTTGCTTCTGATCTATAGAAAGTATAATTGAAATCGCCAAATATGATTTAGAGACTTGAAAATGTATTCTGGATGTTTCTTAAGGTGGACCATGGATTGCTCATTTGGAAACTTGTATTAAATCCATAGACAAAAGAGGATTGGATTGTAACTCCTTCCAAAATGAAATGAATCTTTAGATGCATCAACTACTCATTTGAGAACTTCTCCTCCACATTGACAGGCCAGAATGATGGTGATGATGGTTGGAGAGAAAAGTTTAACAAAGACAAAAAAAATGTTTGCCTTATTCATATTCTCATGTCTTATTTTAGTTTGAAGTAAAACTACAATTAGAGGCCTAGTCCTCCCAACAAAATCCCTTAAAAAATTCAACTTTTTGGCTTTGTTAATACCACGAACATTCCATACTAACACTATCATATCAGTATTCATTTTACCTTTAGCACCTTTCCTTTTTTTACTTATCCGACTCTTCTTACTGGTCAAATTTTGAAAATCATCTAGCTCCGTTTTTCCATTCTCTAAATCTGGAGGTTTGATTGAGGAATTGGTAGAGGACGAATTTCATTCTACATACAGGGGTTAGCATAGGAGATGTTGTTACGCTATAATCCACTACAACTTGGGTTTTCCTCTCCTTTGCAATTAAGTTAATAGATGAAATGATTTTTTCAAAACTTACTTCAACAATATCCTCTTGTCTTGGATGGGGATCTTTAGGAATATCTATATTAATCTCTAATCACATTAATTCAGCACATATAATCACCCCTAATAAATACCTCACCTTTTGGTTTCTAAACCTCCCCTTGCGATATGGCATAAGGTGTTTAGTTATAAGGAACATGAACCATGTCTTTTTGTAAATAATTATCCATACCAAAGTCTCATAATTCGAAAATTATCAAGGTTCTTTTTTTGATCTATCCATACTAACACCTATACATGCATAATCAATCCTTTTTTTTTTTTTTTGCATTGTTTTCATCAATACATAGTGATCTGCCAATGTAACTAGGCAACAAGCTAAGAACCTGAGTAGTCCAATACTCCAAAGGTATGCTATGTAAATTAATCCAAATTAGAAAATTGCATACCTTGATATTTTCAAGCTTAATACCAGGTTGTTGTGATTGCAATAAAAAAGGGAGTTAAGCAACGTGCCAAGGACCCTTTTACACTATCTTGTTTACTGCAACATAGGAAGAAAAATAGAACAAAACCAGGTTATCCTCTGTAAGTAGCACATTAGTAAGTCCTCTAGTCTTCCATTGATTAATTTTTGAATGATAGCAAAAGTTGGTCTATGCTCTATGAAGAATCCAACCAAAGTGGTTCCCAAATTTTTGCTCATGCCTTCAATTTCTCAATGTTTAGGACAATCATTGTTCAACCTTTAATTTCCTTTAGAGAGTTGTAGTGAAGAGTGATGCTCAAGGGCTCCCCTACCACTTATTTCTAGCTCTTGTTCCAATATTGGTTAGCTGAAGAAGGTTGTGGCGTAAAGGAAGATGGTTGTTGTTTTGTTTAAGTGATTTATTGATTTTGTGGTTGATTTTCTATTTGAAGAGGTTATTGGTCAGAATATGGAGGTTGGGGGAGGGAGAAGGAAGCTGGTTGGGGATTTAAAGGGGTAAAGGAGGAATCAAGTTGCGTTGATGCTTGGTGGAAAGGAAAAACAACTTTTGTGATGATTTAGGGAAATGAACCAGCTTTTTAGATAAAAAGAAAACATTAGTGGATGCTAGAAAAGGAAGGGAGGTTGACTAGAAATAAGAAAGAGCTAGAAGTGCCCTTATGGATAAAGAGCAGGTGATAAGATGAGAAGTTGGTAAAGGGAAAAAAATAAGGATCAGTGTAAGGAGAATAAGGCTAGATTGTGTAAAGGAGACAGTCAAGTATGCAACAGTAGGAATGGAGATTTAAAAAATGGGTAGAACAAAGCTGGAGAAGATAAAGCATGGTTTAGAGAGAAGCCAGAGCATAGTTTAAGAGACCTTGGAGAGTAAATTTATCATGTAATCTTACATAACAAACACTTGTCCTTAGATATTTTGGGTGGTGAATTGATAGTTCAGGGATAAAAAAAAATAGTAAATTAATTAATAATTAGTGATGGTTTAGAAAGGTTACATAGTATGTACAAACATCAACAACAACAAGATTACTCAGTGAGAGCCTTGTTGAAATGTGAGGTCTAGGAAGATCTAATAATATGTAACTTTACCTCTATATAATAGAGATACTATTTCTGATAGACTCACATGTAATACAAATTAATAATTACCAAATATAAATAAATACGTATAACTAAATGTATAAAAATATGTAACACAATACATAAACATGTTAAATATTAAAAATATAAAATAAAATAAGTAAATAAATACAAAAAAGGAAAAAAAAAAAGACAAGCAGAAGAATAAATCACATTAACCATAACAATAAAGTAAGTAGAGTAAGTAAAAAACTACTTAGGGTAAATAAGTGCTATTTAATCAAAACATTAAGGTTATATATAAAACAAATGACTTGAAGAAAAAAGTTTGGAGGACTTAAGAGAATGATAAAGACCTCTTAACATGAGTTTCTTTATTCATATCTTAGTATGTCAAAGTTTTATATTATGGGTCATGTCCTCGGTAAGTTCCAACAAAGTCATATAATTTTTAATCACTTAATCTCAATTCTTTTTAGACCTCCCTTTTTCCTTATATAATTTCTAGGTATTATTTTCTTGAGGGGTATTTTTTTGTTAGATAAAACTTTTGATACACCTCTCCATTTAAGTCACTCTAATATGATATAGTGGACTATATATTCATCATTGTCTCAATTACTTAGAATGATAGAGCCTAGGTACTTAAAATACTCTTTCCATTATACTACTAAACATTTCTTTATCTCCACATTTGGGTCTACCTTATGGCCCAAAATGATACACTCTAAATACTCAGTCTTAGTCTTGCTCAATTTAAAACCCCTCAACTCTAACATATCCCTCCAATGTTTTAGCTTGATATTGATACCCTCTTTTGTCTCAGCCACTAAGATAATATCGTCAACAAACAACGTACACCAAAGTACATCCCCTTGAATATTCCTCATCCATTACTACTGCAAATAGAAAAGGGCTTAACAAGGAGCCTCCGTGTAGCCTAATATCGATAGACAAATTTTCTGTATTGCCTCCTATCATCTTTACTTTATTATTTATCCCTATATACATATCCTTAGTAACTCGTATATAAGACAAAGAAACTCCCTTCCCTCTAAATACCTTCATAAGATTTCTCTAGGTAACACTTCATATACTTTCTCTAAATCAATAAATACCAAGTGTAGATTACTCTATCTTTCCCTATAATATTTTGTTCATTTTCTTAAGAGATGTAATGCTTCTGTTATAGACCTTCTTGGCATGAGGCCAAATTGGTTCTCCGAGATAGGAGCCTCCTTTCTCACTCTCTTCTTAATTAGCTTCTCTCACAACTTTATGGTGTGACTAAGTAGTTTGATGACTCTATAGTTATTATAATTTTGAATATCCTCCTTTGTTTTTGTATGGAGGAATTAACGTTCTTAGTCTTCACTCATCCAACATTTTGGTAGTTTTAAAGATCATGTTAGAAAGCTTGGTTATTTAAGTAAAATCCTCTTCGCCTAGGCTTTTCACACCTAGATATCTCATCATCCACTCTTTTGCTCTTTATCCTCCTCAAAACTCTTTTAATTTCTTCCGTTGTAATTTGTTTGCAATGAGTCAAGTCATAAAACCTCTCAGATGTACTAAGATCACCTAAAGATGTGTTGTTATCTATGCCTTCTTAAAAAAGTCTATAGAGGTACCTATGTCTTCTTTTCTTAATGTCATTTTCAGCCACGAGCATCGTCCCGCTTTATCTCTTATACAACGAACTTGATTTACATCTCCTGTTTTCCTCTCTTTGCTAACTTAAAAATGTTTTTTTCTCCATCTTTAGTATATAATCTTTGATACAATTCTCATACGCTCTACCTTTAGCTATTGAGATTGTCTTCTACGTCTTCTTTTTAACCAGTTTGTATGTTATGTTGTATGTATACTAGGCAATATTTTGTTTGAACCTCTTTTATAATACATTAATGTAATTTTTAACTTCTAAAAAATAGGCACTAATTTTTTATATTTAATTAGATTAAGGTGAACTTTATTTGTAAATATGATTTTATCTCTTTTACAATAATAAATTAGAATGGTGAGATTAGAAATAATAATAATAATATTATTATTATTATTATCGTTAATTTCAAAATTAATATTTTAAAATTTCAAACAAACTTTACTATGATATTCATGATTAGGACTAAATATTTTAAATTTTTACTAGAAGTTGCAATAATTAAGATTATTATATTTTATCTATAATGACAAGATATGATTTCAATTTTTCATAAAAGACATATTTTACCTCATATTAATCAAAATTTATAATTGAACCAAAATTTATAACTTCTATTTTCATAAACGATGATAAAAATAAACGAGATATAAGATAAGAATTAAATGAGATAAGAATGAATATTGTGCAAGATAAGAATAAATAATGTACAAGCTAAGAATAAATGAGATATATAATTGAAAGGACTTAGATCATAGCTAGAACTTGAGTAATTGAACAATATTAATCATGAACTCTTGTTATCATACTTATATGGGGTGTTTGGTTTAGAGGAATGACTATTTTATTCCTCATCTTTTCCTGGTATCAGGTTGTTAATTTGTTTGGTTGATAAAATTATACGGATTACATAATCTTAAGTTTTAGTTATTCTTCACACCACCTCCCTTATCTTTAACTATTCCTGAAATTATAGTGGTAAATAATAATCATAAAATAAATAATAATAATAATAATACATGATTGCTATAATTATTTTTTACTGTAACATTTTAAATATTTTGTATTATCCTTAGTTTTATATTTGTGAAATAATTAAATAATCTCTTTCTCATATTAGCTGAGATTATTATTTATATGTAAATCATTTAAAAATAATATTAGACTCTCTTCTTCGCACCCTCCGCCATTGCCGTCTACTCTTCCCTTCCTCACTCGAGTACGCTTTTCCTTTTTATTCAAATTGTCATTTAATTTCAAATTGCCATTTATGGACAAGGAATCCGTGAAGACAAAGAGCGTCGCTGCGCTGTTCGCGACGTGGTTATCACTCCATTGCTGGGGTCAAATGAGCCCCCCCTCCATGCCACGCCACTGCTAGCCTCAGTGAAGGTAACATATGTTTTTATTATTTTGGTAAAGTATGCAAGGCACGAAGCAACAGCCCCAGCCCCTAACACACAATTTCGAGGTGCACGCTTTTATCTTATGCCTTTTTATTTTGTCATGCAAGTTTATTATCGGGTGTCTTTGGGCTTTTTTTGGTTCATAAGCTATTATTTTAGTTGTCTCCTTGTGCGTCTTCGGGATGTTTGTGATGGTTTCGGGTGTCAGTCCCAATTGTTCAATGCACTCTTCTTCTTCTTTTTTTACTATTACGTATTGGTACTATCTAGTCATCTAAGGGAGGATGAAGCTCGTGAGTAATGCCCGACCTCGCTGTGGATCGAGCCAAAGTGGGTTCTGCTTATACGTTTCTGTTTGTAGCTCTTGTTAGATCTAACAAAAAAGGTTGTTAGGGGACAATCAGGGCCTGCGACATTGCTTCGATTTGGATGAACATTTCTGAATAGAGTCTAGCACACCAATCGTTACCTGTGCCTCCCGCCTTGAGTCGACTGACAACTCTGCTATAGTAGAGCGCCGACTGACATATCTGCAATCAATCCTTTTTTTTCCGGAGAACCGTTGGTAGTCTGCTTTAAAACCTTATAAGTCTATTAATACAAGACTTCTTTTTCTTAGTTTTATTTTCAACTTGCTGCACAGAAACTTTTCATAAAAGCCTCCCTTCCATCTCCTTAACTTTCATGCCTCTTCAGTTGGAATTCTCTTCCCAAATACGTGTTTCTCTACGGTAGTTTCTGGCCTACAACTATTTATTTACTTTTATTACTTTTAATCTATTACCATTATTTATATCTTTATTCCTATTATTTTTATTCTTATTATTTATTTAGTCATTTCAATTTAGTAATTAATTTATTTCTCAAGTTATTGGATTATTCACATTTTCTTCATTATTATCAATATTTTTATTCTTTTTAGTAGTTTAGTGTTATTATTATTATTGTTGTTATTGTTGTTGTTGTTGTTATTATTTTACTATTAGTAAAATTTTATTGAGTCTCTTACTAGCTTTAGTTTTTATTTATTATTATTCTTATTAGTATTATATTATTATTATTATTATTATTATTAGTAGTAGTAGTAGTAGTAGTATTAGCATTATTTTATTATTATTATTTGTGATTAGTATTATTAATGTTATTTGAATTTAGTTTAGCTATATCTTGGGTTTTGGATATTTTTATTATTATTCCTATTTAGTGCTTTTATTTTTGGAGGTGCTGCTTACAACATCTTTCCACTTCACTTTTTTCGTTTCGAGTGTGTCGACTGTTACGAGATCGCGTTTGTAGAAGACCCCTTCGGTGGGAACAATAGCTACTACTTAGTGAGTTTTGTTGTTATTACTAGTATTAGTATTATTGTTATTGTTATTATTATTATTATTATTAATTTTTTAATTTAGTAGATTTTTATATTTTTATATACATTTTTTCTTTGTTATTTCATTTTTTGTGTAATTATATTTTAGTGTTGTGTTAATATTAGGACTAGGTTTTTAAAGGCTTCTTAGGCGTAGACCTGAGGGACAAGTGTAGGCCCGAGGCAAAAGGGATGTCTTCAATTTGCGCTATTTGAACCAGTGCGAGCGGGTCGGTGCATGCAGTATGTCGGGATAAAAACGGCGAGGACGAAATGAGATTCGACTCTTGGAACATTAGGACCCTAACGGGTAAGTCCTTAAAATTAGTAGACATTTTATACAAGTATAGGATACAAATAGCTTGCATTCAGGAGATAAAGTGGTCAGGAGCTAAAGCAAAAGAGATAAGAGGTTTCAAACTATGGTACTCGGGAAGTACACGTAAGCAAAATGGGGTAGGTATCCTGATGGTCAAGGAACTTATAAGTAGAGTGGTGAAGATTACAAGGGTAAATGATAGGATTATGATGGCTAAAATTGTTTTTAGCAATATGATTCTCAATGTCGTTTATGTATATGCACTTCAAGCGGGTTCAGACGTACAACAAAAATCCCTGTTCTGGGAGGCGCTAGAGGGGGTGCTGCAACAATTCGCTGATACGGAGCAGATCATCCTTGGAGGTGATTTTAATGGGCATATAGGGGCTGGTACGTACAGATATACAGAAGCCCATGGGGGCTTCAGATATAGCATTAGAAATGATAATGAGATTACTTTATTGGACTTGGTCGTAGCATATGAGTTAGTCATAGCTAATTCCCTATTTAAGAAAAACAAAGCGCACTTGGTAACTTTTCATAATAGTACCTCTAAGACACAAATAGATTATCTCCTGGTCAGGAGAGGTGCCAGATCATGGTGCAAAGATTGTAAAGTACTACTGGCTGCATGCATATCGACTCAACATAAATTGCTAGTTCTGGATTTCGGGATTAAAGGGTAGAGGTCACAAATTTTTACCCTGCATTGTCATAAAGTTAAGTGGTGGAGGCTAAGAGAGGACAAGATGGAACGATTTAGAACACAAGTTCGGTCAAATGCAACATGGTCTATGAGCGGGGATGCAAACCTGATATGGCAGGGTGTAGCCTTTGTAATACGTGCAACTGCCATAAATCACCTAGGAGTGTACAAAGGGGTCCCCAAAGGGCAAGGAGGAGGGCAGATGGAGGGTTGGTCGTCGTCAGATTAGGTCCAGGGGACAGTTAAGGCAAAGAAGAGAGTTTTTAAAGATCTTTTAGCTAGTTCAACGGAGGCGAAGAGGGGAATTAACAGAGTAAGGTATGGATTGGCAAAACGGAAGGCTAAGAAAACTATCGTAGTGCCTAGAGGGGAAGCAAATGAGACTATGTACAGGGACTTGGATACGTTAAAGGGAGCACAAAATATTTTCAAGCTAACACGAGATAGGGCACGTGGGACGAAGGATTTCAACCAAGTTTGTAGTATACGTGAGGAAGCAGGATAGGTGCTCACAGAGACCCAAGACATCAAGAGGAGATGGCAGAGGTGCTTTCATGGCCTGTATAACGAAGAGATAGTGGGCAATGTAGAGTTAGGAGAACCCTCTGTGATGGGGCATGTTCATGACAGGTGTGCATAGGTAAGGATTACGAGGGGAGAAATTACGAAGGCGTTGAGAGGGATGGGGAGCGGAAGGGTCGTAGGGCCAGACGAGATCCATATAGAGGTATGGAAACGGTTAGGAGTTGTTGGTATTGTATGGTTAGTTCAACTTTTCAATGTGATTTTAGAGTCAGCCAAAATGCTAGATGAATGGAGATTAAGTAGGTTGATCCCTTTATACAAGGCCAAAGGGGACATCCAACAATGTCACAACTATAGAGGCATCAAACTATTAAGTGATATCATGAAACTGAGGGAGAAGGTAATTGAAAAGAGAATCCGGAGAGCTGCTTTTGTATCAGCCAACCAATTTAGATTTATGCCAGGTAGATCCACGACAGAAGTGATACATCTACTCCGTAGACTTATGGAATGCTACAAGGAACAAAAAAGAAATTTGCATATAGTTTTTATTGATTTGGAGAAAGCGTATGACAAGGTTTCTAGAGACCTCTTATGGAGGTGTTTGGAGGCCAAGGGCATTCCTATCACCTATATTAAAATAATTAAGGATATGTATAAAGGGGCATTGATTAGCATAAGGACGATAGGAGGGGACTTGGAAGCTTTTCTATCAACGTTAGTCTCTACCAAGAATCTGTGTTAAGTCCTTTGTTATTCATTCATTGAGGGTGTAATGATTAATGCAGACTCAATCAGTTCTCAAGCTGGTAGTTGTAAAAATGTCTATTCAGATATACTAATATGGATAGCAACAA
>JANIJH010000001.1:37828323-37841479 GCA_024520975.1 Erythroxylum areolatum | reverse complement strand
AATTTAGGATAAGAACAGAAAGCGTATCGTGTACTCCAACTTTTACAATCCTTTTACTTAAGAAGAAGTTAAAGCAAGACCCACATGTATACGGTTAGTTTAAAAACTAATGCTAATTAATTTATTATCGTTTAATTTTTTATTATTTTAAAAATTATTTCATTAAAGTTAAATATTAGATAAAGTAGTGTATTTGAGATTTATTTTTTATTTTTTATTTATACATTATAAAGTATTTATCATTAAGTAATTTATTTAACATGTGATTTTAAGAATTCGCAATTACTCGATAATAATTGCTAATTCTCATTTATTAATCTATTTATCAAATCATACAAATTTATCTTATCTTTTTATTAGAATAATGGTGACAAATATTTATATAGAAAGTCTTATTTATGATATTGATTTATCTAGCTAGATTATTTAGTCTTATATAATTTTTAATTTAATTCTTTATAACTATATCATATCCAACTAAATGAAGGATAATATATAACCATTGAACCAAAGCTTGACTTGAGGCCCGAATAATTTACATAACAAAACAACATCCCTTTGCTTTTAAAGCAAAATGATGTCATTTTAAGCCGTGAATATTGTTTATTAGATGAAAGTAAAACTATGTCGTTTTATACTTTAATGTCTCACAAAATAAAACAATATTGTTTTATACCTTGTAGGTTTATTTCTCTTCTAATTTTCTTCCCCTCCCTATTGACCAACACTACAATCACTTTCTCTCTCTATTCTCTCTCTCTCTAACTGTCGTCGTCCCCCACTATCACTTACCCCCTTGCCACGCCAATCACCACTCGTTACCCTTTCGCTCTTCAACCGTGGTTGCCCCTCTAGTTGTCCCTTTGCATTGTCCCCCCACTATCTTACCACTGTGTTTTTTAGTTTATCTTCATCAGCCACCCATCAGGGTAAAGTTCCTTTGTTATATTTTGATTGAAGATTGAATTTGTGAAATACTGAATTTTCTGGGATTGTTACCGTCAATAAGGTGTTTTCACAAACCTGCATAGTTACTTACATGGGCATATATGTAACTTTGCAAGTTATCGTGTAAGTCCGCAAAAACACATAGTGTCTTCTACGATCACTTACATGTTGGAAACATATAAACACCTATGTGTGTTTGTGACACAATCATAGTGACAGTATATGACTGTATAAGTCATTAATAATTGATTACGATTATGAATAACACATGTATTCAATTATGATTATGAATAACATATACATTTATACGTTGATTGTTTCAAATGGAGGAGAAGAGCCTTTGGTTTTTTCATCTATAACAGATGAGATAAACAAAGAAATAATCAATGTCGACACAGAGGATACGACCTCGAGCCAAGAGCTGAGAAAGCTTTAAAAACGGGAGGGATAAGATCATAATGTGAAGGGTTCTGGAAGCGCTAAACGCACTACACTAATTAATATAAGAGAGGGAAGGCTTTACGAGATGAGATCAGAAAGGCCATCTATCCATCTATTCGAGTAAGGCTCTTCTGTTGTTCACTTTACTCCTGGTGTTTATTTGTTACGTATACTGTCTACTACATTAAGGTTAGTAAGCTGAGTACGCTAGACCTCATGCCAACGCCCAGTATATGTCAGGCACATAGTTTTAGAGATCTAAGCCTGTACATAATATATATCAAATATACACAGCGAAAAATAAAACGGAACCTTAACAAAACAAATATACTCATGCATATAGATATAGAAAACAAAAACATGAAATGTACAATATTTACATACATTTCCGACGATCTCCTTCGTTCTTTATTCTTCTCCGTGTTGGGTTGTTGTAAACCATAATTATCATCATAGACCATCTCTAATGAAAGTCCACATGAAGATAAAAGGACGAAACCTCACTAGGAGATGGCTAGAATTTTTTCTTTGTGCTAGCAAAGACAAGAACTCTTGTGAGAGTTAAAGAGAAAAAGAGTGTGTATGTCAGAAAAGAACCTTTCCTTCACTTGTGTCTTACACAAGATGCACGAAAATCAACTCTATTTTCTGCACCATTTGGCCTTCTATAACCCCCATCATTAATGAAGAGTTATGGGAAGTTAATGGTCATGAATAACACGCATTAATGGAAGTTATGGGAAGTTAATGACCATGAATAACATGCATTAATGGAAGTTTGGGAAGTTAATGACCAAACTGGTAGCCAATAACACTTGTTTCTAATTCATTCCATGCAACGTTTTCTACCACGATCACATCGCGATACAATCTCAAAACACTCTCTCATATCTTGAATCACCATTCAAGACCATTTTACTCATCTTTCGGATCTCCTATGTGCGTGACCCATTAGGTTCCCGGTTATGTTAGCCACTTGAATTAACCCTTAATTCAAGTAAGTCAATAGTAGTATCTAGCAACACGTCATGGCCTCCAATTGACCAGAAAGTCAGTGGTTTGACTATGTTGCTATGCAATTCGTCCTTTCACCATCTATACCTTACTTGGTTCAGAATATGGTCAAAATGTCAACTTCCACTAGACTGAATACGTCACATCTAATCCAAGTGATATTAGATTTTGTCCTGAGGATTTCATTACTCTATGTATCATTTAAGACTCTCTTCATATCATAGATCTACTATAGCTAGAGACTCCCAAATAATGACCTCGACAAGAGGTCGTGGGTATCATCTCCTTCTCTTCATATCACATATCTACTCTAGCTAGAGACTCCCAAATAATGACCCCGACAAGAGGTCGTGGGTATCATCTCCTTCTATCAGGAGTGGTGAATCCTTTATTGGCCATGGCTACTCATTTATCTTTAAATATCTCAAGTTGTACCCAATCACCACCCTATGAGTAATCCCTGAAAGGCACCGATGAATGGAGTCAAAGCACAAGATCAATATCCAAGATATCCTTGAGCACCTCAAGTCAAAAGATACTTGCACCATTGCTATGATGACGCACTAGGTTCGGTTTGAATCAAACCTGAAAAATCAGGTTCATGGTTCATGTTCAGGTTTCTAACTTGCAGTTCTAGGTTAACCGAACCTATAGCAAGTTAACTGAACCGAACCTGATTTATAGGTTTAGGTTTAAACTTGAACCTGAAACACCTAAAAAACCTATCATATATTTAGATATAATTTAAGAGGATATTAATAATAATAAATTCACTAATATTTACTATATTCATTCTTGAGAAAAAAAAGAAGAAAAGGAAGAAAACTACTTTAATTTTATGTTATTAAACGTTAATCTTGAACATTACTATTATAAGTAACAACTAATGTATAACAGTCAATACTTCTACTTCAAATAGTAATTAATATGTATCAAAGTTATTGATCGAAGTATTAAACTATTAATAGAAAAAATTCATTGACTAAAATAATATAATCATTTAGAGATTAATTAAAGAAATTAATAAGTGTAAAACACATTTATTAAGAAATCCTACAATTTTAGTTTTTTAAGGCACATATATTAGCTTAGATATTTATGAGATATTATAAACATTAAACAAGCAAGTAATACTGATTCTTAAAAATATATAATATAGTTGTTAATAAATAATAAACATATAATAATATTATCTTATACAAATACAAACATAGTTTTATTTATTAGAAAGGAATGAAAAATGAGTTGATTTAGTAATAGGCTATGGGATTGTGTTTTTTTATACAGCCGTACTTTTTGTAATATAATATTTGAAGTTTTAACTATGATATTAATTGCATTGTCTACACTAAGTTGCAATAAGAAAAAGATACTTTTGTGTTTATTAGTTTTTTTATTTTTTATTTTAACATGATAAAATAAGATTTAATGATGTTAGAAGAATAGTTTTTTTTAATCAATGAGATCTAGTAGAGCGGTTTGTTCCCTCATAGATTCATAGTAACAAGAAGCCATATTGCATGTATAATTCAACTTCAAAGTCTTATTCTAAGCACTTCTGATTGGAAAGTAATAGAGAGCTCTATTGAAAGTTTATTAAGAAACGAGATATCACCATAAAAATCTTACGTAAGGTTTTGTGTTCAATTTTTATTAATATAATGAATAGCAATTATTTTAATATTAAAACTTTTAATATACAAATAAATAAAAAATATTGTTTCAATTAAAAAAGAAATAACGAGTCTAACTCATTTTATTATTTATTTTCTACAAATGTGGCTTCATGTATAACAGTGGATCATCCTATTGTCCTATTCGAAGAATAATTGTTTAATAATTTATCTTTTTTTTCTAGTATGGATCTTTTATAAGAAATTGTTTGGCTTATTTATATTTTGCTTGGGTTTATCATATTGGATTAATCTTTGATGGATTTTATATGCATACTTTTATGAATAATTTGTATTTGTTTTCACCAATTATTTTTATAATTTTTTGTCATATATATTGATATGAATAGGTTCTGGTTACCCAAAGAACCGAACCTGAAAATAGGTTAATCGATCTTATAGGTTCTTTAGGTTCAGGTTCAGGTTCATTCGAACCTGACATTCAGGTTCATGAAATTGTCTAACCTGACATTCAGGTTATTTATGAACGGGTCAAGTTACCTTACCATGAACACTCCTAATTGACACCGAAATAGAATATCCATATGATTGTCTCATAGTAGGTCAATCAAATGCATTTACTACCCTTAGTAAGCATCCACATATTAACTCTAAACAACTCATGTCTACAGCTTATGAGATCTGCTGCTTGATCCAATCAGGGAGTATAACATGTGCTAGTCTATCTGAATTAATGATATCTCATCTCATTAATCATTTGACAAGGGAAAGTTTAGATACTAATATAATGACACATGATAGAAATCTCATTATCACGATCTCATCATGATTTCCTCCATGCTATGTTTTGTATCAAGGACTTTGTTAAATAAATTTCAACTTCAAAGTGAACTTTGGAATCATTTTAACAATAATAGATTGATGAATGAAGTAGAAAAAGAATGTAAATGTTGTCAGAAGATTTTGGTCAGGAGTTCAAAAGGTGAAACTTCCCATTTAAAGACACAAGTGGATTTGTGTGGTAAAAAAAAGATAGTATTAGGAGGTGAAAATATTTTTTACCCCTAACCTTATGAAAGGGAAGAATAAAATGAATAAAACATCTTATGGTCATTGTAGATTGAGGTTTTTGATAACTTCTATGATAATTGGTAATAAAGATCCACTATGTATAGTTGATACCAAAAGATTAAGGATATTTTACAACTCATTACAATCGACCTTCAAGGTTCCAACTCAGAATATGTTGAAGAAGGACATTATGAAGATATACGAGGATAAGAAGAAAGAAATTTTAAGAACATTGTCTAATATTGAAGGATGGATTGCCATTACAACAGACATATGGATAGCCAATAGCCAAAAGAATAGTTATATGGCAGTGACGACATATTTTGTTAACAATAATTGAACTTTACGCAATACACTTTTGAGGTTATTTATATTCTTTAATATTGTTTTCATTTACTTTTTCATTATATTATGATTGATATGGTAATACTTTTACATGATTGGTTTATTTATGTGTCGGCATCGCATACAAGTGAAAGATTGTCAACTGTGTTGGGAGGTCATTTAATAGGTTTTAATATTGACACCAAATTATCCACCATAATAGTCGACAATTGTAGTACAAATGAAGCTATGATTGAAAAGTTGAAGAACAAGATACGGGTTAGGAGCTTATTGGTTGGTGGAAGATTATTCCATATGCATTGTTTTGTGTATATTTTGAATTTGATTGTCAAAGATGAATTGGATATCATAAAGGAAGCAATATATTTGATTCGGAATAGTGTAGTGTATTGGAGTACAACACCTAAAAGAGCTGATAAATTTGAAGAAACTGCATGACAACTATGCATTTCGAGTACGGAGATTTTGGTTTTGGATTGTCCATCCAAATGAAACTCAACCTTTAAAATGTTGGAGTTGACAATCCAATATGTTGATGTATTTATCATAATGAGATAAAGAGATTCTCGTTACACTTGTATGTCTACATAAGACCAATGGGATTGTTTAGAGAACTTTGTACAAAGTTGGAATTATTTTATAATGCAACTGAATTATTCTCGGGAGCAAAATATCCAACTTTGCACTATTACTTTAGCACTGTATGAGATAAAGAAAGATTTATTTGATTGAATATTTGACTCCAATGAGGTTATTATAGCAGAGAAGATGATGAAGAAGCTAAATTCTTATTCGTATATGGTTAGACATATTGTTGCAGTCTTATCAATGTTGAACTGGAGATATAAGATGGAGGGGTTAATTTTATGTATAATGTGTTGTACGGTTTGCTTCATAATTATCAACTCATAATAGACCAAATTTAGGATTGAGATCTCAGTAATTCAGGTTGTTCAACTATAACTTCAATATCAAGTTCAAGCTTATCTTCTAAAAGTAGTTTATTACTTTCACTTACAAAATTCATTAAATAAATAAGGGCTAGAACTTTGTATAATATGATGGAGTTAGATAAATATTTGATGGAAGATTGGGTGATCACTGTTTAAGGCGTGCAGTTTGATGTATTATTATAGTGGAAGAGTTATATAAAATAATTGTTCGATCATGCAAGTAATTGCATGAGACCTATTTGTAATTTTATCATCCACTACTGCTTCTGAGTCTGCTTTTAGCATTAGTGGTCGGGTTATTAGTCCTTATCGTGCTCGACTCCATCCTTATATTGTGAAAGCCCTTATGTGTACCCAAAGTTAGTTAGATGATGAAGATATTGAGGGTAAATTCTTTTTTTTTGATATATCAAATTTGTCTATTTTTTATATTATCTTACCTTATATTATGTTTTTAATTTGTACATTAATATAGCCATAAGTACTAATGCGAAGGTGACTAGTTGTACTCTTTAATCAAATGGACATTATTTGATAAAATATTCAAAAATAAAGGTATATTTAATTATTAATTAATTATTACCATGTCATTAATATTCTTTTGATTATAATATTATATTATGAAATATATTGTTTCTATATATAAAATAAGTGATGCAAACTATTGATGATCCTGATTACAATAATTAGTTGCTTTCTGGTTGTATCTAGTCTCTACTGTTTCCAATCTCTAGTCTCCATCTTGATTTTATCTGGATTTTTTTGTAAATTGTATCATTTAAAAATTTGGATAATTTTTTGTAAATTATGTCATCAATTTATAAATTATGAAATCTCAATTTTTATTAATCAATTGAAATTCGTAACTTCGAATTGATCACTTTAACTATAATCTTTTTCGTTCATTTCCTATAATCACGTCCTTCTTTATTAATACATATGTTTTATGTATTCATTTATTATAAAATCTCAATTTTTATTAATCAATTGAAATTTATAACTTTAATTAATTAAATTGATCTCTTTAATTATAATTTTTTTCATTTCCCTTAACCATATTCTCCTTCATTAATGAATTATGTTTCATCTTATTCATTTGATCAATAAATGTATGTGTTATATATTTATTCATTATAAAATCTCAATTTTTATTAATTAATTAAAATTAGTGACTTTAATTAATTAAATCGATCACTTTAATTATAATCTTTTTTTTTTCATTTCCTGTCCTCCTATCCTCCTCCATTAATAAATTTGGTTTCGTCTTATTCATTTTATCAATATATATACGTTTTATATATTCGTTCATTATAAAATCTTAATTTTGTTAATTTGTAAAAATTCGTAACTTCAATTAATTGGTTTTAGATTATTCATTTTGTTAATATATGTATGTTTTTATAAATTTATTTATTATAAAATCCCATTTTATTAATCAATTAATTTTCATAACTTCAGTTAATTGAATTGGTCACTTTAATTATATTTTCCCCTCATTTCCTACAGTAAGTTCATAATTAATTGAATTGATCACTTAATTGTAATATATTTCTTTCTTTTCCTATCATATCCTCCTTCATTATTGTAAAATCTCAATTTTTATTTATCAATTGAAATTTATAAATTCAATTAATTGAATTGATTAATTATAATTCTTTTCTTTCATTTTCCATATTTTTTAATCCTCCTTCATTAATAAATTTAGTTTCATCTTAATTATTTTATCAACATATGTGCATTTTATATATTCATTCATTATAAAATCTCAATTTTTCTCAATTTTTATTAATAAATTGGAATTTGTAACTTTAATTAATTGAGTTGATCACTTTAAATATAATCTTTTTTATTTTCTATAATTTTATCCTATTTTATTAATGAATTTGATTTGATTTTATTCATTTGATCAATAAATACATATATATAAGTTTTATATAAATTTTTATAACGAAAGTTGGACTTCTGTGAGACAAACTACTCATAGGTGACCTAAAAATCAGAGTCCCTGGCAATGCTTGCCACGACCAACGATGGTTGAGCAAAGATCGGAGTCGTGTGAACACACCAGGGGACGATTGAACTCGAGTTTCCACCCTTACACAATTCAATCACAACCCCAGCTTAGGTGGGGCTACCCGCTGAGTTTAAGCTTATCAATAAGCAAAGGAAAAGAAACTTACAAGGATTCCCTTAGCAATGACAAGCAAGTCGGAAAAAACCCAGCTTAAGAATCGAACCCCCCGGCTTCGAATTATAGTATGGGGAAGCGTTGTTATTATTATTATTATTATTATTATTATTTGTAGTTGTAGTAATTATTATTATTATTATTACTACCACCACTACTACTACTACTACTATTGTTGTTGTTGTTGTTGTTATTATTACTATTACTACTACTAATATTCACACTATTAATATTATTAATATTAGCTTTCTCCTTCTTCTTCATCCTTTTTTTTGTTTTTTCTTTTCTTCTCTTTTCTTTCTCTCTCTCGCTTTCTCTCTTTTCATGCGAGTCATTTGAAAGCAGTCTTTCTACTAATTAAAGATAAAGCTATGTATTATTAAACCTCCCTAGACTTTGTGGATCTGCGAGATTTATACTGAGTGTTGTTGTTGTTGTACATAGGTTTTATATATTTGTTTAATATAAAGTCTCAATTTTTATTAATCAATTAATATTTCTACTTTCAATTAATTTTCAATTGATTATTTTAATTATAATCTTTTTCTTTCATTTCCTATAATCATGTCCTCCTTTATTAATGAATTTAATTTCATCTTATTCATCTGATCAATATATGTATGTTTTATATATTCGTTCATTATAAAATCTCAATTTTATTAATCAATAAAAATTTGTAACTTCAATTAATTGAATTGATCACATTCATTATTATTATTTCATTTACTGTAATTACATTCTCCTTCATTAATGAATTTGATTTCAAGTATTTATATGATCAATATATATATGTTTTATATATTCATTCATTATAAAATCTCAATTTTTATTAATCAACTGAAATTCATAACTTCAATTAATTGAATTGATCACTTTAATTCTGATCTTTTTCTTTCATTTCCTATAATCCTATCATCATTAATTAATTAATTAATTAATTTAATAAAAATATTTAAAATTTTTAAAAAATAATTTAAATAAAAGTCATGCTAGCCCGAAGCCGATCAGATTAAGGACCTATTGAGCCGGATCGGACTCGAGTATTGGGCTTGACCCATATGGGCCAATCGAGCGTCAAGCTCTCGAGGCATGATTGTGTTGGGCTCTTGGTTGGTGTCCCAAGGCTTGAACGAGCCTCTGGCCAGGCCTAGGCCCTTTTTTTTGGTCAGGCTAGGCTCAAGTCCTAATGATATGATAGTAACTGGTGATGACACATAAGGTATCTCTGGCCTTAATTCCGTTTTGTATAAGCTATTTGAGATAAAAGACTTGGGTAATTTGAGTGATTTTTTTGGATTTTAATGTATCTTCGGATGAATTTGGATACTACCTGTCATAAGCAAAGTATGTTACTGATCTTATTTCTTGAGTTGGCATCACTAATACTAACACAGCTCCACTTGACTCCAATTATCATCTTTGTACTACTGGCGGGAATCTACTTAGATTGATTATATGCCTTACCACCAATTAGTTGTTAATCATATCTATCTAACTATCTCTCATCCAAATATAACTCATAATTTTCACATTGTTGGTCAATTTATATCTACACCTTATATCACTCACTTTTAAGTTATTCTTCGTATCTTAAGGTATGTCTAAGGTACTATATTTCATGACCTTCATTTTCTTTACTCTTATCTATTGAAGCTATAAGCCTATTTTGATGTCAATTCGATCCACCACTAGTTACTGTTTATTTCTAGGAACATCTCTCATTTCTCAATGCAAGAAGAAAGAATCTTTTGTCTCTTAATCTAGTACAGAAGCCTAATATAGATCTCTTATTGAAACTACCTCTAAATTTCTTTGGCTACAATAGTTGCTTCAAGCTATGGTGTATCTTTCTCATATGTAGTTCCTCTCTACCACGACAACTATAGTCCCATGCAAATTACTTATTATAATATCTTTCATAAACAGAATAAACACCAACTGCTAAACCTGCCAAATCTTATGCTAAACCAACTCCTTCAAAATGCCTTAAATATGGAGAACTAGGCCATTATTCTAATGAATATTTGAAGCAAATTTTTGTTAACATAATGGAGCAGGTAGCAGGAGATGCTAAGGAAGATGAGTGTAGGTCAGATGAGAAAGATTGTGAATACCCTAAAGGAGAAGAAGATGAATTTGTTAAACTTATAAGAGATTAATGATTTCTAAAAATGAACATAAATATTGGTAACCACACCTAAGAAAGATGGTAGTTAGAGGATGTGTGTAGATAGTCAAGCCCTTAACATGATTACTGTTGGATATAATTTCCTATCCTGAGGTTATATCATATATTAGATCAACTTACTAGAGCAAAAATATTTTCTAAAATTAGCCACATGAGTGGTTGCCATCAAATTTGAATTAAGCTTAGGGATGAGTGGAAAACTGGGTTTAAAATTAGAGATGGGTTGTATGAATGGTTAGTGATGCATTTTAAGTTACCCAATGCTCTTAAAACTTTTATGAGGTTGATGAATTAAGAGTTTGAACCTTTTTTTAGGTAATTTTGTATTTGTATACTTTGATGATATACTTATCTATAGTAAGTTTAAAAAGAGGCACTTAGATCACTTGAGCTTGTGTTCAATATCTAAAAGGAAAACAAATTGTATGCTAATATGAAGAAGTGCAATTTTATGCTGAAATTTTATTGTTCCTTGGTTACGTTGTGGGGAAAGATGGAGTGCGAGTGGATGAAGAGAAGGTGAGAGTTTTTAAGATGTGGTCTACACCTAAGAGTGGCTCATATTACCAACTTTCTCAAGAAGGAGAAGTTTAAATAGGAAGAAGAATAAAAGTATAGTTTTATAATCAACAAGGAAAACTTTTGTACTACACCTATTTTAGCCTTACCTGATTTTGATAAGTTGTTTGAAGTAGAATGTAATGTTAGTAGAGTTAATATTGGAGTTATGCTATCTTAAAAGAAAAGGCCAATAGCCTTCTGTCATAAAAAGTTTTGTAATGCTAAGCAAAAGTGGGCTACTTATAATTAAGAACTTTATGCTATTATGAAAACCATAATGATGTGGGAACATTATTTAATTAGGAAATATTTTATTTTGTACATTGATCATTAAGCTTTAAAGTATTTAGGAAGTCAAAGGCAATTGAGAATTAAGATGCATGTTAGATAGTCAAATTTTATTGATAAGTTTCCATATAAATTGATGCACAAGGTGAGGCAAAATAAAGTGGTTATTGATGCATTGAGTAAAAGGGTGGCTATAGTGAAGACCTTGAGTATAGAAGTTAAGGCTCTTGAATATTTGAAGGATTTCTCTGAGAGTAATGGAGATCTTGGGAGATTTGTGTTTAGTGAAAAAGTCACATAATGATTTTTATGTGCATGATAGATTTTTTATGAGAGAAAATCAACTTTGTCTTATAAAAACTTCACTCAAGGAGAAGGTGATTAGATAATTGCATGAGGAGACTTAGTTGGTCACCTTAGTAAGGACAAGACTCTTGAAGAGGTTAGAAAGAGATATTATTGGCCAAAGATGAGGGTAGACATTATTACAATTATGGAGAGATGCCAAGTTTGTCAAGCTTATAAGGGACATGCTTCAAATGTTAGTTTGCACATGCCATTGCCAGTTACTAATGCTATTTAAGAGGATTTGTCTATGAATCTCGTGTGGGGACTTCCAAGAACCCAAACAAGTATGCATTCTATCTTGGTGGTTATGGACAAGTTTTCTAAAATGAAACATTTTATCGCTTGTAAAAAAGTGGCAGATGCTACAACGATTGCCAAACTATTCTTTAGAGAAATGGTGTGCTCCACCATGCTCCTAAATCTTTTACTTTTGATCATGATAATAAGTTTTTAAGTCACTTTTGGAAGACCTTATAGGATTTGTTGATTCTTCTCTTAAGTACAATAGTATTGTGCACTAACAAGTCAATGGTCAAATGGAGGTGGTGAATAGGACTTTAGGTAATTTGGTAAGATGTAAATGTTGTGACAAATCAAAACGATGGGATTTCTTGATTGCACAAGCCAAATTTGACTACAACAATATAGTTTATAGTGTCATTGGTTAATTGTCATTTTCTGTAGTTTACACCAAGGTACCTAATTACTCTCTTGATCTTGTTAAATTACCTAAATCTTCTAACGTCTCTCCTAATGTTCCAAAGTTAGCTAGAGAGGCATAAGAGATTCAAGTGGAGGCAAAGAAGAAGATTGAAAGAGCTAATGAAATTTACAAGGCTAAGGTTAATCTGCATAGGAGAACTCAAGTGTTTAATGCTGGAGATGAAGTTATAATTTTCTCGAGCAAGAATTGAATTGTTGGAGCTCATCATAAACTACATCAAAAGAGGTATGGTTCGTTCAGAACTAAAAGGAAACTCAGTGACAATGCCTATGATGTTGAACAACCTCTATGGATGGGTAATATCTCTCTAACCTTCACTTTTATTGATCTTTTATCTTACTTTCATGATAAAGAGCTTAGATATACTGACTGATATGCTCATATTTTCATATATGTTTAGGACTTAATTCATAGTCTTTTACATTCATTTTATGTTCATCTATGGCTGGTTTA
>JANIJH010000001.1:37812212-37828223 GCA_024520975.1 Erythroxylum areolatum | reverse complement strand
TTCTGCACTTTGTTTTTCAGGTTTTCTGTAGTTCTACTTTCTGTTCTTTTTCTTACTTGAGGACAAGCAAGAGCTAAATGTGACAATAACTTAAGGTCGAGTTCTTTGACAAGTAAAGATGAATGATAAGGCATTTGAATTTTTAGGGACATTGATTAGCACATGATTTTGAGCAATTTTTTATTTTATTTTATTTGTTTCTTATTTCCTATTTTACTTAATCTCTTTGATTCCTTTCCTATTTTGTCTAAAACTCTCCGTACGATGTATTAAAGTTTCTTATTTTATACGGAACTTTTCATGAGATGAATTAAAGTTTATGTAAAACTATTTAAACAAAATTTTTTTGAGAAAGGTTAACATAACTCTAATTTAATAAATTTGTTCTCTCTTTGAGAATTTTTATTCTACAATTCTTGGATTGGAATTATGATTGTTTATCTTTTCTACCGGATCATTATTAAGTAATAGCCACCAATTTGTTTTTCAACAAACCAAGCCAACTTCCAATTTATATCTCAATGCTTTTTTTTTTTTTACAATAAGTTTCAGTCTCTTATAAAATGAATGAAATCCTTATAAAGGTGTTACTATATGGAGTAGAGGTTTAAAGTTGAAATGGTTAATTTAAAAAAAAATTATGAACCTTAGTTAATTTTACCATAATAACTATAACTTTAAAAGGTGATTATAAAATATTTAATATTTTATTTTCTTCAAAAAAAGTCATCGTTAGATTTTTTATTGATAGTACTGATGTGGCTAATTGTGCTTGATTGCATATTTTTTAAAAATAAAAAATTTAACTATTTAAATATCATTTTCAAAGTTTTGACTAATATTATAAAATTAATTTTGTTTTGAGATTTTTGTAATTAATCCAATTTTAAACCATGTAAACTTTTTTTCCGATTCGGGGTAGTTATACCTTGTCCGTTTCCTGTCATTTTTCATAATTTATTTTGTTGGGAAATTTTATCTTTATATTTTTAGGAAAAAGGTTTTGAAAAATTCTCTTTATATTTTTAGGGAAAATGTTTCTTATATATTGTTAAATTTCATGTTGATTTTTATAAATATTGTGCCTTTCTAATACAATATGTGCCTCATTTTAAAATTTTGTAGTATACTTTTGTGTTTCATATAATTTGAGATTCAAAGCTATTCAAATAAACTAGATTTATTGTCAATCTTTGGACACTACAGGTAAAATTCTTCCTTCAAAATTACATTTTTGTAATTATAAATATCATAGTTATATTTCAGAGGTACATTTTCTTCTCCTTCCAAACGTCCGAGTTTCAATATGAAGATAAAAGTAAAGCAGTCGAATATTAATTTATATGTATTTTGTGGAGGCTGGTTTATTATTATTATGCATTAGTCATTTCTTCTTATTTTAAATAATTCTTATTTTAATTACCTATGAATAATTCTTCATCATTCTAACGAATTTAACGAGAAGTTATTAAATAGAATGCCAACATCAACTCAATATGTTCACGTAACAACAACAATAATAATAACATTCAATAAAAGTCTCCTAAAAATGTGAAATTTAGAAAAATTTAATAATATACAACCTTATTCTTACTAAATAAAGAGGTTATTTAAGTGTTGTGTTTATGTAACATAACACTTAAACAATGTGACGTGATTTAAATTATACCATTTAGAAAATTTACGCCGCAATTTGATGATAAGATTCTAATTCTTCTACCTTTTCTTAAAAGATTATTTTGTCTTTATATATGTTATGATAATCTCACATTAGTATACTAAATGATATTAATCCCTTTTAATAATAAATTAACAAGAAAATAGGTAAAAGAAAATTTTTCCAACCTATTCAATAATCGAACTTACTATATAATTTCAATGCATATTGTGAAAATTTGCTTCTTTGTGATCAGAAAATCACAAGTTTAAGTGACGGAAATATCCTCTCTATAAAACATATAAAGAAAATGTTGTGTATATTAATGATCCTCTCTCGACACACATAAAGTGGGAATCCTTATGCAACGGAATAGGTTGACTTATATTGCCTTAAATTCCTTTTCCTATTATTAGTCTATTAAATTGAATGTTGGTTTCTTAACACACTATACCTGAATTTATAGGCTCTAATGCAATTACTTTTCACTCTTTGTTTTAATGTTATTTAAATACTTATTTAAATATAAGTAATCATAAAATATATAATAATTATATATTTTTATTTTATATGCCTATATTTTGTTTTATTTTATTTTATTTATACTAATATCTTATCAATTATTATAAAGAATGTAATCAATAAAAACACATATTAATAATCATTTAATAATAAATATGATATAAAATATATATAATTATGGTTTTCTATTAAAAAATTAGTATCATACTTAGTTTTATGTAATTTTAATAAATGCATTCAAATACACTAATTTTTAAATATTATAATAAATACATTTCCATAATAAAAGTAGAATACATAAACTTTTTGCCAGTTTGCCAACATGCAAATGACATAAAAGCCTCGTGTCTCGTTATTTATTATTAAATTAACATCCAGGTCCACTGTCACTGTTCTACTTCAAGATTTACAGAAACATCGAGATCGGCGATTACACTCCGACGAAACTCCGACGATAGTTAAAAAGATGATCTTCTAGAAACATCGGGTAAATTTCTAAAAATATTATATAAATTTCAATTGAAAGCTAACATTCTTCACAGTTATTTTCAGTGATTTTGATGTTTTAGATATTATTATCATATGAATCATTGTTTTATTTGACCAACTTTCTTTAAAATATCATCTTTTTTAAATTTATTTTATTTGAATATGAGTTAACCAACTTATGTAGTGTTCTTTCTTTTTTTTCACATTATTGTTAAATTTTTATTTTTTAATCAATTTCCAAAATTTTCTAAAATATATTCAAGTTCCTTCTTTTTCTATTTGTCATATAATGTGTTTTGTTGAAACAAGCATTTTGAATTACTGAATTATATATTTACAAAACTTGAAATTTTAATTAAAAATTAAAGTTTTTAATAAAATTTTATTCTTTTGATTGTTAATCTTTAATGATTTATAGTTTTAAATTACCATCGACAAAAGATAGGATGCAAGTTTGTATAGATTTACTCAAGTAGTGGATATAAAGTCAAGTTCAGTGTGGATTTGTTTCAAGATTTGGCATACATTTTGTTCGATGTACTATTTGTTCTAATCACATGATGAACAATAAATATATGTAGAGTTTGATAAATGGGAGAGACCCCCTTTACACTTCGCATCTTCTTGTTCATGTATGTGTTCTTCTGATCTTCATATTCAAGCATATATGTACATTAATAAGCTACATCTGTTTTCAAAGAGAATGGGAAAAAGGATCCTGCAATTTCATTCTCTTCTAAGTATCTAATGATTTGTCACATTATTGATATCTTGTGTTTATGAAGATGACTAATATCAAAGTTTTGATGGTCTGTAAGTGTTAAAAGAGTCCGTATTCATCATTTCTTTTGTAGGTACTTTGTTTATTTTGTTTTACTCAGTGAGATATTGAATTAATATTCCAAAGAGTGAAATTACTGTTTGATACAGTTCAGAGGTGAGTAGATTATAAACAGAAACTTTACAGGTTGTGTTTCATAAATTCAATATATTCCATTCTTCGTTCTCTTACTTCTTCAAGCACCACATGAAGTGTAACGCTCAACTTACTAGTATAAAAGATATGATTCCTTGTTAAAGAACATAAATGCTAATTAGCTTTCAAGACAAGGATTTTTATTGATTGATATCAGAAACCAAAAGGTGCAACAAATCAGGAACATGAAGGGGTTTTACACAGATGCTTTATCTGTACAGCTACCAAGCTCTTGCCAGCTTCTTCTGCTTTCTGATGGTTTCGATACTGATGGATTTTGTTTCAGAGATATTCTCAAGATACCATAAACAACTTCCTGAAGCAAAATTCCCAGGGTGGTTGATATATTGCAAGATATATGGATCGGTTTCAACAAAGGAATCGTCAAAATACTACCCAGCCGGGCTCTTCAAGTGGACATGGACGTCATAACAGTGATTCTTTCCACGTACCAAGAAGGCGTAGAAGCAATATTTCTGCTCCTATGGTTGTGGACCAAAGAGCAGGTACTTCAAGTCAGAGCTTAAATATTGGAAATGATGATGTTAGAAGACGTCTACGTCCAAGAATAACGATAATCAGTTATGAAGACGAAGACTCGGAAGGTAACGAGCAGCAAGAATCAGACACAGACACAAGAAGAAGAAAGACCGTTCGTGACCCAACTAAGGATAGTACCCAAGGAACTGACAAGCAAACAGAGATGATGGAAAAAACAGTCATCTCGTGGTTGATAGAGAAGCAGCTTGTGATAGAGAATGAAAGGCTGCACTACGTAGGCGTAAGAGAGGGAAGTGAAGGCGGAAGAGAGGTGCTAAAGGTGGGAAGAGCTAGGAGGAATGGTGTAAATTGTCTGTGTTGCTCGGAGGTCATGACTATGAGGGAATTTGTGGCTCATTCTGGTGTGGATTGTTCGTGGCCTTATGAGAATATTTGTGTTGCTCGGACCGATGAATCTCTCCTACGATGCATGGCTGTGGCGTGGAACGGAGAAGAGGAAAAGGAACTTCATCAGTTTCATGAGTTTGTGCCCAAAATCGATGCCGGTGATAAAAGTGATGATACCTGTTTGATATGTGCTGATGGAGGAGACTTGCTTTGTTGTGACCGATGTCCATCTACATATCACCCGAGCTGTTTGGGAATGAGGGTCAGTTGGTTTCCTTGAAAATTCTCTTTTGATTGTTACATATAGCAGATAACATGTCTTCCATTACAGAGTGTACCTCAAGGGGAGTGGCTATGTCCTTACTGTGTCTGCAAGTTATGTGGAGGTAGCAATGGCGATATGGTAACATGTCTTCAGTGCGAGAAAAAATGTATGGATGTATTTAAATTCTTGGTTTTATCCCCGTTTTTTAAACATCTCTTGGCGTTCAATTGGACAAGTATATTGCCTGGTCCATAATCAACTAGTGAGCTAACTCTTATTGTACTTGCAGATCATTGGTTCTGTTGTGCTGAGAGAACTGAGTCAGATCTTAATAGTCATTCAATGGAGTTATCCTTCTGTGGCTGTGGTTGCAAGGAGGTACCATTTCTTAACCGGAAACCAAACTCTTTCTCTGTAACATTCTAGAATGAGTCAAAGGAGATTCTTTTGTTTACTGATATTATTCTAAAGATTCTCCAAAATGTTCTTGAAACCATGGATGACATTCAGCTTTTTTGAAGACTTTTGTGAAGCTTCAGAGCCTAATCGGAGCAAGAATCGAATTAGGAGAAGGAATGTCGTGGACTCTACTCCGGCGGATGGAGCCTGGTGACTTTTATTACGAGAATCAGCATATCAGAATGGAATGCAACTCCAAGATTGCAATAGCTTGGGAGGTGCTCAATGAGTCTTTCACGCCTACCATTGATCGGTTCACCGGAATGAACATTCTTCATAGAGTGGTACATGGCCGAGGGTAAACACGTCCACCATTTTTACTGTCATCAAGAATTCTCTGAATGCTAGTACACCATATTCAGAATCTTGCTTCTCTTTTTCCAGATCAAGCTTAGTGAGAATTAATTTCAGAGCTTTCTACACTGTTGTTCTTGAGCACAAAGATGATATTATATCAGTAGCAACACTAAGGTACATATTGCATATACATGCCATTGCCTGGAAATGTATTATACAAGTGAAATTACGCATTGCTTCTGCAGGATCCATGGAAACGAATTTGCTGAGATGCCCTTCCTCGCAACTCGTCCGAGCTTTCGACAAAAGAGCATGTCGAAAAAACTGTTAAATGCACTTGGAATCGTAAGTTCTAACATAAGATAATGTATAGATCTTATTTTCTCAAAAACCTCGTTAGTTTCTTGCTTATTTGATGATACTGGATGACAATCATCATAAAAAAAACGTCTTCACTAACTGATAATAGAGAAGAAATAGAATTGATATGTAAATGTATTGTTTTCTTGTGTATTGATGAATAGCTTTACATCCTATTTATACAAGTCTTGTTATATCTTAGTTGTTGAGATAATAACAGATAAGATATAGAAAATAAATTCAAATGAGATACAGAAGATAAAATAGAATATAAGATAATGCAAATCATAATAAAGCTGGTGAGAATGTAGAAGATCTGCACATGTTTATTAGCCCCCTTCAAGTGCACGGTAAGTTGTCACAGTGAGCTTATCATGAAAACTGTGAAAAGCAAAGAAAAATAAAGCCTTGGTCATGATGTCTACAATTTGATCACAGGAAGATAGATGCAGAATAATAAGTGCCTTGTTGGTAATCAAATTCCTAACAAAGTAAATATCAATCTCGATGTATTTTGTACAAATGTTAGTGATGGGATTGGTAGCAAGAAATGTTGCACCTAGATTATCACACCAAAGAGTGGTTGTGATGTGAGACAAATCAATTTCACCAAGAAGAGACATAATCCAAAAGATGCCAGTAACAGCATTAGCTATACTGCGTTATTCAACTTTAGTGCTAGATCTGGCAATAGTGAGTTGTTTCTTTACACTCCAAGAGATAAGGTTTGGTCCTAGAAAAATGCAGTAACCAAATGTGGATCGACGGTTATCTGGACCCCCAGCTCAATCTGCATCACAGTAGGCTTGAATGGAGAGAGGTTTGTCGAGTTAAATGGATACCAGAAGTTGATGTGGAGCGAAGATAACGAAGGATCCTTTTAATAGCAATCCAGTGAATGTTGATAGGACTAAAAAATTAAGAGACTTTATTTACTGTAAATTGAATATAAGGACGGGTAAGACAAAGATATCGGAAAGCACCAACAATGCTTCGATATTCAGAAGGATCAGGGAGAGGAGTATCATGATTTTTAGAGAGAGAAAGAGTTTGGGTGATTGGTATGATGGCAAGTTTGGATTGGGCAAGGCTTGTGCAGAGAGGAAGATCTTTAGTGTACTTAGTTTAGGTTAGAAGGAGTCCAGTGGATGTGGTAGTTATATCCCAAGAAGGTAATGAAGGAGATCAAGATCTTTCAAAGAATGTAGTGCTAAGGTCTTGAATGAGATTGGTGAT
The DNA here is from genome assembly GCA_024520975.1 of Erythroxylum areolatum. Taxonomy (NCBI): domain Eukaryota; kingdom Viridiplantae; phylum Streptophyta; class Magnoliopsida; order Malpighiales; family Erythroxylaceae; genus Erythroxylum; species Erythroxylum areolatum. Next base: position 37,821,074 of record JANIJH010000001.1, on the reverse strand, counting down.
GAAAGAGGGCGAAGAGCCGGTAATTAGAATATTATCAACATAGATGAGGAGATATGTGGTATGAGAAGTAATGGAATGAACAAATAAGGACGTATCAAATTTGGTGGTGGTGAATTTGAGATCAAGTAGCTTTTCACTCAGGCGATAAAACTAGGCCCTTAGAGCTTGTTTGAGGCCATAGATAGCTTTATGAAGATGACAAACATAAGATGATTAGTGAGGGTCAATGAAGCCCGACGGTTGATACATGAAAACTGATTCATTTAAAGTGTCGTTAAGAAAGGCATTGTGAACATCAAGCTGATGAACCGACCAATTTTTAGATAGAGCAATGGCAAGAATGAGGCGAATAGTGGTGGATTTGATTACAAGGCTAAAGGTATCAGTGTAGTCAATGCCAGGAGCTTGATGATATCCTTTGGTAACTAACCAAGCTTTATAGCGATCTAGGGACCCATTAGAATTTCTTTTGGTGCGGAAAACCCATTTACATCTAACAATATTAGCATTAGGAAAAGGAGGGATAAGAGTCCAGCTATATTTGCGATGTAGAGCTGTGAACTCATCAAGCATGACTTGACGCTAATGTGAAAATTTGTTTGCTTCGGTGAAGATGGTAGGGGTATATGAGGTCTATGTGCTTGTGGAAGAGGTGACATAGTTGGAAAGGATCTGCAGAACACGAGTGTTATCACGTGTATGAGTGATCATATGGTGCTGAAGTGAAGGGGAAGGAGGCAAAGGGTTTGATGTAGTGTTTGGTGAAGAGGAAAAGGCTCGATCAGGTTGTGGGAGCAAGATGGTAGAAGGAGAGGATATGAGAGAGATATTAGGGGTTGAATTTGCATAAGGAAAACAGTTTCAAGAAATCAGACATGTCACGAGATGTAAAGTTTAGAAGTGATAAGGTCAAAATAACGATAACCTTTGTATTGTAATGAGTACCTTATAAAGGCCCATTTGGTGGACTTTGGAGTTAGTTTGTTTGTACCATTTGCCCCAAGAAAAGGAAAACAAGCACACCTAAAAACATGAAGGTGTGAAATATTAGGTGGATCAAGAAATAGGGTTTCATGAGAATACTTGTGATTGAAGACAGGTGTGGGGAATAGATTAATAAGGTAAGTGGCTATGAAGAAGGCTTCGAACCAAAAAGATTTAAGGAAAGAGACATGAAGGAGAAGAGTAAGCCCAGTTTCGGTAATATGGCAAATTTTACACTCAACAAGTCCATTTTGTTATTGGGTATAAGGACACATAATGCGATAAGATATGTCATGGGAGGCAAGACAAGCGGCGAAAGGAACTTTGATGAGTTTAGGAGTTCCATCGCATTAGAAAATTTTAATTATGGAAGAGAAGAGATTTTCAACATTAGTTTTAAAGAGTTGAAATTGATAAAGTGCTTGATTTTTGTGGGTTAAAAGAAAAATCCAAGTATAGCGACTGAAGTCATCAATAAAAATAATAAAATAACGATAGCTAGAAAAAGAAAAAGATGGTCACGGATCCCAAATATCACAGTGAATAATTTGTAATGGCATAGTAAAAACACATGATGATAAAGTAAAGGGAAGAAGTGTACTTTTGCCTAATAAGCATAAAGTACAATTATTCAGTATATGTGATGACAATTTAAATGGAAGAGATAATTTAGAGAATATGGCTGAACAAGGATGACCTAAACGTTGATATCATGTGTGGAGTAGAAGTAAAATTGAGGGCAACAGGATTTCTGAAGCAGAGTGAGACCTTCATAGGATAGAGATTATTGTGAATGGATCTCGCAAGTAGAGGTATCTTGATACTGAGACCCTTCACAATGTAACCAAATGGGTTAAACTTAATAAGACAAGAGTTATCTTTAATTTAGCTATTGAAAATAAATTGGCACTAAGATTAGGAACAATTAAAATATTATTGATTAACTACAGAAAATAAATTGGTAGTAAAATTAGCGACAATTAAAATATTATTGAGGTGAAGAATACGAGTTGTAGTAGGTAAGTTGACATTATCAGTGAAGGATATAGGAAGAGTTTGTTCATTACCGACAATTACTTAATTTAGACTATTGAAAGGAGTTTAAGATTTGACAAGGTGAGGATCGAGGGTCAAGTGATTGGTTGCTCCAGTGTCTGAAAGTCATTTAGTAATATGACTAGAAGTAAGTGTAGGAGGCTCTGACGGATTGTGGATGTTTAAGGCAGTAAAAGCAGGGGAAAGGTTGTCTAAATGAAGTGAGAAATTTGTGGGACAATTTCGAGATATAGAGTAACGAAATCGACAATGTGATCCCGATTTGTTGCAGGTAGTGGACCGTTAGAAATAATGAGATTGGGTTAGGTATTGATGAAAAAAGTGATTTTGACGCTGTTGGGTTGGGTCTTAAGACTGGTGGGCTTGGAAGTGAGGATATGAGTAAGTAGCTGTTGGGTTTTGTAAATTTTGGGTTAGGTGTATAGTTGAGACAATGCTGTTGTGTGTTTTGGATTGTGGTAAGTTGATAAGCAGGATAGGTGTTTTTGCTGCAGTTTGTGAATGCAAATTGCGTGTGGTTGGTGAGATGATTATTGTATAAGCTCTGACACTATGATAATAGAGAAGAAATAGAATTGATATGTAAATGTATTGTTTTCTTGTGTATTGATGAATAGCTTTATACCGTTTTTGTAGAAGTCTTGTGATATCTGAGTTATACAGAAAATAAATTCAAATAAGATATAGAAGATAAAATGGAATATAAGATAATGCAAATCATAATAATGCTGGTGAGATCGTAAAAGATTTGCACATGTTTATCACTAACCTCTATATATTGTGCCAAAGCTAAACTTCTTCTAAAACCAAAGATCTTAAATGTCTTTTCTTCTACTATTTATAGCTTCCACTATGAATTTTGTTGCCGAGTCCCAATGCTCTGTAGCTGATTCAATATTGCAGATGCTTCATATGGTTGGCATCAAGCATCTGGTGATTCCATCCATCGTAGAGCTCGCGGAGATGTGGATAAACAAACATGGATTTTCTCCCATCACCAACGTCATGAGGAAGAAGCTTTTAAGTTTCAACCCTGTGACATTTTTAGGCACAGTCTGGCTCCATAAAAGCATATTCACCGATGATTCTTTAGCTCCAATGGAGGTGGATTATAGTGCCAACGACCACAGACTAGCAATTCTTGATCTTAATGTCCGACCTCCTTATCTTGCAGCTGACTAGTTAAACCTTATCAGCTCTACAAAACTTTCTCTAGGGTTTCATCTACAGGAGTTCTAGTTTTAATGTGTACTCTTTAACATAAGTTTAGAAACTCGAAAACATTATCCTATGTGCCCGCCTGTAAAATCTGGGCAGTCTCATCAGTTACACATAAAAAGCATTTGCATAAATTGCTTTGACAGTGTAATGGATTATAAAGTATGTTGGTACAATGTATAAGAACCAGGATTCTTGCTTACATGTAGTCATGTGACAGTTCTTCCTTCCAGTTTGTTTTGATCTTTGCAGAACTGGAAATGCTTCCACAGTATTTGTTCATATATCTTGCTTGGATATGCTTCATAGTTCTTATTGCTTCATTTTTATGATTCTAACTTAGTACAATTAATCAAGACAGTTTAACAAAATTGACATAATTATAGCAAATTAAGCCTCAACCCCTATGTAATTGGTTATCTCCTTCTCAACTCGATATTTTGAATAGTATGAAAAATTGTTGTTAGGCTTCTTTTAACTTGGATTTTGACTTCAATTGTCAATTTTCGTTATAATTTGTTACAACAACAAAATAAATGCTCTGTTTAGTAATCAGCTGATTGCATTTACTATTAGTTGATAGTTGATTATATCAGATGATTTGAACAATAGATTACATTAGCTGTTTGTTAGAGATATTTGATAAAATTAGTTGTTTAGTATTAACTGTTTAAGTGTAAAATGACTTTTAAAAAACTTATAAGGGTATAAATATTGTATATCTTAGTATTTCGTTGAATATTCTTATAAGAATTTAAATTTTAGAGAAGTCATGTTTACAGTACTGTTTCATCATCTATAAGAAATTTTTACAATTCTTTCTATTTTTATTTTCGTTTAAGGTCAACATTTTATTTATAATCTATAACTGCATAAAACAATTATAAAAACAAATAATGTTCCTAAAACATAGGTATTTAAGAACCTCAACTAGGTTGTCCTATTTACTAGAAATTGTTGTATATTAGAACTAACAAAAATATGACACATTTGGTACTTAATTGCAACTTAATCAAGAATAAAATTTAAACAGTAAAATATTACAAAACTTAGCTATATAATTTAAATGGTACAATTGGCTTTTGAGGATTAAAATTTGGTTGTTGGATGAAAACACTTCTATATAAGAACATTTTCATTTTTAACTGTTTATCTTCAATCAGCTGATGAAAGAGCTACTCTCCAAACAATGTTATTAGCTATTTGAAGAGTTAAACAACTGAAAACAATCGACCAAATAAAAAAAATAGCTGATTAGTAAGTAATCAAACGGGGTCAAATACTTTATCAAAAGTGGTTCAATCACTTCATGACATCTTTTTAAGAAGGTCTTGTGCTTGAATAGTGCATTAAAAAATTACATTCTTTTATAAACCGGACCAAAAATTAAACGATAAGATTAAAAATTTGATATTTAAAAGATTCAATCGATATTAGAATTGATTAAAGATTAAATAAAATTAAAGAATTTAAAATATGATTGAAAGAAATTGCCCCTATTTATCAAATAAATTAGAGTTTAATTAAAAATATATTATTAAATAAACATTAATTTATTTATTTTAGTTTATAAGATTTTAATAATTTGTAAAAATTAACATATTAATTAATAAATTGATTAATTTTTAACAATAAGAATTATTGAAATAAATTAAACCGGAAAGTTAAATTCCGAATCAGAAAATTAGATGATTTCAATTGAACCGAACAAACCGATTGAGTTTTTTAACCATTGAAAATTCCAATAACCCCTTAAATTCAATATCTTAACTTATTTTGAGATATATTGACACGTTGTTATGTGTTTTTGTGATACTTTAACATTGAATTAATAAAAAAGAAATACTTTTATCATACATTATTTCTAGGATCGAAGAAAGAAGAACAGATAATCAATAGTTGTAACATACACACATGAGTCGAACCATCAAGACTCTTTATTAAATGTCTCCTTGTCTCGTTAGGCGAAACTCGACCAATTCTGTACAGGCAATTTTAATATGAGTACGAATTAGTTGTAGTTTGAACAACTTCTAACTGAGTCTAGTTCAAACCTCTAACTGAGTCCATCTCTTCATCTTTTCGGTGAACTTGCACGCCAAGGAAACGACCTCTGAATTACTCTTCATGACTTATACATATATAGTAGCTAGTGATCCACGAGTTTGTCATCTATGAGACTTGGGACATGCACGAGATTCCGGTGCGCTGAATAGTTTATCTTCAAAACACGACTTCTGTTGCATCGTCAACCCCAACCTAAAATAAAAAATTAAAAAAAAAGACTTGGTTAGAACTAATGAACACAAAGTTAATCAGGTTCACACCCAACTAATTCAAAGTAAATCTCATCTTGTATCAAAAAAAAGTAAATCTCATCTCATTTAGTACTAGTTTAATTCAACGTAAGTTATTGAAATGTTCATAATTAAACTCACCTGAAATTAAAGTCAACGTACTCACAGCAAAGCAGGAATTTGGGAAGGATTATAATATACGCAATCTTTCTTTTGTATTTTTACAAAGAGACTATTTTTGTAGTTTGAACTTGTGACCTTATGATCACAAATAAACAATTATCACTTGAATTGCTATGTAATGCACTTGAAGTGGGATTAATAAAATTAAATGTTTACCATTTTATGTGTGTTTGAGGGATGATAGGGAATGGTAGGATCTACGGGGCAATTACTTAGAAATACATTTTGTATAACAACCCTTCCTATCTTATAGAAAAAGATTCCATGATTCCGAATTGATCAATTTTTCCTGAAGAATTTGCCATGATATATCTAATCCATGCATAATATTATGAAAAATAGATACAAATTTTTTACTGCTACTTACAATCGGTCATCTCATAAAGGTTTATGAGTTTTTAGTTTCTATTATTTTAATTTTCTTATTTTCATAAAGTATGAAAACAATAAAATTTAACTTTCTGTTTTTTATAATATGATTTTATTATTAACTGAATATATTTACATTCGAATACATAATTTTCAAAAATAGTTATCAATGAAATAAAAAAATCCAAAAATTTAGTTCTAAATGATAACATCAGTTTTAATAATTAAAATATATTAGTAAATAAATATTAATTTACGAATAAGATTATGCAAAATGTTCAATTACTAAATTATTTATTTGTAATAAAATATAATTAATTTATTGTTAATAATTAGTAGTGAATATTGTAAAAACAATTAAAATAATTAGTTAAGAGTTAATAACAGTTGAACGAGTTTTAAGATAAAGTTGCATAATAGTCATGAGGTAGTAGGTTTATGGTTCAAATAAACTTGGTAGGTTTTTATGTAATACGTAGTGTGAGCCTTATTATGTATCCCGGATCTACATGAAAGAATAAAAAACGAAGGTAATGGGGAATACCTAGATTTCAGTTCTATCTCTGATTCTGATGCAGATTCTGAGCTCTAAATGTCTCCAAATCTTCCGAGATCTTTAACGGAAAGTGTTCATCGACTAACGGGTTAAGTCTTTCTACAGTTTGCTCAATACGAAAGCTCCGTTAATAGGTCAGAGATTCCTTATGCTTTCGATTGATATGAGTAACTACAGGAGACCTTAACCTTTATATAGCTTCCATATCGAGCTTCCCCATCACAAGGTCGATATAGACCCGGTCTACACTAATCAGGACCCATTATCTACCCGAACTTCAACCCATTAATCTAGATCATTTATTGGGTCACTTTATTATCTTTATCTGGATCAAATGACGCAACTTAATCGATAATTTATTTAAAAATCAAAATTGCAATTAATGTTGTCCAACTTTATGAGACATGGACAAAATTATCCCTAAGGACAATAATGTCTTACAATCTCCCCTTTGGACAAGCATTAATTGCAGTAGACTCTAGTTTAAAAATAATTTAAAAACTCGATTAAGCCACGCTATTGTATTAGACGACTAAGTTTTAAAAGCAAAACATTTAATCCAAAGATAACGAAAGTCCATCATTCTATCTCGCAAGGCTTTCGATACCGAAAGCATCAGATACATGTGTCCTATGTGATACAGATCCAATACAATCATAAATACCTAAAACCTCACTAACATGAATGGGAAAAGGGAGTATGGCAATCTACGACGATACCTTTATGATCTAAATTTTATCATCTTCGTTTGTAGGTCTCGATTTCTCCAACTTTATGCTAAACCTCATATGCTAAACTACATTAGAGAAATCATGTTTTCTCTCACCGAATGCTAAATAGCATTAGAGAAAATCTTTATGTTCTCCAACTGAATGCTAAACTGCATTAGAGAAACTTTATGGGATTAAAAACTTATATCCCCTATGTCATGTTAAACTTTATAGATATCTATGCTAAACTGTATGTGTCTAAATGTCATAGGCACAAGGTCAACCTGTATATATGCCCAATGACCTTCAAATGCTTAAGATTGACACAAATATTAAGACTTTCATACATATTACGACAATGTATGATGACACGTAATACTGAACATAAACGATGATCATCATTATCAGTAACCATCATACTATCATAATACTTTAAAATGTACAAATGTACATGGAGCAACCATAACAATCCCCTAACTAGCAGTGTCTAAGGACATCAAAACACCCATACTGTATACTTGTGTTACAAACACAAGTGGATGAAGTCCTTTAGTTAAAGAATCGACTCACAATTTCTCAGTCCTTAAATATTCCAAACTTTAATGTCATTTTTCCATGTCAACATCCTTATGACCAAATAATTGATCTTTAACTGCTATAACCTTGTGATATTCTTCGTTGTCATTAAACAAAATTGTAAGAAGAGTACCATAGTAAAACCAAATGGGTCTAGATACTGAATGGGCCATAAACCACTCAGAAATCAAATTTTTGAGCTAAACTGTCTGCAAAGTAGCCCTTTAGCATGTACTCTACATGCCTAGTCGAGGAAGTTACACGTGTCTCTTTGACATGCTTTTGTGACATTGAATCATCTGCAAACTTGAACTGTAACTTTAAGTGAACTTTCGATCATCCGAACACATAGCTAATGCAACATCCCACTACCATAGGGTAAATACCCGAATGCCCGAAGGACGTTCAAGTATATATCCTATGAAAATGGTATGTTGGAGCAATAACAAATCCAACTTACACATAGCATCATTTAACAAACTTGAAAGTCACTAAATTCTTAAAATCATTCACTTCATTCATTCATAAAGCTTACACTATTTCCATCAAGCAAATATTTACAAAACCTTATACAAGTTCAAACAAAGCTACAAAAATAATAAAAACTATATCACTTTTGGTGTCTGTTGAAAGACCTTTGAGTCATTTCTCTATCCAAAAGATTTCTTAAGTCCTGACTAAGGAACTAGGTCTCCTGTCTCGTACCTGAAAAGTCACATCGCAATTTTTGATGAGTTTTGCAACTCAAAGAGTGAACCATCATAAATGAATTCACCGAATTACATAACATATTACATATATCACATATATTTATTCAAAACATATAATTAATTTTTAGATATTCACACAACATGGCATATCATATAATCACACAATCTACATAGCCAAGTATAACAAATAGTTCATATCAATT
>JANIJH010000001.1:37465840-37478469 GCA_024520975.1 Erythroxylum areolatum | reverse complement strand
CTAGGTAGTTGTGCTAAGTCTTTTTGTAAGAATTCAGGTAACATTTGGTAACTGTGTTTACTGGTTCATCACCAACTGATAAGAAACTGGTTTGTTCTTCGGTTCACTACCAGCCTTAAACAAATTTAAGAGTTGAGACTCAATTAAGAAATCTCATTTAGTTTATTTTTTAACAATGATTAAAAAATTGTACAGGTAAATCTTAAAAATTTTGCATTGTCCATTTTTTTTTAATTTTTAATTTTTCAGTTCGATTTATTTTAATAATTTTTATTGTTAAAAATTAATCAATTTAAATTAATAAGTTATAATAAATCAATTAATGTTCATTTAGTAGTCTCTTTTTTAACTAAACTTCAAATTTTTCTATAAATATGAACAATCTCTTTTAATCATATTTTAAATTCTTTAATTTTATTTAATCTTTAGTCGTTTTTATAACTATTTAATACCAGTTGAACCTATTAAACTTCTTATTTTATTAGTCCCCAATCCAATTTTTACAATAATTTAATATCTGATCCGATTTTTAAAGCATTACTTTTTAACTAAATTTTGGAATTTGAAAATCGATTAAAACTTTGAATACTTTTTATAGGTCAAACCAACTTGAATTGGCAAACGACAGACATATGTGAACATATTAACACACCAACTAACGACTAGGAAAGGGGATTTAAAAACAAACGAAGAGTCTAGGTTTAAAATTTTGGTCGACCAAGTCAAGGGATAAAATTTTAATTAATTAGGTTTTGGATTAGATTTGAATTCAGGACGTTAGTGTTTAGGAAAGCATGACTTCAATATGATCCAATTAAAGAATTACTTTAAATATATTATAATTTAAAGAATGAAAAAAACCATTAAAGGCATTAAACATAATGCATTAAAGAATTATGTTAGACGTAATTAAATCTAATTAAAACTTTCTTCCACCAATAATATGATCAAAGTAAGTAAAGTAGATTTAGTGCTTGTTTGGATGGGCTTTTGAGGATGTTAATAAGTACTTTTTTCATTACAAAAGCCTTTTTTAAAAAATGATTGCTTGGTTGTAAAATAAAAAAATACTTCTTTAATAGATATAATTTTTTTGGCAGCCAAAATACAGTTTTTTAAAAAGTTCAAATTTGAAACTTCTCAAAAAAGCCTCTCAAATGGCTTTTTTTGGTAAATTTTTCAGATTAATTAATTAGCCTATTTTTAGTCCCTTTTACCCTTATGTTTTACACATAATTCTCACAATATCTAAAAACTCATCTTCATGTTTATTTTAGGATTTATATAATATTATTTAAATTTTTTATATGTTTTAATATTTATTTTTATATTAGTTTACTTATGTTATAATTCATATAAAAGATTTGGTTAGATATATTTTCATTTATGTTTCGTATGGTTTAAAAATTATATAATAATTAATATATTGTACTTTGCATATTATTTAATATACTTTAAATAATATTTATATGTATAAATAATTTTTATTAAAAAATAAATGTTGTTAAAATTAAAAGTATTTTTTATTTTTATGTTGTCAAACAATCTACTAAATGAAGCTCTTTCAAAAAAAATTTTAATGACAGTTAAACAGTTAAGTAACTTCTTAGAAAAGTTCTTCTCAGAAAAGATCTACAGAAAAAAAAATTCTACTGATATAAGTCTAACCAAACAAAAGCTTATTCATGATGCCATCTATTAAAATTAATAATTATTTTTCAAGCTTACTTCATTAGGCGAAGTATGGAATAACTTGTGGTAAAGGTAGGAAGTTTAATCGACAAGCACAACAACTAGAAGTCTTAGCTAAATGTTTTTATTAGTTAAGAGTAAGACTTAGTACTACTAAAACTTTCAAAGCCCTTAGTAAAATTTTTATTGAATATTGTTTTTGTTGCTGCCTAAAAATAATTTCTATAAGATTTGTGTATTGATAGATGATGGAGAAATATAATGCACTTTGTTTGCAAATAAATATATTAAAATTTTCGCAAGTTTCTTAGTCAAGCGATATTTGAATAGATCATTTTTTTCATAAATTACTTTAATTTAAAGTAATCTTTGGATAATAAATGTTCTAGTAATGAGTATAGTTTAAATTTAAATTATATAGATTTAATTGATTAAATTACTCTAAACCGTCACTCGAGTTAATTAATTTATATGAAAAATCTTTAAAGTTAACTATAAATGATGATTATATTAATGATTAAAGATATCGATAATTATTTAACTAATCTTTCTGTACTCGATTCTTTATCATGATAATCCTTTAATTTAATAATGTCATAATTTGATATACTATCTATATGATTTTTTTTGACATTAAACAAACAAGAGAGGAAATAAATTAAAAAAGAGGAAGCAACTAATCCCAAAGCCAACAGGCTTTACCCCATACACTCAGGCCTAGATGCCCTCATAATTAATTAATTAAGAAGAAACATCAGATAGAATAATAGAGGAAAGAAAACTTGGTAGAGCCACCCTTGCCAAAGAATGAGCGGCTGTATTAGCATTTCAAGAAGTTCATAAGAATGACAGATGTTGGAAGTGAGTCGTTAGCTCATGGCAATCAGCAAACACTAAACCAACTTCAGAGAAATTAGAAGAACTAGAATTAATCCCATCGATAACCTCTAAACAACCTGATTCTAACAGAACATTATCCAAATTAAGGCTTTTGATCTAGGCTAATGCTTCTCTGATAGACATGGCTTCTGTTAAGTGGCATTAGAACCAAAAAGAATATGCCCCGAAAAGCCCAAAATAAAGTTACCTTGATGGTCTCAAAGAATAGCCCCAAAACCTGACTTGTTCCGTCTTTTATCAACCGAAGCATCTACATTGCATTTGACCTAACCAGTCGGAGGCTTTTTCAAACCTAGGAGCGACGTGACCTATTAGAAACAACCTGCGCTTACGCAAACATACTTTTCGTTGCTTTCCAATCTCGAAGATAGTCATACGCAAATGAAACAACAATATTCGGTGGAGTATCTTGTTGTTTCCAACAAAAGAGATTCCGATGAAACCACAAACTCCAATAGATAGTAAGGGCTCTATCTCTATGATCCAAAGTATCTCCACACAACCAAGCAAGAATACAATCCTTAATAACAGCACTAATTATACCAATACTTAAAGACGTCCATGCGTTTCTAGCATGAGGGCAGTTAAGCAAGACATGATCCATAGTCTCCAATGCACCACAGCGAGAACAAGCGGGGTCCAAATTAACACCATGCGTTAGGAAGTGCTGCTTGCAAGGAGCAAAGTCACGCAAAATTTGCCAGGAAAATTCTTTAATCTTGGGGGGAAGATGAGCACCCCAAATGCTATTCCACGGGCTCACCACACCATGACCTCAAATATCTGAAATGAGAGAAGTAGCAACCCTGTATCCAGACTTCACACTATAAATCCCATCCCTAGAGTTATGCCAACAAAGAGTATCTTTCAGCCTAGATAGGGAAATGGGTATTTGGAAAACCTGTGAAGTCTCTTGAGGAGCTAGAATACCATTAACCAGAGAATAATCCCAAGTCGAACTACTAGGATCAATCAGCTCATTAACTTTCATTTCAAACATACCATGTAAAGGAATCGAGAGCATATAGAAATTAGAATCATTGATCAGCCAAGGGTCTTTAAACACCAAGATAGAAGCACCATCACCCACCCGCCATCTAACACCCTTGTCTAAAAGACTTTTAGCTGAGTAGATACTTTTCCAAATGAGATTGGGGTTTCTTCCTTCCCTTGCACTTAGGAAATCAGAATTTGGAAAATACCAGTTTTTAAAAACCCGGCTCGCTAAAGAATCGGGGTATGTTAGAAACCGCCAACCCTATTTGCATAACATTGTAAGATTAAAACATTTTAAATCACGAAAGCCCATGTCGCCTAATTTCTTTGGAACACAAAGTCTCTCCCATTTAGCCCAATAAATTTTAGCACGGTCACCCGAAGAAGAACCCCACCAAAATGAATTCATCATCTTCTATAAATCATCACAAATGCCCATAGGGAGCCGAAAAACACTCACACAATAACTAAGAAGGGCTTAAGCAATTGTTTTCAAAACAATTTCCTTGCCTGGTCTTGAGAGTAGCTTGTTCTTCCAACTAGTAATTCTTTTACTTAAGCGATCTTTCAGAAAAGCAAAAACCTGCTATTTATTTCTCCCAACTAGCGAAGGTAACCCAAGATAACGACCATGGTCAATTGGATTAAAAACCCCCAAAATATTAGTGATAGCCTGTCAAACATCTTGCTTCGTATTAGAGTTTAACATGACACCCGACTTCTGCAGATTAATTGCTTGACCCAAAGCTTCTTCTTAGATAGAAAGAATATTCTTGAGATGACCACATTCATTAGGAGAAGGTCTGAAAAAGAAGAAGTTGTCATCTGCAAAGAAAAGGTTAGAGATAGTAGGGGCACCCTGATAGATACTAACACCATGAATATCTCCTCTCAACTCTACTTTTCGCAAAAGAGTAGAAAGACCTTCAGCTCACAGAATCAAAAGATATGGGGAAAGAGGATCCCCCTGTCTAAGGCTCCTTTCCGGACTAATAGGCCCCACACTATTGCCATTAAATGCCATATAGTAATTAACAGTAGTCACACGTAGTTTAATCCATCCAACCCACTTAGTATCAAAGCCCAACGAAGCATATTGAATTCCAAATAACTCCAGTCAACCCTATCATAAGCCTTACTAATATCAATTTTAAAAGCAACATCCTCACTTGAACCACGACCTTTATTTTTCATGCAGTGAATCAGCTCAAAAGTAACCATAATATTATCCGAGATTAATCAACCCAGAACAAAAGCTGATTGCATAGGAGAGATAATTTTGGGCAAGATTATCTTTAGTCTATTAGCTAGGACCTTGGCAATAATTTTGTAAATCACATTATACAAAGCAATAGGCCTCAAATCCTTCATACTACTCGCATTATCTTTTTTCGAAATAAGAACAAGAGTAGTATTATTTAAACCAACAGGAAACTCACAATTATTGAGCCAAGCACAACTTTGAGAAAAAATATCGCCACCAATAATATCCCAACACTTTTGAAAAAAAGCTGGATTCGTGTCATCAAGATCAGGAGCTTTATCTGGATGCATATCAAAAATCACTCTCTTAAATTCTTCAAAGGTGAAAGGAGCAAGAAGTTGAGCATTATCTCGGTCACTAACAACAGGGCTAATGCAGGAAAAATCTTCAAACGTGTGGTTTCCAATAGGAGTAGCAAACAGATTCAAGAAATACTCCAAAACAATGGAATTCATAGTATCACAATCCGAACAAGAATTACCAGAGTCATCCTACAAGACAGAAATATGATTAATCCTCTTACGCTTCGAAGCTTGAGCATGGAAAAATTTAGAATTCACTTCTCCATAATTAAGCCAAAATATTTTTGACCGTTGCTTCCAATAAATAGCGTCCTGGGCAAACAAGCTGGAAAGCTCGGATTTAATGGTCAACAGAAAAGGGTCAGCAACGTTGGTTTGACGCAATAAACCCACCTAATTCTTAACTTCGTCAATCTTGCCTATAATCGAGTTACCTAGCGATTTATTCCACGCAAGAATGGAGGTACTGCATGCTGCTATTTTGTCCATGACACTGGTGCTGATACAACGTCCACGCCGAGGAAACAACCTCCATAAATCCAGCTTCAGTTAACCACTTATTCTCAAACTTAAACTTGCTAACCTTCTTGAGGGGGAAACTAGTATTCACGTAAAGCTTAATGGGATTATGATCAGAATAGGAGCTTATAAGACTAAACAACTTATGATAAGAGAAGTGACTGACCCAATCAACTGAAGTAAAAGCTCTGTTCAAATGTTCCATAACCAGGTTATTCGTACCTTGCCCACACTCCCAAGTAAACCCAAAACCAGTGAGAGGAATTTCAACTAAATTACATTCCGAAATACATTCCTTAAACCCATTGAAGAGAGCTCTTGGATGCTCATTACCACCAACCTTCTCATTAGCAGACATAAGATTGTTAAAGTCACCCATACAAACCCACGGAAGACGGGAAAGTTGAGAAAAAGATTTCAACAACGCCCAGCTAGAGCGTTTTTTGTTATGCTCTGGAAAACCGTAAAACCCAATAAATTGCCATTTAAAATTGTCCAAAAGAACAATCTCCACATCAATATAATTACTAGAATAACCCAAAACATAAACATCTTTACTTGAATCCCAAAGGAGGGTGAGACCTCCACTGCGACCAATCTGGTCTACACAAAAACAGCAATCAAACTTTAAACTAACACGAATATCCTCCATTCTACTAGAGGAAACAAGAGTCTCACTAAGAAAAAGAAACGAATATCTATTCTGTCGAACAATATCCTTCAACGCAGTGACTGCACGAGAGTTGCCTAAACCTTGGCAGTTCCAAGCAATGTAGTTCATGGTGCTCGGCGGGTCTCTTGAGAGAGACTGGCCGTTGGCTTTGTAGCAGAAATTTCTTGACTGACCGAAGAGGAAGGAGCACTGCCACCATGCTTCCCCTCGGTGTGATCATGACTGACTGAAGAGAGACGCAGATGTTTTTTCATGTCATCATCATCCATACAGAGATTTCCTTATCTATATTGGGTTCAGCAGAATGGATAATGCAAGGTGTGATGTCTAACCCGAAACCCGAAGGGTCCATATTTAAAGGCCCACTAGCTTGGAAAAGGTTGAGCTGGCGTGGATAAAATGTATAATTATTAACAACCTTCGTTTTCAAGCTTCCTACCTTATCCCCTGTTTGATATCCTTGATTCATGGAGCTAAATCAATTATTTCCTTGAATTGACGGATCCCGTTTCCATTGATTTGGGCGGTTTCAATTCTGAGACCGGATCTCTGACCGGATATCCTCCTTCTATCCCCTCTTGAGCTTCACTGTCGGCAACTCCGTATGCTTGGCGCAGTTAGTTTCACTATGCCCAAGGATACCGCATAGATAACAGATAAGAGGAATCCTTTCATAGGTGAAGGAAACTTCAAAGTGATTGCCCCCTTCCTTCCTAATCTTCTTGGTTCGCATTAGAGGTTCTGTGATATCCAATCGAACCCCAATGCGCATGTAATTAATCATGGAGTTCCTCCGGTTACTAGTATCATAATCCAAAAACTTACCCATCAAATTGCCAAGATTGCGAGCCAGATTTTCTAAAGCAAAACCTGGTGGAAGGTCATGAACTCTAACCCAGAAATCAACAGCATGAAACTCAACATCTTCAGGGTTCTCACCTTCCCGTAATTGATGAATCATTAAGAGACAATTATTAAAGCTCCAAGGGCCATCAGCAATCATCTTATGCATGTCAATCTCCCGGAAAAACTAAAATAGATATAGGCCATTGCCTCCAAGTGGTTTGATACACGCACCCTTAATAGGTCGCCAAAGATTAAGCAATGTCCTTTCCATGGCTTCAAAGTTAACCATTCTTTCACAGATAAAACGACCCACCAAGCTCAACTTGTAGTCGATATCCAATCCTTCAACGTCAGAAGATTTAACCACCAACTCCTCGTTTTCCTTCTCATTGATAGACAGTCGATGAAACTCCAGCTCCATAGACGCCGAAGAAAAAGTTCAAACGAGATACAGAGCCTAACCCTTGACTAGCAAGACAAATATGCACTAAGGCATGACAAACCTAGCACTCGAGAGAAAATGAGGCAGACTTTATATGAAATTTTAATTCCATAAAATTGTTTTTCAATAGATAATTATAGAAGCATCTCCATAAATCAGGTTTTAAAATAAAACAATTCCCTAATATATAAGAAGCATTCTGTTAATTTTATCTTCTTATCAACTTTTAATTTTGATGGTACATTGATTATCATAATTATAATCTATAGTCTCATATGTAAAGTATATTTATTTCATAAAATTCATCTTAACTAACAAGTATTGTAATATTTTTAAAAGAAAAACTTAAGATAAAAAAATTGCAAATAAACCAAATATCAATTTTATAAATATAAGAAAATAATCAACTGTATAAATTCACTTTTGAAGTAAATAATTAATTGTACAAATTCACTTTTATTATTGCCTAAATTATTTGATTATTTTATATATTACTAATATTCGCATTATTAATATTATTATTATTAACTTTCTCCTTCTTCATCTTTTTCTTATTACTATTATTGTTACTACTACTATTATTTTTATTATTTATATTATTTATTTATTTCCCTCCCTCTCTCTCTTTTTTTACATGAGTCATTTAAAAACAATCTATCTATTAGTTAGGGATAAAGCTGTGTATTATTGGATTTCTCCAAACTCCATGTACCAACGAGATTCATACTGAGTATTATTGTTGTTGTTGTTGTTTGTTATTTTATATACTAATAAAAGTATTATACCTGTCATTTAGAAATTTGAAGCCAAATTTATCATTTCCATCACTATTATTGTACTCACATTTTCAATTAGTGAATACTAAACAGAGAAAGCTCAAAAACAATTGCACCTTTGCTTCTTTCTTAACCTTGCAAATGACAAATTAATATCACGTTGGCATTATTATACGAAACAATTACAAGCACGATTTACTTTCCATCGAACATGATTCAAACCATGTAATGTCAATGCAGCTCTGCCTTAGATTTTCACTTGCAAAACGTGAAAGTAAATTAAAGCTTGAACTCACCCAACATTCTTGACTATATCATAAATGTACCTCTTTTTCAATAGATTGTCCTTAAATGAATAATTAAACTTTTGATCTTCATATACAATATATAAAATATAAAAACCCAAAAGAGGGGCTCATCCACACGTTTTCCATCAAAAGAAAGTAGCCAACTTTTTCAGAGCTGAAACCAAGCATGCCTGATTTTTTATATACAAGTTTGGCGGAATCAATTCACCTATTCCGGTTTTTGTTTATTATCTTGTACTTTATTTATCCATCTATCCATTAAATATTAACAAATGGATGGATGAAGAGAGCATAAGATGATACACAAAAATAAAAATAGATAAATAAAAAAAATATAAAATGATATACGAAAACGGAAACAACCTCCCTGTGCCGATTGGCAATATTGAGTTTGAAAAGTCCATCCATTTCTACTTTCGAGGAGAGGACCAATTAATCCTCACTCTTTTCATGCTTATTGATTTCCATACAAACAAAGCGAGAAAGGTACTCCTCAGTGTCTGTGCCTAACCTTTTCGTTTATTGCTTTTCATGTGGGCTCTACCAATTGCAGCCATTGAGGGCGGATGGTATTTGTTGAACAACGACAACTCCTAAGAAAAATTGTAATGGATTATGTGGATATAAAATTTGCATGCCTTAAAGATTTATATTATAAATTGAAGTACAGTAGAAGTGTCAAATTGGTTGTGCTTCCATGCCTTACTCTCTTTATTGCAGTTAATGCCACGGGATAAGGATAATTATAAATAGAACATAAAAAAATGTTAAATAAAATAAAATATTGTGTTAATTACACCTCTTCATTTAAATATTTATATTTCGAAAATTATTATTTATCTTTTATAACATTATGTACTTATTATACAAGCTTTTTATCATATTTCATTTATTTATAATTTCAAAACAATATAATATGAAAAATTAATAATTATAGTATTATATCATTTCGAGTTAAAAAAAGATGAAAAACTAACAAAATATAACGAAAATAATTGTGTAATAACTAAAACAATAACATTTAAAGTAGGTGATAATTTTAAAAATATGATAACTAAATTAAAAAAAATATCACACCATATATATTCTAGATCCTAAATTCTCATATTAAAGTATTAAACATTTGTTTAGTAACGGAGTCGTGGCATCTTTGAAAAACCGTAAGGTGTATTAGTTTCAACACTCATCTACAACAATCACAAAGTAGTGCACATCAACAAAACCCAGTCTCAATAGATGTTCAAAGCATAAGAAAACACAGCTCTAAGAATTACACAAATACAACTTCTTTTTTGCCAACGGTTGTTGTTGTTCAAAAATGAAAAATATGCAGCTATCATCAATAATTATTCAGCTCCTTAAAATCACTCAAGAGCAGTAGAATACGTAGCAACCATAATCACACACATCATTTAAATTATCCGACCAAGACAAAGTAATAACAAGACTACCCAATGATCAACACAGCCACATGAGAGATGCTAACTATATCCAAAATTAATCCACAATTGAACCCAACTGAAGTCATGCCCAAAAAAGAATTCTCGGAGAAGTTCACGGTTGCATGCATACAAACATCAACAAGTGTTTCATGAATCACTAAGGACTCATCCAACTTTTATTCTCCACTTCACCGAAGAGTCTTCACACACAATTTCTAGATTACACACAATACATTTCAACCCACACAAACGTGGTCTACAAGAGTTCTTATATAGATAGAGTTATAACTTTATTCAACTTTCCAAGATAGTAGATTTCATTCTATCCCGCTTTGATTTGAATTTTAAATTCTTCAATATTCAAGATAAGAAAGGCAAAAGGTTGTAACATCTTAATCGAATATCATAAGGTCCACTCATAAAAGTATGAATGGTTTGTTCTACCTCAAAAAAAGTGGAGAAGTAACTTCCTTAAGTATATTATGCTAAACGTGATCATCTCGCCTTTTAAAGACTTAAATATACAAAATGACAAATATATCTTCCGGAAAGGTTTGCTCCATATAGTTGGTTTTTAATTTACTTTAGAAGTTTTTATTTTGTAAATAAATCCCTCAATAATCAGGTTATACCCGGTGCCGGCCCTAGGTAAGGGCAGGCAGGGCATCTGCCGATGGCTCATCTTTACTAGAAACTCACCTTTAATGCATTTCAGAAAGTTAACATTAACTAGTAAATAACTTACCAAGAAAGTTAACGATATTTAATCTTGGAAGCTAAATAGTTTCCTTTATTAGCTATGTAACGTTAACTTATTAAATTTATAAATATCTTTGAAACATTTGAGTATATTTCTTACTTTTTATTTTTTTATTTTCATCAAAATATGAATCTAAGATACTTCAATTCAAAAATTGACGGTAAAAAATTTTAACGATTTTGTCTTATGAGTTTTAAGTGATAATTTAAAGGTAAAGTTTTTTATTTTTAATGTATTTTTAGCTTATTAAATATTTAAATATATTATAATTAATTTGTAATTTGTTATTAACGTGATATTATATTAGCATTTTAAATCATAACATTAATATTAAATGATATTGCATTTATTTGTGTTTCTCCTTTAATAAATATAATTATTTATAAAAATATAATTAAACTTTAATAAATAATTTAATTTTTGTAATTAAAATTTTCATTATACTTTGCCACAAGAGACAAAGTAGTAACAAGACTACCCAATGATCAACACAGCCACGAGAGAGATGCTAACCACATCCAGAATTAATCCACAATTGAACCCAACTGAAGTCATGCCCAAAAAGGAATTTCTGGAGAAGTTCACGGCTGCACGCATACAAACATCAACATGCGTTTCATGAATCACTAAGGACTCATCCAACTTTTATTCTCCACTTCACTGAGGAGTCTTCACACACAATTTCTAGATTACACACAATACATTTCAACCCACACAAACGTGGTCTATAAGAGTTCTTATATAGATAGAGTGTTGAATGAAGATCCTAAGTCTCAGCAATCTGCTCCTACAATCATGCATCATCACCCTTGATTGTAGCTATTGTATATCTCTCTTGTTATTACGTATGATACAGTCAAAACCACCAGCTTGTAATCTTCCTAGTATATAGCTGATGTATAGTTTGTTTCCTTGTATATCTCCTTTAATTGAGATATTTGTTATATACCACACTATTATAAATAATTGACGATAATAAACAGAATCAATCAACCTTTGCAATTTTCTTCTCCTTCTTCTCTCTCTATCAACTGCATATTCTATATTGATATAGAGTTATAACTTTATCCAACTTTCCAAGATAGTAGATTTCATTCTATCCCACTTTGATTTAAATTTTAAATTCATCAATATTATTTTAGATATCCAATTATTGAAAAATGTCAACACCAAATAATAGGATATATAACATATATTATCAAAAGGTATATCAAGATAAGAAAGGCAAAAGGTTGTAACATCTTAATTGAATATCATAAGGTCCACTCATTAAAGTATGAATGGTTTGTTCTACCTTAAAGAAAGTGGAAAAGTAACTTCCTTAAGTATATTATGCTAAACGTGATCATCTCGCATTTTAAAGACTTAAATATACAAAATGACAAATATATCTTCTGGGAAGGTTTGCCCCATATAGTTGTTTTTTAATTTACTTTAAAAGTTTTTATTTTGTAAATAAATCCCTCAATAATCAGGTTATACCCGATGCCGGCACTAGATAAGGGCAGGCAGGGCACCTGCTGATGGCTCATCCTTACTAGAAGCTCACCTTTAATGCATTTCAGCAGCATTGTTTGACATTATTTTAATTAGAAAGGTAATAAATTCTTAGTTGTCAATCAGAGAAGAAGATGTAAACGATCTAGAAGGGGGGTTGAATAGATCTTTAAAGCTTTTTGTAAAATTTTACAATAAAATCAGAAGTTAAT
>JANIJH010000001.1:37426152-37445796 GCA_024520975.1 Erythroxylum areolatum | reverse complement strand
CAATTGAGAATAATTTTATACATTACTAATTTGTAATTTATTTTAATGCAGTAGAAGAAGTTGATGCAAATACTTTAAATGAAAGCGTATTTAACGAATCTTTAAATAGCATTGGAGAATTTGAAGCTTGTAATGATGATAAGACACAACCTTATTCGAAAAAACAATTTTGATTTGTATTGTTATTTTAATATTTATATTAGACTTATATTTATTTATTATTAATTAATTATATAATAATAGACATTAGTGTATTTTTATTTTATTAAAATACTTTATTTTTACTTATTCTTATAAATTTTATCTCTTATTTATTATATATCTGTTTTATAATGATTCACTACCAGTTGAACTTTTAAACCTTAAACTTTTCTTTCGATCAGTCTGATATTCGGTCTGGTTTTTAAAACATTGATTATATCAATTGAGTAAGAATACAAATATTGTGCAAACAACAAAATAATCCGATTTTTTCCCATAAAGAACCAAAAAAAAAAAGGAAATCCAAATCATGTGATATGTTAGAAAAACAGAAGCTCAGAAATTTTCCTACAAGACACGGAGAGAGTGTCTGTCCAATGGAGTCAACATAGTCATATGCAAGGAAGCACAGTAGAACTGACCGCACGTGAATATTCCCAAATAGGGTTTTTAAGATTAGGTTAGAGGCTTCCTCTCGTTTATCTGCCGCAGTGGCTAGGGTTTTCCACTCTGCTCTCATAGTTTCCATCCAATTTCTCAGCGACCAAACACAAAACACAATCTGTGTCGACGTCCTTTCAATCTTAGATAGACCCATGACCCTAACCATGCTTTAATAGAAGCTGGGTTGCTGCTTTGAGCCTAAAAAGTACAAGTGAGAAAGGTTCTGACCGAGAATATCCAAGGAAATGGCAACAGCGAATCCTTTCGATCTGCTGGGTAACGATGACAATGAAGACCCTTCTCAGCTCATCGCTGCGGCGGCGGCGGCGGCGGCTCAGCTTAAGGCTGAGAAGCCCAAGAAGCCGCAAGCTCAAGATGTCAAGCCTGCTAAGCTTCCCAGCAAGCCTCTGCCTCCTGCACAAGCTGGTTAATACCTTTCTTTTGTTATTTAGATATATATGTATATGTCGTGGTTCATAGACGGTGTAATGATCTCTTTACGTTGTTTTATTCATCTTTTTCTAGTTTTGGTTTTCCCATTGTTAATACGCGTTCTTATTTCCTTGCTATAAGAAGTATACTTTTTGTGGTTAGTATTGCAATTTTTTTTAATGAATTGGTTTTGAATTCAACGCAAAATAACGTAATGAAAGGAAGTATGTATTACTTGGAATATGATAGTCAGTGAAATTGCATATAGATTGTTTTGGCCTAATTTTTGGTTGAAGATACGATTTCCTTTTATTTTCTAGGAGGAACATTTTGGCTTCAGCGGCTTGGATTCTCTATTCTAATTGCATGGACGTTGGATGTATAGTCGGTTAGCATGCAATTGCAAATGCAAATGATTAGTTTAGGACTTTTTGGATGGTAGAATTTGTGAAAGCTTTTCCTAATGGTTATGGTTGTTGCACCCTGTCTTCTGATTGTTAAGGTTTTGTTTAATTTAATTCTCGATCAATTTACTTGTTATTATTAAGTAATGCTTTTCTATTTTATTGCATGTTAATGCAAGTTTTTTTTTTCTTTTCTTTATTATTATAACCTTGGTGAAAAGTCAAATTTAACTTGTAAGCTTTCCATTTTGTTTTGTCTGTGCAGTGAGAGAAACAAAGAATGAAGGTGGTCGAGGCGGAGGCCGCAGCAGCGGACGAGGCTATGGTCGTGGACGTGGTCGTGGTGGTGGATTTGATGGTGATTCGAATAACAAGGAGACCACTTTTGCTAGCAGCAATGGAATTTCTGGAGGGTACCGAGCATCTGAAGAGGCAGATGCTGGGAAATCCTCTGAGAGGCGCCCCTATGGCGCTCCTCGTGGTGGTTTTCGAGGTGGCCGCCGGGGTGGTTTTAGCAATGGAGAAGCTGGAGATAATGAACGTCCTCGAAGATTGTATGAGAGGCGCAGTGGTACTGGCCATGGGTTAGTACTCTGCTAGTCAAATGTCTGCATTCCAACATAATAAACACTTGCTGCAGCTCTTTGTCTCAGTTTTTCGCCTTGTGCATTTTTTTCAGGAATGAGTTTAAGCGTGATGGGTCTGGGCGCGGAAATTGGGGAACTTTTACTGATGAAGTTACTCCGTAAGTATCCAGTATGATGAGTTTAATACTTTCTTTTTGGTATGCTCATGCATTAATGTTTCCTTCTTTTTTTGCAAAAACTAAAGAGAGACAGAGGAACCTGTTGTTGACAATGAAAAGAACATCAATGTTGAGAAGCCATCTGGGGAAGAGGATGTTGGAGATGCTAACAAGGATAATGTTGCTAATGAGCCTGAGGAGAAAGAGCCTGAGAACAAGGTTAATTGCTACTTGAACTTGGTTTTGGTTATTTTTATCAACCTTACTACTTCTAGAGGAAATTGCCGGTTTTAGTCAACAAGCGGGTTTGTTTTATTTGTTGTCCTTGTAACATATTTGGGGCTGGAATAAATACTGTTGAAATAATCAAGGTTAACATGTTTAAATTATCAAGGGTAACATTAGCTGTTATATGGCTTTGTATTTAGAAAAGTTATGCCTTCTTTTGGGTAAATCATGGTGCACAGTTACCCATTCTTTTTCTGAAAACCCATAAATGATAGGTGATTTCTTTGAGTTTACAGTTGATAGATGTATCTGTTTGTGTTTGTAGCAGAAAATATATACGAGTTATAAACTGCTACTAACTGTTTTGATTAGCCTACAGTTGGTTGGTAGTTTTCTATGATTGTTATGGGGTGTTTTTCTTTTGCATATATTTGTCCAAAAATTTCAATTGTGAATTGTATCTGCCTGTGGATTTAATATATATTAAATCCTTGCTTTGGAGATAGTGTGAGAACTATCTTACAGTTTTGATATAGCTTGCATGCAAATATTGCCTGATGATTTGGAATTTTCACCACACTTAGATTTAGTTATATAAGTACTTGCACCAATACAGTAATGCAAATTTGGTGTAATTATCAACAGAAGTATTGACTGCATGTGCCAGTTCATTACTTCTCCAAGCACTGCTGATGGACTTGGTTATATATCCTTGTTACGCTTAATAACAGGAAATGACTCTGGAAGAGTATGAGAAGGTTCTTGAAGAGAAAAGGAAAGCTTTGCTTGCTCTGAAGCCTGAGGTTCGAAAGGTGAATGTGGACAAAGACTTTGAGTCCATGCAACAGCTCTCAAATAAGAAAGAAAATGATGAAATCTTCATCAAGCTGGTACTAATTGCATTAACTGCAGGAATTTTCCATTTGTACTATGTGGTAGACCTAAAATGGATTGCTGACTTGGAACTTTTGGGTGTTAGGGATCTGAAAAGGACAGACAGAAAGATGCTGCTGACAAAGAAGCCAGGGCCAAGAAGGTACGTGCTGTGCCTTGAATAAATAGTCACCTGTGTATAGCAATTTAACTATGTTAATAGATCATCTAGTAATTTCTCAGTTACAGCTTGTCCATGCGTTTGCTGCTATTAACTTGAAGTGATTGATTTGAAGTTGTTTTGTTGACTGAAAACATTCTTATTCCTGTTGATTTTAAACCCCTGTCCGCGACTTCTGTTAAAGTTATTGCTTTTAAATTATGGTCAAGTGGTTTCTGAAGTTGCTGGGTTTTGCTTCAGAACTGATTAAATAATTTTCATAGTGTGATGTTGGTTCTCTATTTATAAATTGACTGCTTTTAGGAAGTGTTTATTTCCTCTTGTTGCTTTTTAATAACAAAACTACCTCAAAACATATTTGTATTTCTGCTTTGTTCTACTAATTATTATTTCGTATACTGCTGCTTAGTTTATGATGTTTGTTTGATTATAATAGGCTGTGAGCATTAATGAGTTCCTGAAGCCTGCTGAAGGGGAGAGTTATTATGGTGGTCGCGGACGAGGCAGAGGCCGTGGATCCAGAGGTGGTGGATTCGGTAGAGGTGGGGTACGGGATGTAGCTGCACCCTCTATTGAAGACCCTGGTCAGTTTCCCTCACTGGGTGGCAAGTAAGATGCTATTGCATTGCTCCATGCATGGGTTTTACCCTTTGTGGTCTGTGGGAAGAGTCTTTTGAGTCGGAAGCATATCAACAGGCATCTAAATATCCTTGGAAAACATCTCCTTCTACGATTTTTAGTCATTTGGGTTTGTAAATTTTAGATATTTCTCCATGCCTGTGATGGACTTCTTGAATTTAGTATGCATGCATACATACATTAAATTTTCTGGGAAAGTAGGTTACTGTTGAGTCATTATGTTTTGGACTTGAGTAGCAGCATCTTCAGTTTTGGTGTTCAGAATTTCGTGGAAATGTTTCGTAGTCCCTTTTTTAATTTATGTTAGCTTCTTTTACTAGTTTTGCTTTAAGATAAATGTAAGAGCCAAGTCCTTACTTTTAATGTTTAATTTGTAACGTGCTCCCTTTTTATTTACCAGCTTCATTGTTTCCTAGACACATTAAACTTTCTCGCCTGCCAAACAGGAATGAAGCAATGTACACTCGAGCAGCACACACACACACACAAAGTACGCCCAACCAAGGAATCAAGTTCACCACCCATGTCCAATTTTGCTCCCCTTCTATAACCCAAAAGTTCAATAACCAATCTTCTGTATTTCATACCCAACAGTCGCAGTCATGTCATCTCTCTGAATTGCACTTTTTTTTTTAAATATAATTTAAGAAATCTAAAAAAATTAAATAAAATTGAGTTGATCGAATTTGAGAGTTGACTTGGTCCAATTTGAACGTATTATGATTTAAGCTTAAATTTTTTAATTGAATTTAATCGAATTTTGTTCTAAATTAATCCTAAATTTTTTTGAGAACATTTTAGCCTTAGTGTGATGATGATTTGAGAACGAGTAGAGTATATAGTTTGTCCAAAACTTATCCTATGATTTTTAATCGTTTATTTTATAAATATTTTACTGAATTTTTATCCGACTTGTGAAATATTTTATTTGAAATTTATCATCTAATTAGAATGAAAATAAAATTAATATGAAGATTAAATAGATCTAAGCTTATAATAATAATAATAATTACTTACATTAATAATACCATTGAGAAATGTTGTATCATCTTATAAACTTTAGGTAGAAATATTGAGCTCCAATGACACCGATGAAAATGAAAATCTCATGATCATAGGTAGGTAAATTCGGGTCTGATCCTAAATATTAGAGGTACTTGCTTTGAAGGATGGGCCATTATTAGGGGGATTATATCAACTTAAATAAAGGCTGCTCCTTAGGGGGATTACATCAACTTAAATAAAGGCTGCTCCTATCAAGGCTCGAACTCACAACCTTTTCACAATCCTCTCCTCTTTTCTACTGCTAGGTTACCTTCTAAAGAGCACTTAAATCTTATTCTTATTTGTTAGACAGATGTTTTCTACGGACTAATGTGTACAGTCGAGTTTAACCATCAAATTCGGGATAAATTAGTGTGGTTCTTCTACAACTAAGATACCAAAATATCGTAATAAGAACGAAGAAAGTAACGAGAGAAAGGCATATTCTATTGGGCGTATTTAGAATAGTATTAAACAATGGCATAACCTAACTTTAATCCATGTATTTTAAGTGTATATAAAGTATTGTATCTTGGTCAAATATAATATTCGCGTGAAACGCCAGGAGCACGTAATTCTTCCTTCTTCCTTTTCTCTCTCATTTTCTGGTGTGTCGTTTTTGGCATAAGAAGAAGATGCAGAGATCAGCGAGCGGTACCAGAATCTTGGAAGAGTTCTTGAAGAAGCCGAAGTCGGATTCGGATGTCTTTGCCTTGGAGTTAGAGCAGGAACAACAGCTACCCACCTACGACCCTCTTTCACACGCGGCCAAGAAGGAGCGCTCTCGTCTCCGATCTGCTGAAAACGCTGTTCACTTCATCCCTTTTGTCCTTCTTCTCTCCGCCGTCATTCTCTGGTGCTTTTCTCATCCTGGTAATCCTCCTCCAAGTTTTCTCCTTTCCGTGTTTCTTGATAATGGGTACATCCATTTCGCTGATTTGATAGGAACCGCTGTTTGCTTGAACAATTTGTTTTTTTTTCGATGCCTTAATGTACACTTGTAGATTTAGATTTTGGGTTGTGTGTAGCTTTTGTCATTTCTCAGCCAAGATAAGTCAACTTCTTGTAGATGATCTTCATATGTCAACTTAATTCGCATTGAACTGTTAGAGCATGTCTATACATGCTGACGCAAGATGTAAAAGGATTGATGTTTATGCATAAAAATTAGAACTTTAGCCGGATGATTCTAATATGGAACTCTTCCATTATTGACAGAGTCAGAGGTTTAGACTGATCACACCCACAAAGTCATCAGTTTTTACCAACCATGGAGCCAGATGATTGCAATCCAATGGAACTGGTTTATGCTAATACTTCAGTTCCTTTCAAGATCAGCAAATTTCCTAGGCGAAAGCATCTATTGGGGCTTACTTGTATCATACAAATCAAACAGTTTAGTTCTTTAACTAGCAAAAGCAGCTCCATTTCCAAATGAATGTATGATGTATGCATATTCTTCGCAGTTTTATGATTAACCGGTTGTCTTGAGGATATTTGAATGCATAAACTCAATTTAGTTTATCCAATCTAATAATGCCATTTTTTTTATTCCTTGCATAAAGATGTTTAATATAACTACTACATCGTTTATATGATCTTGAGTGGTAATTCTTGTGTAAGTTGATACATGTACAATGTTTTCTGTACAACAAAAATAGAGTGCTGAGGGAACAGACTAAAAGGAAAGAGGCAGTTGCTACTGATTTCCTGGCTTCACTCACCATTTTGGGAACTTAACAAGTTTGTCTTCAACATGCTAAGGAATAATCTTCGTCATTTTTACTGTAACAATTCTTGTTGGTCTTTAACAACTTACCGTTAACCTATAACAACTTGTTATGTATTGATAGCTTTTAGCTGATGTAAATAATTCTTCTGTATATAATACTCAGTAATGAGAATGAATAACAGCACAGTATTCATATCATTTCATTAGATTCGTTTACCCTCTATATGGTATCAGAGCTTCTCAAAGCCTGACGGAAGGTCCTATTTTTTTTTGTCTAGTCCGTTGTCCTCTGTACGATTCAAGGGTCCCCTCTACTCTACACCATGACCACTCCAGAAGATACCTTTGGCACCACCAGTCCTGCAAATGTGCTTCCCTTCAACATCTCATTGTTGATTGTTTTGAATACCGCTTCCATTAAACTCAATGGTGCCAATTTTCCGGCCTGGAGAGTGCAGATGACCGCGCTCCTCATTGGTTACAGCCTCCAAGGTTACATGGATGGATCTTTTCAGTGTCCTCCAGTGACTGATCCTGGCTATCCTCACTAGATTCGACAGGATCAACTTCTTATTGCTGCCATTCTTTCCTCTGTTGCAGAGAACATAGTCACTTTACTTGGTTCGGTTACCACCTCTAAACAGGCGTGAGATGTTCTTGCCAAAACCTATGCGAGTAGCTCTCGCTCTCGCATTTTTTCTCTAAAGACTCACTTGCATGGAAAAAGGCAAGCAACTTGTAGCTGTTTTCTTACGACAGATTAAAAGCGT
This sequence comes from Erythroxylum areolatum, assembly GCA_024520975.1. Classification (NCBI taxonomy): domain Eukaryota; kingdom Viridiplantae; phylum Streptophyta; class Magnoliopsida; order Malpighiales; family Erythroxylaceae; genus Erythroxylum; species Erythroxylum areolatum. The sequence goes on along the minus strand of JANIJH010000001.1, from coordinate 37,438,103 downwards.
TGCTGATGAATTAGCCATTATTGGCAGTCCCCTTGATGATACCGACCTCCTTATACATGTTCTCAATGGCATTGCTCCGACTTTAAGGAGATTGCATCGGCCATCCGAGCACGTGACTCTCCCATCTCATTTGAAGAACTTCACGAGAAGCTTCTCGATCATGAAGCTTACCTCACACGATCAGTTCGATCAGATTCTACACCTACCACGGCGTTGCTTGGGTATCGAATGAACTGGCACCAACAAAGCCATTGCAACATACTGCAGGGATCATTGCCCAGTCAACCATCTCACCAGACTTCTGGCATGTCTTCCGGTTTTGACGTCTCTGCGTCATCAGTACCGGCTACACCTAACAGTGATCCTCCTTTTTCCATTATTTGTCAATACTGTGAGAAACTTGGATATACGGCACGTCGCTGATTCAAACTTCATGGTCGACCTCGCAACAGACATCCTTTGGCACATCACACTCACAAGACGGCAGAGCTTTCTTCTGATAAATGGATAGTTGATTCTGGCACCTCTCATCACATCACCAACGATCTTCATAATCTGTCCCTTGCCACTCCGTATGATGGCTCCGATCAATTGGTGATCGGCAATGGTACTGAATTACCAATTACCCATACTGGTATTACTAGCCTACCTACTCCCACTAAATCATTATCCTTACCCGATGTTTTACATGTTCCCACCCTTAAACATAATTTACTTTCGGTTTCTAAGCTTTGCACTGCTAACCGTGTCTCGATTGAATTTTTCTCCACTCATTTTCAGGTCAAGGATGTTCGGACCAAGGAGGTACTGATGCAAGGTAACTGTGCTGATGATTTATATTACCTTTCCTTTCCGAGGAAGCTCCATCCTACCAATGTCGCTACTCCTATCTGCACTCGGAATTGACATCATATATTGGGTCATCCAACTACACCTATTATTCAGCATCTTAATAAACGGTTTCTTCTTTGTATTCGCACTTCTTCTCAGAGCCCTTGTGAGTCCTGTGCCTGTGCCAAAAGCCATAAGCTGTCCTTTTCCAATACTCATCTTGCTAGTAATCGTCCTCTTCAACTGATAGTTATTGATGTTTGAGATCCAGCACCTATTCCATCTGTTGATGGTTTTCGATATTATGTAGCGTTTGTTGATCACTTTTCTAAATACATCCGGATGTATACCATGAAATCTAAAGTGTTATCTATTTTTATATGTTTTAAATCTCTTGCTGAAACCTTCTTTAACACCAAAATTACATTAGTAGACAATGGTGGTAAATTTGTTGCACTTAAAACGTTTTTGGGACAACATGGGATCATGCATTTCACTACTCCTCCTCATACGCCTGAGTTAAATGGCACAACTGCAAGACGTCATCGCTATATTGTTGAAACTGGTCGAGCACTACTTCATCAGTCCACCCTACAGTCCAAATTCTGGACCTATGCTTTTCAAACTGCAATTTATCTTATCAATAGGCTACCCACACCAGTCCTCAACATGCACTCTCCTTATGAGGTGTTACACAAATCTCCTCCTAACTATCATCATCTGCACTCCTTTGGCTGCTTCTGCTTTTTCCTTGGCTTCAGCCTTACACTCACAACAAATTACAAACCCGATCTACACCATGCATCTTTCTTGGTTATTCAAACTCGAACTATGCGTATCTTTGTCATGATGATCTTCTCACCAACAAGACCTACATATCTAGACATGTTAACTTCCATGATAACATTTTTCCTTACGGTTATGTTCGCTATTCCAAATCTCTGAATCCATTCCCACCTGATTCCACCTCTTCCCACGTCGTTCCATTCCTTGATGTGAGTCTATCTATGCCCACTTCTAAGTCACGTCCAGAGACGTCTCTCCCTTCCCAACTCAATCCTGTTCAGTCTTGTTCTGTAAATCACAACCTTGCACCATCTACTTCCGCTACAATCACCTCTAACCAGCTACCTCTTGTCACTGCGGAAAGGGAACGTAATATCACTCATTCTGTAACAGACAACGTTGTATCATTGCCGCCCTTGTCCACTGCCTCCTTGACTGCACCACCAGACTTGCCTCAGACAGTCAGACTTTACCTCCTCCAACATCGACTACTTCTCTCCTCCCAGCCATCACTAATGCTCATCTGATGCAAACTCGAGCCAAGAACAACATTTATAAACCCAAAAAGATATATCAGGTCAGTAAATATCCATTACCAGTTACACTTGAACCTTCGTGTATTTCGCAGGCTATGAAGGATCCCTTATGGCGAGCTTCGATGAATGAGAAATTTAATGCTCTTATCAATAACCATACTTGGGATCTAGTTCCCGCGCCTCCATGATGTAACATTGTTGGCAATAAATGGCTGTACAGGATCGAACGTCACCCCAGTGGTTCCATTGCTCGGTACAAATCACGCTAAAGCTGAGTATCGATCTCTGGCAACAACGGTGGCTGAACTTCAGTGGTTACAAAACTTATTATCTGAACTTCATATGCCTTTCAAAGGCTCCCCTGTTTTATTTTATGACAATCTTGGTGCTACATACTTATGTAAGAATCCAGTGTTTCATACTATAATGAAACATATTGCCCAGGATTATCATTATGTGCGTCAACTTGTTCAAGATGGCAAATTAACTGTTGCACATATTTCAACTCATGATCGGATAGCGGATGCCCTCACCAAACCTCCACCCTCACAACGTCATGTTGAACTACGACACAAGATGCATGTTCTCGACGGAGGCATGCTCTTGCGGGGGCATGTTAAGGAATAATCTTAGTATACGTCATTTTCACTGTAACAATTCTTGTTGGTCTGCAACAACTTACCATTAACCTATAACAACTTCTTGTTATGTATTGATGGCTTTTAGCTGATGTAAATAATTCTTCTGTATATAATAGTAACGAGAATGAATAACAACACAGTATTCATATCATTTCATTACCTTCGTTTACTCTCTATACAATAGAGGTTCGCAATCAAAATTCGTGTGTTCCAAAATTGGTCCAAGCCTAACTAGCTTGGGTATGACCAAATTATTTCTGACAGAACATGCCACAGGATTCTCCCATTGCAAGAGTGATCCGACTAAGTTTGCACGCACGGTCAAGGGAAACACACGGGGCCATCTTTCACTTCCATATGACCTGAAAGCATCTTCGATAGATAAAGTTCCTGAGTTGATTGCATCTGCCAGCTTTCTTGCTAGAACTACAGAATCCTCCAATGCACAACATGCTCCTTGTCCCAGATTAGGTGTCATTGGGTGCCAGGCATCCCCGACAAGGACAACCTTTCCCTTTGAAGCGTTAGGACTGATTGCCGGCCATAACCAACGATCTACCAACGGAGTTATACTGACCGTTTCATCTGGGGTTGCATCTATTAAACTCTGCAGCTCAGAAGGCCAGTTCTTGACTAGTTCTTTAGCTTGCTTCTTTAACACAAAAGGATCAGTAATTTTGGGACCTACAATAAGACATCACAGTTTTTGCAATAAGAATCAAAATCTTGCTGATTGCTAGTATACTATACAATCTTCTTGGAGAAAATCAAGGATGATTTGGATACCAGGAGATTGGCTGTTGAAGCAGATAAACCAGTAGACTTTGCTTGGAGAAACAGGAACATATCCTGCTCGCAGTCCTCTCCCATAGACATAAGTGACTCTGGGCTCAAATGGCTGTCCATTGTCATAAAATCCTAGCCCGCGGAATGCACAATACCCTACATATCGAGGCTCAGAGAATCCTATCCATTTAGCTACTGGAGATCGAATGCCATCACAGCCAATAACAATCTGTTGAAAGCTACAGCTCTTACTTACAGCTCTTCAGGATCTATAAGATTGACAGGAAATTATGGAAAGAAAAGCAGTCATTAATTAGTTCACCTTGGCAAGCAGCCTCCTGCCATTAACAAGCTCCAGAAATGTTTCCCCATTTTCAGTTTGCTCCATCTTTGCCAGCCTTGAAGAGAAACGGACAGCTTCTGATGGCAGCTTATTGGCGAGAGTCTCCAAGAGAATTCTTCTTTCCACAGCACGAACTTCTTGGCTATTGTCGTTTGCCACAAACAATCAATTCAGAAACAGTAAATGTTACCCGGCTGAGTCTAAAAATAAGAAGAATGAATTCCATGTAGTGAACACAATCTGGGATAAACAGCAAAACTATGAACAAAGAAAAGTTGATACCTTTCATCTTCATCTTTGAACCTGAAGGAACGCAGCTCGCTTCCATCTTCCGACTTCACCACCATCCTGCACAGCTGGTCACATGTACAAATTCATGAAACAATAAAAAGAGCTTAAAATTTGAGGACTCAAAACTACAGATTGAGAAGCTCGATGCATGAATTTGCAGAGAAGTGACGGTAAAACTGAATGCTTTGGCTCTCTACACAATTCCATGAAACTAGAAAGAAAAGATATACCCTTGAATTTCAAGAAACTGGCTCCTAAGATCACTTCCAACTCCAATTGCATCCAACACCCTCCATCCATTCTTGAAGAGTGTGAGTGAGGTTCCGCCAGTTCTTAGCGAAGGTGCTTGTTCAAGTACCAGAGTCCGAACTCCGAGCCTGAAATAGTTGTGAAATTACACGTTTGGTTCCGGGTTCTAAAGCCGAACTCGTACCAACATCGTTGGGTTCAAGCCCAAAACTCAAAAGTTAGTTTACAAATAGAGCAAACCTGTGAAGGGACACTGCGGTGGCAAGTCCGGCGATCCCAGCTCCGACTATGACAATATCTTCTTTACCATCAAAGCCATCAGCTTTTTGTGCTCTAGTGATTGACAAAGAGCTACCTTTTATTTTACTCCTAGTTTGGATCGTTAACCAAGTTCGATGTTGCCTATAAGCTGTATTCCGAAATCTGAATAGAGATGGAGTAGATAAATTATAAGAGTTGAGGAAGAGGAGAGGCATTGAAGTTCAGTGGTCTACTCGCTGTTGCAAAAATGAGTGAAAATGTAAAGTCATTAACACCAGGAGCTGGCTATGGAATCTAGTGGTGGACATGCACCGGTTGGCATCAACTGGGTAAGGTGCACTTTAATGAAAATAAAAAAAATTATAATTTATTTAATTAAAATAATAATAATATTATTATTATAAACATTATATCTTATAATATTAAATAGTTTAACAATATTAAATTTTAACTTAATATTTAATAAAAATCACAGTTAAAATTAACTAAGAGTCATATAAGTTTTATTTATATTAAATTTAAATAAAAATATATAATAATTAAAAGGTTAATAGTTTAACATTTTCCCCCTAGCACTTACCTATTATATCATATAATTATTATGTTATATTTCATTATTTCATTATTTATTATATATATTTTAAATTTTCAATATAATATTATTTTGAATATGTGATAATAGAAAAAAATTTAAAAATCATATGATAATTAAGTAATATTTCATAAGATGAGTTGTATGTTAAATAATATTATATGAAGATAATAATAGTTTTTAAAATATAAGAATTAATATAAAAATAAAAATTAAATCACATGAAAATTCTACCTAATTAATCCTAAATAAAATTAGTTAGTAAGTACACGTTCCTAGTAAAAAGTGATAATTATGCTTAGTAATAAGTTGGATTGGTCCCATGTTTTAATTTTAAATTAAATTTGCAAAGTAAAATGATTTTTAACGAAATAAAATTAATAATGTATATAATATTATTTTTTTGTAGCGATATTTTATATAATAAATAACTCTAATAAAAAATATTTCAATTCTTTAAAGACTTCCTCTTTACATGATGTAAAACAAAATTGTTACTCTTCCAATCTTTTTATCATTTAATATTAAAGCATTGTCCAATCTTTTTATGCACTGTTTTCGTGAATATTGTACTGGATTTGGTATCATATTGAATTCTAGTACGGTACTGTAACGGTATTGATAAATACTGGGTACTGTTTTGGATAATTTTTTAAATTTATGAAATGATTTCTGAATTTTTTTAAATCTTCAAAATAATACATTGTCATATTGTGCAGTTATATTGTATACTTTTAACCATGTCTCCAAAAATCATAATAATAAATAATAATCATAATTAATATGAAATGACAATAATTTTTAGGTATTTCACATATAAATAATAACCGCAATTTATATAAAAAAACAATCATTATCATACAAATATAAAATTAAGAACAATATAAAATATTTAAAATATTATAATTTCAATTTTCATTATATAATAAATAATAATTATATCAAAACATCTAATAAAAAGAACAATAAATATCCTTAATTATCAAATTATTACAATTTACAACAAGAGTTCGTGATAAGGAAACGACCGAGTAGAATTGAAATATGAAACAAAAACATATATTATTTTAGATTAACTACTTGAATTGTGCAAAATATTTTTTTTAAACCTATGATCAATGTTACAATTAGAAGAAATATTTCTCTTAAATCGAAGTTTGGTAATCTTGACTTTCTCGTTTTTAAATTCAGTTGATTTAATTTGTTTTCGTATTAATTTTAGTTAATCAATTATTTAATCAAACCACCATTTAATTTTATTAATTGAAATTAAGAAGTTAGTGTCTAGTTCTATGGGGATTCGACTTGGTTCTACTACTACAAAAATTTGGAGAATCGATATTATGTTGGGGGCCTCGACAACCCAACCAAAATTTGGTGTTGTTATTGGGGAACCAGTTCAAGTTTCTTTGCATTTTTATTTTTACAATTACTGATGACTCCTTGTCTTGTATGACTCGTGCTTTTCAAACAAGTAAATTACAATATGATCTAGAAATTTTGAAGACAACGCATCGTTTAAGAAAAGAGACTAAGCAAGGAAGTAGTCATTAACCTCCAAATGTAAAAGTTGAAGTAGATCTAATAATTGGTGAAGGCTTTAATTTTCAAGAAGTGGACGAAAAGTTGAAAAATCTCATCCCTAGAACTTTAATGGAGTTAGCGACACCAAATTTGAATCAACAACCTTTATGCATTTAATTTTCAGATGTTGAGGTAGATTTCGAATTGAAATCAAGTTTGATTCACTTGCTACCTAGTTTTTGTGGTATTGCGGGTGAAGATTCGCATGAACAGTTAAAAGAATTTCATGTTATTTGTTTTAGAATGAAACCACAAAAGGTGACAAAAGAACAAATTAATCTCAGGGCTTTTCCGTTCTCATTAAAAGATAAGACAAAAGATTAGCTATATTATCTCCCACCTGTCTCAGTGACAACATGAAACAAGAAGAAAATAACATTTTTGAAGAAGTTCTTTCCTGCATCAAAAGCAGCGAATATCAAAAAGGAGATATGTGAGATGAGACAAATTACATGAGAAACAATATATGAATATTGGGAAAGGTTTAAGGAGCTATGCTCCAGTTGTCTACATCATCTAATTCCCAATCAACTTCTGATTCAATATTTTTATGAAAGACTATTGCCAATAGATTGATGTATGGTTGATGCAGCTTGTGGAGAAGCTCTGGTAAACAAAACACCTGAGACAGCCAGACAGTTGATATCAATTATGATCGAAAATTCTCAACAATTTAGGACAAAGTTGGATGAAACTATTAAGAGTGTAAATGAGGTAAGTAACATGCACCCTGAGGATAAAACTTCTAATTTAACCGTAAGGCAATTACAATTGGTAAGAGTGTGCAGAATATGCTCATTATCTATATATCCTATGGATATGTGCCCTATATTACAACAAGACTCTCTTCAAGAAGCTAATGTAATAGGAGGCTTTCTTAGTCATCCTTAACGAAAGTATGACCCTCATTCCAATTGCCACAATCCAGGATGGAGGGATCATCAAAATTTGAGCTATGGAAATCAAGGAAGCCAACAACGATTTCAACCTCACATTTTTAAACAACCTTAAGCTTCTATATATGCTCAACCTCAATCTTCAAATTCAGGCATATCTTTAAATGAAATTGTTAAGGCACTTGCTAATAATACTCAACAATTTCAGCAGGAAACAAGGGGAAGCCTTCAAAACTTAGGAAATCATGTCACTCAATTGGCCACCTCGGTAAGTAAATTGGAAGTGCAAACATAAAAAAAATTACCTTCTCAAATGGTGGTGAATCCTAAGGAGAATATGAGTAAAATGACTTTGAGAAGTGGTAAGGAAATTCAATATAGAACTTCTTTACCAATGGAGATAGAAAAGCACGATGATGGAGAAAAGAAAAACGAACTTCCAACTTAATAATCAACAAAGGTACAAAAATGATTCATCTTCATCAATATCAATTAATGTACGCATACCTCCCTTTCCTAGCAGGTTGATTAAACCAAAAGATGATGGATGTGAAAGAGAGATCTTAGAAACTTTCAAAAAGGTGAAAATCAATAAACCACTTTTTGAAGCCATCAAGCAAGTTTCAAAATATGCAAAATTTTTGAAGGAGCTGTGCACAAATAAAAGGAAGCTGAAGGACAAGGAGAGAATAATTTTGGATAAAAATGTATCAATCGTGATAAATAGGAAATTACCAGAAAAATACAAAGATCTAGGCATGCTTACACTTTCGTGTGTTATTGTTAATAAGAAAATTGGTGTGCCGTGCTAGACTTAGGTGCATCCATTAATGTCATGCGATACTCAATTTATCAATCTTTAAATCTGAATTCTTTGCAAGAAACTAATGTGATTATTCAACCAGTTAATCATTCATATGTGTGTCTTATTGGTGTTATAGAAGATGTTTTAGTTCAAGTTAACTATTTGGTATTTCTAGTGAATTTTTACATCTTGAAAATGGTTGGAGATAGTGTTTAACATTCAGTTTCAATTTTTTCAAAAAGGTCATTTAGGAAGACAGCCAAGACGAAAATCGTTGTGGATAAAGGTACTCTTTCTGTTGAATTTGACGGAGAGATAGTAAAGTTTAATATTTTTAAAGCGGTAAAGTACCATAAAGATTTCCAATCCATTTATCATATGGATATTGTGGATTCATTTATGCATGATATGTTTAAAGAAGAAAGTGTTGAAAATGAGTTGGACTGTAAGGCTAAATTAGAAGTGAACAAGCAAATTTATGAAACTTGTGAAGTTAAAGAATCGTTATCAGCAATACTAATCGATTCCGAAACTTTGAATGATTAACTTACTATAACTCACAAGAAAATTTTACCTTATGTTTTGCAAACTCTAAAGATAGAATTGAAGGTGTTACCGGATCACCTAAAGTATGTCTATTTGGGCGAGGGAGAGTCATTACCTACAATCATTTCAAAAAGATTTACTGTAGAGCAAAAGGAAGGGCAACTAAGGAGTACAAAATTGCAATTACATAAAAGTTTAGGAAGAACGTACTCTGTCAAGCATAACGACATTAAACAATTACCCTTTTCGGGAGGCAACCAAAATATGATAGTTTTATTTTATTTTATTTTGTTTTAGTTATATATAACTTGCATGTGATTGCTTTTGAAAAATAAATTTATTGGCTTAAAAGAAAAAGGAGGTCTTAAAAATTTCAAACTACTAAATCTCAAAAGGCGTGACCTCACCCTATGTAATTTAGTGTTTTAAAGTGAATAATTGAAAATTTCAAACTACTAAATCTCCTAAGGGAGATCTCTCCTTGTGTAATTTAGCATTATGGAATTCCAGATTACCAAATCTCACAAGGCGAGATCTCGCCTTATGTGAACTTTTCTCATTTATGCTTGAAATCATAAATACTATAATTCATATATTAATTATTTCTTATGATAGCTTCATAATTTTCTGATTGTTGTTCATTAATAATTCATAAGTTAGGATAATTTTTTGTTTAAGATCTAATGCATGAGAGACACAAGCATGATTAGCATTTTCATTGAATTATTTCAAATAACTCATTGATTTTGTTGAATGAAAAGTGTGCAAGACTTGATGCAATTTTTGCCACCTACATGAGCTTTGAGCCTAAGAGCATTCATCACATATATGCTCATATATATGTGCGTGTGTGTGTGTGTGTGTGCGTGTGTGTTGGGTGTTATCGATCATAGCTTGTCTATGCTAGAACTTGCTTTTGAATACGTGTTGAGACCACATTTTTTATGAATTTGTGTATAAAGATGATCAAGGCGTTTAGGATAACCATTTTTAACCTAAACAAACCTACCTTATCTTTTATCCTTAGAAAACTAATTTGAACCTTAACCTTTCTTTCTTGCATAATAACCTAATTTTGAACCCCTAAATTGAAGAAATTGTACCAACTTATTTGCATAAATTCCATGAAAAGTCAATTAGATGATTTAAGTTGCACCGTTTTAATTATTTATAGAATGGCGGAGAAGTAAAACCAAAAAAAATCCTCTTTGTTATTTTTTAAAAAAAATAAGAAAAAAGAAAAAGTAATTGAAAGAGATGTTATTTGAATCAAGTGAATTTTGATTTAAGTTGAAACTTGTGTGGATAAGTTTGTATGATTCCCTTCAATTTATTTAGCCAAAATTTTTCCTTTGTCATACCTTACCTGAGCCACTATACAACCCTTATTAAGTCCCTTAGACTTATACATTAGGTTTAATTTGTTAGTGGTAGAGATATAATTCTTTAGTAAGCTTATGGAAATAACTTGCTATGTTTTGATTTGAGAGCTTAATCAACCATAAACACTTTAAGTGTATAGAGTGAAATCTTTGAGAGGGTGTCAAGTCTTGTTCATTTGATTTTAATGGAATTGATGAGATGTTATGTTTTAACAATGTATCCTATGAGTACTTATTCTCTCGATTGTTATTTTGTCTTAACCCTTAAATGTGAATTAATTTTTTAATATTTCTGGATAATATGAAAGGAGATGAGAGGCTATTGTGAAGATGATTAATGTATTAAATTGATGTATGCTTGAGGACAAACACAAGCCTAGTGTGGAGGAATTTGATAAGATGTTATCTTGCTATATTATTTGATATAATCTCTTTTGTTTTGAATTTATTTTTGTGCTTAAATGTTAAAATTAATTTGTGTTTTGTTTTAAGAGATGAAGAGTAGAGATTGCATCAAATTGGGCCATTATTGACGATCATTACAAAATTTTGGATGAAATGAAAAGATTGTTGTAGTGGATAAAATTGACCACTTAAAGAGTTCAAGTTTGACTGGAAGACTTTGCCTTATCCTTATCATGTAGAAATTTGAATTCGTTTTAGATAAACATCTTTACAAGTTAGAATTAGATTAGTATTAGATAAAAAAAATCCACAAAAAGGGTGATCCTCACAATAGAAAAGGTTATCTCTTCTTACGTTTTTAGCAATTCTTTACCTTTCTTCTATTTTTGTTATTAGAGCGAAAGCCATGTGTAGCTAAACTAAATCTTTCTGATTCAAGGGGATTCGAAACTCTAATTGTAATCTTGTGAAGTTTTATGTTCCAAACTTTTATTCACGTTTTAATTCAAGTATTTCTTGTTTTTAATTCTCATATTTCATGAATGGTTAATATTCGATTAATCTGAAAATTTAATTTAATATTGATTATTCTATCGCTATCTAGGAATTCAATGATCCATAATTGTCATGAAAGATTTTTACAAGTAGCAAATATGTTATTTATGAATTTTCATATTTAACTTGTGATAAACAAGAAAACTAAATTGAATAGTTGCAGCTATCTCGATTATTTAATTTAGGGTTTAGTCTTTTTTACAATACTTATTGCTGTCATTTATTTGATATGAAATGCTATCACACCTAATTAATGGATCATAAGTTTTGGTTTGGATCAACGTTATGAATACCATACCATACCATACCGATCGGTACCGATACGGGTAAAGATATTTTGAAAATAAATTCCGGTGGGTACCGACCGGTACCCAAGTTTCCAGAAAATACTGGACCATTCCACACAAATTCGAATTCTTCAGGGACCATTTTGCAATAAACACAAATTAACCCTATAAAAAC
>JANIJH010000001.1:37403370-37421071 GCA_024520975.1 Erythroxylum areolatum | reverse complement strand
TTTCATATTAATTGTCATTATTATTTACTATTAAGATTTTTGAAAGCATGGTTGATGTAAACAGTAAACTAGTAAAGCATACTGTACAACTGTACAATATACTAATATGGACTATTTTGAAATTTTTAAAAATTTCAGGGACTATTTTATAAATTTAAAAAATTACCCGAAACGGTACCCGATACCAACTGGTACCGACAGGTACCCGTACAGTTTTGTTCCAGAACCCAATCCGGTACCAAGCCCGGTATGGTATTCATAACTTTGGTTTAGATACTGAGCTTGAAGCAATTAATTTAGAAAAATTTGAGACTTATTATGACTATTATAATATGTTTCGGATTAACTATTTGAATTGTGAAAAAAAATTAAATCATTGATCAATGTTACAATTAGATGAGATCTTTTCCTTGAATCGAAATTTGGTAATCTTGACTTTCTCATTTTTAAATTCTATTGATTTAGTTTGTTTTCGTATTAATTTTGGTTAATCAATAATTTAATCAAAACTCCCCTTTTAATTTTATTAATTAAAATTAAGAAGCTAGTATTTAGTTCTCTAGGGATTCAACCTTGTTCCATGACAACTACAAATGTTTGGAGAATCGGTATTATTTTAGAGGCTTCGACAATTCGAGCAGAACCCTGACCCAACTTTTTATTTTTTTTTTAAATCAAAACAACATCATTTCGTCCATGTTTTGTTGGGCTTAGGGTTAGGCCGAGCCCAGACCCAATTACCAAGCCTTAAGTCAGGTGGGTTGGGTTAAGTCTGACCCAACTTATTATCAAGTCTGTTTGCTTCTCATTTGTAGATAAATCACTGGCAGAATTTCAGCATATAAACTAATTAGCTGCACCGTTGACTTTAAGGTGGGACTTCATTAATTCTTAGTAAATGAGCCACTTGCTACATAGAAATTAATAAATATATACTTCTGGTGGAAGATACATTAAACTACAGGAAATCATATTTTGTACGCACAAGGCAATAATATAGTATAGTCTTAACTATATAAAAGAAACATGAAACATGCAACATTAAAGTCTCTTCGGTTAATTGATCTAACCTTCTAAAGCTTGAGAGTTAGTTGCAACAATATTTAGAGAAACGTGTAAGGAAATTAAAACCCTTTTTTATGGGAGATTTAATAATTGCTATGTTTTGAAAGAGACTTTAAAAAATTATGAGAATATATATTAATTGTTAATTATTAATACAAAATAAATCATTTGATTGTTTTTATCTAAGTGACCATTAAAAAATTTTAATAATTAATATAGTGCGTGAAATTTAGAAAACTCGAATGTTAAAATTTTTCGTATTTTGATACTTTAAATAATTTTTTATATTAGTGAAATATGTAATTGTTCTCATTAAGATGTATACTAATAATTTATAAATCATATGTTTTAAATAAATTATTTAATAAGTCAATAATTTAAAATTAAGGGACAAAATTAATATAATTGATATTTATAAATTCATCGTACTCTTGATTTGTCATTTTCCAAATTAATAAAATGAGAATCAAACTCCTTAATTATGATTTTGAACTTCTTTTACTAAAAACAAGTTCCTCTTATTAAATCACCCCTTAAGAACATAACTAAAGATATTTTTTAAAGGAGATTTGACATCTAGTTAGGTTATGTCTTTAGGTATCTGTTTGGTTGAGCTTATATTAGTAGATCTTTTCTAAAAGTGCTTTTATAAGAAATCAGTTAACTGTTTAGATACCATTAAAAAAAAACTTTTTTGAAATAGTTTCATATAATAAACTGTTTGGTAACACAAAAATAAAAAATACTTTTAATTTTAATTATATTTGATTTTATAATAAAAATTATTTATGCATATAAATATTATTTAAAATATATTAAACAATATGCAAAGCACAATATATTAATTATTATATAATTTAAACCATATAAAACATAAATAAAAATATATCTAATCAAATCTTTTAAATTGATTATAATATAAGTAAAACTAATATCAAAAATAAATATTAAAACATATTAAAAATCAAATAATATTATATAAATCTCAAAATAAACGTGAAGATGTGTTTGTGAGAATTGTGAGAAATATATGCAAAACATAAAAGTAAATGACACTAAAAAATATGCTCATTAATTGATTTGAAAATTTTACTTAAAAGAGTACTTTTTTAAAAAGCTTCAAATTTGAATTCCTCAAAAAAAATGTATTTTAACTCTTAAAAAATTATTTGTGTGAAAAAAGTACTTTTAGATTTTACAGACAAACACTCAATTCTTTTAAAAACAACTTTTACGGTGAAAAAAAAGTGTTTATTCACCCTCCAAATATTTAACTAAACAAGCACTAATTAGGAAATCAAGATTGTGATAACTAGAATATCAAGAAACTATAGTAAAAGGAAAACGTGATGATGTACGCAATAGAATCATAAAACCAAATCGAAGTTTTATCTTTTGGATAATCAGAGAACCTCTTAGATTCAATATTCTAAAGTACCAATCTTCTTCAAAGTGAACGAGTGATAGAAAATGTTAACGAATGGTATTAAACTGAAGTTTAATAGTTCTGCTCTGGTAATCAATTCCCTTACAACTAGTTAGGTATGCCAGCAAACCAGAACTTTTATTGATCAAGCAATCCTGAAAACGACACGTCCTTCTTAATAAATGAAGCTAACTAGACCATAACATGGATAGGTCGCTGTCAAGATTGTATGGAGCTAACTTACTTTGTTTTCTTATTGTTTTAAATTTCTTTTCCAATCTTTTGGGAGAAATGAGACGAAGTTTTAACGAAGGATATATTTATATTTTAAGAATTCAAATAAATATTTTATATTTGTGAGTTATAACCACTAACATTAATATTTAGATAAATTTTAATACCAATAAATTTTTAATAGTAAAAAATAATTTGTGAATATTTATAATAATAATGTTCAACACATTAACATCACAATGCTAGAAATTTAACTATTAAAAAGTATAAATTATAATTTTGGTGATAATTGCTGATATATGGGATTTGGAGAGGTCTAATAATATGTACCTTATTCTTAACTAATAGAGAGACTGTTTTCAAATGACTCACATGAAAAATAAATAAATATTAAATTATTAGTAGTAGATATTAATAACAACATATTTCAAATTCAATCAGAAATTTTGATATTAAATTATGTATCAAAAAGGTAATATTAAATAAAACATATGATATTCTAATTTTATCTCATTGGTACCTATTTTGACCTAACAAACTTCTTTTATTGTCGCATCCCTCTATATATATATGTACCATCTATTTAAGTTGCTAAAGTAGGGTTAACTACAAATGGCAACGCTCAATAATGGTACTAGCAATGGCGTTCGTTGCAGCCAAATTGAGGCCATTCAAAGTGTACCACCTCTCAGGGTGACCAACCCTCGGCAGACACGTCAAGTCTTCATGGATGAAACCGTCGTCACTGGCGTTTTCCGGAGAAGCCTTAACATAGTTCTTTACTATAACAGGGCCACGAAGGAGGATTCTGGTTGGGTAATAGCCGGGTGGTTTAAGGAGTCATTAATGAGAACTCTGGCGGAGCAACCCATACTCTGTGGACGCCTAAGGAGAGGTGAACATGGTAATGGAGAGCTAGAGGTCGTGTCTAATGATAGTGGTGCTAGGCTCGTTGAGGCAAAGATTCCAATAACCTTGGAAGAGTTTGTTGACTTGAAGGACGCAGAAAAGTTGGAAGCTGAGCTTGTTCTCTGGAACGACATTGATGAAGAAGATCCTCAGTTTTCTCCCTTATTTTATGTTCAGGTTAGTGAAGCATGAGTTTGAACATAACCTGCATGAAAACTCCATGCATGTCTCTCCATTCACACTAGTGTTGTTTCTTCTGTTACAGGTGACCAATTTCCAGTGCGGCGGGTACTCCATCGGAGTTAGCTGCAGCCTTCTTTTGGCAGATCTTTTGATCGAACACAACTTCATTTTGAGATGGGCAAAAATGCACAGAGACATACTCTCCAAGAATGAAGCTCTCAAACTACCTATTTTTTACCTACCAAATCTCAAACCTGAGAGTTTTTCTCCAAGTGGCATAACCACAGCGTCAAGCAAGAACTCTGGCCAAACTGTGATTTTCAAGACAGAGAGTGAAAGCCTAGATTTGAAGGACGCATTGCGCTTTTCTGTTGAAGAAGCTGAATCCATGCTTGGTGCTGAAATGCCGTCGGAGTTCGGCTTCCTCATCAAAGAATCCGACATGGTCATCAAACTACAGACTTGCAAGAAACATGCGCTTGAAATGCTCCCCACGAATCTAGGAACTAGATTGAGTGCTTCGAGTTGGGATGTTCTCGGCTTCAACGAGATAGCTTTCCGTGAAGGGAATAAACCTTGTCGTGCTTCTTGTTGGATTGGCTCTACTAACGCAGGACTTGCCATGGCAATTCCAGTTCCTAGTTCTTCGGAGCTGAACATAATCGTCACAGTCCCTAAATAATGAATAGGAGACCTATAGGCGTAGCCAATTAATGTGTTTGTTCTCTTCGCTGCTTCTCGAAGATCAGGGATTTCTATACGTACCTTACTCAAATCATATCGGTTTCCTAATGAATTCATATAATGGAATTTAAGAAGCAAATGGAGCCAATATCTTCTTTTTTTAGATAAAATCAGACAACACTTCAAACTTGCAAGTTTTATGTTGTGTCTTAAGCAGCAAAAAAACACATCAGAAATAAGCCAACTAACTAATTTTGTGACAATTCTAGCGAATAAAATAGTTAGCTATCTTTAGTTAGTAATGTCTGCAAGTAGGTACATGTTTCTTTAGGCAAATAAAATTGAATGATTTATAATATAATAAAATATAAGTAGATATAATATTAAAAAATTATTATTTATAAAAGACGAAAGAATTCATAATGTAATATAATAAAATGTTGTATAGATAAAGAGTTTATAACGTAATCTAATGTAAAATTGTTTATCATTTTATATTTCATCGTAAACTCTCCGAATCGGAAAATTTTCATTTTTACTATTTATAATAAAATAAAATATAACATGAAACTTTTCTCTTTTATTTTATTCTATTATAAACCCTTATCTCAAATATTGGAATAATATTACATTTCATTCCATTCTATTAATAAACTCAAACCAAAGATAACTTATATATTAAAACTCTTTATTTTTATTTTGGTGGAATGGAGAAATAGTAAACTAGAGACGTCAATATTTGGATTTCTGAGTTATATAAATATGACAAGGAACAACGAATTTATGTTAAGCATCGTCATTTGTAATTAGTTTTCCAAACTTTGATATATAAACACCTACCAAAATAAGATAAAAGTACTAATTTAAAATTAAATTAGATTTTAAATAAAATAATATTATTTTAACAATTTTGTTGAACTAACTTTTAATTATTTAATGGGGTACAATTTTTCAAAATTTAAATTTGAAATAAAATTTAATAAATTTAAAATATTTTTATCGACTCGATTGAATCAATCCAATTTCTCGATGGATTTGACATTCCTCATGCAACGTACATGATAGGGGTAAAATAGGGATATTCAACATTTCATATTGGCGTGTAGATGTAACTCTTTTTTTATTACAAAAGAAAAAAAAGGAGACAAATTATATGGTTAGTCTAGAAAGGATAATCCAGTCATATCTTTTAGAAGGATTAAGAGATACCTTGTAGATGTATTATGAAAAGTAGTAATCTTAAGCTTAAAATTTACAGCAAAATTAACGAGTCAATCGACGTACCAATTTATCCCTCCGTAAGTATGGCAATGTAACTCTTTCAATTGCTTTAAGACGATGAATAAGGCATGTTATTGCATTTGAAGGTAAGGTTGGAAGATGATTTTAAGTAATGGTCAGGTGCATTTCAATTTAATTAATTAATTTTAAATTGAAACAAAATTTTACCATGCTTGATGAGATATGATTGAGTGTTAAATATATGAAAAAGTCAGTATAATTATTTCCATATTATTTTAATGATAAATTATATTAGAATATATTTATAAAAATTTATTAAAGGCTGTTTTATAGTAATTTAATACTAAAATTAAAAAAATTAAAC
Organism: Erythroxylum areolatum; assembly: GCA_024520975.1. Taxonomy (NCBI): domain Eukaryota; kingdom Viridiplantae; phylum Streptophyta; class Magnoliopsida; order Malpighiales; family Erythroxylaceae; genus Erythroxylum; species Erythroxylum areolatum. The sequence continues at coordinate 37,414,964 of JANIJH010000001.1, read as the reverse complement.
ATAAATATTTTTTAAACAAGTAAAATTATGTTTGCATCTTTTAACCAACTTATAATAATCTTAATCTTGGTTTGACGATTGTGATTTTGCGATGAAACGAGAAAATTATGAATGAAAAAGATAAATGTTTTTAAGATTGGACCGGAAATTAAATTGATACAATAATAAGTTTAAGGTTGAAAAAGTTCAACCGATATTAAATCATCGTAAAATAATTAAAGATTAAATAAAATTAAAGAATTTAAAAATAATTGAAAAAGATTATATTTACTTATAAAAATTTAAAATATAATTAAAAAATTATTAAATAAAAATAATCGTTTATTTTAGCTTATAAAATTTATAAATTTATAAAAATTAATTTATTTTTAACAACAAAAATTATTATATTATATTAAATTAAAAGATTAAAAATTAGACAGAAAGACAAAAAAAACTTTTAGACTTAACCCCAAGTCCAACAGTATTAAAATGGTCCAAGTCCAACTGAAATGGTCCATTCGTTCTACTCTGGTCCAAGTCCAACTGACAAACTCCTGTCAATGGGCGGGCGCTGTGAGAAACCGGAACTGGAGCTTCCTCTTCACCGAGTAATCCTGTGCTAGCTGTTACTAAAGAGATGGGAATTCCTTAGCTCAAAACATAGAGACAAAAAGTAAGGAACCACACCTTGTTAAATATGGAGGGCAGTGACAGCAACACTAACAGTAAGAGTAGTAGTGTGATTGTGAGAGATGAGAGGAAAGGGTTACAAGCAGGATTCAGAATAGAAAACCCTTTTAGTTTCAAAGTGGCTCAAGTCTTTACAGGATTTGGCATTGGTTGTGGAGTTGGCATAGGCGTTGGTCGTCCCTTAAATCTAAGTAAACCCTCTCCGTCTCTCTTTTTGCTTTCTCTATTCTCTTTTTGTATTTAATCCTATGTAGTTTAGGAAAGCTGATGAATTTTGCGTTTGGGTTCCAATAATAATGTATTTTTGTTGGCCAAATCGTTTCTTATTGATGAAATTCTTTGCTTGCTTTGGTATGTTACCGAGAAATTTTAAAAAGAGTTATTTGCTCGGGGAATTGGGCCACTCTTAATTTTGTCTATTTTGCATTTGTTGAACTGTGTTAAGATTACCAGCCTGACATGCTCTTTGAATTTGTTTTGATGCATCGGAAGCATCTCTTGTCTCATCATCGTCTAAATTACACTAGACAAAAGTGTGAACTATAAAAGCAGTTTATCTGTGCTCATGTCCCCAAGTTTTGTTTGCTACTGTCATCTTAAATCACTGCATTTCTACATCTGTACAATCCACAATATTAGTTTTGGTCACACCCCTTAATGGTCAACGCATGTTACTCAACTCGACACAACCTTCTTTCAATGTTCATTGTTCAGAACTTGAAACACGTAATGACTTACATTTAACTCTATGTGTTAACTTATGAGAGTTTGGATTACTAACTTCGATGAAATTATAACCACCATGCTAATTGGACTTCTTTGGTAAGACATGTTCTTGTCAAAGAAGCTGATGATCAGAAGCTGGTGATCAGCCATTCTTAAATTTACATACTTACAGCTGTTTTTTATTTAAACCATATTCTAGATGCACTGCCAATGGTAAACCAAGTTATGAGTGCAACTAGAGGTGCAACCGATGCTTTTTCTGGTGTTAGCTGGCATGTGAATAGTGCTGTAAGTTAAATATTTGTACTTACACCTGAATGATACCATCCTTTTCCTGCTGGGTTTATTTGACAAGTTTAGCTAATATTAGCCTCGGCATTTTTTTTTCATGGTTTTAGTTGAGGAAACTGGGAGCAAACAATATTCAAGCTGGCATTGGATGTGGAGTTGGTTTTGGCCATGGGCTTGGAGTTGGTATGTCATGCTTAATTTCTTACGTAATTTTCTAGAGGCCTGTTGGTTGGATATTCTTATGTGCTTAATGGGCATTTGATAAGGTAATGAATCAATAATCTTTACGTTATAGATATTCCTATCTTTTATAGAACTTATTGGTTAGTGTTATTTCATCAATCACTTTCTTGTACTTGGCTGGTGAAATTGAAATTCATAGAACTGGATTTGTTACAGGATAGTCATAGCGTTTAAAAAGAGTTTTAATCATTCTTCGTCTGTCACTTTCTGAAATTACAATTTATTCTGTGGCGATTTTTCTTATCTTTCTCCTGTGAAGCAGTTATCATCTTCAAATGAGGTTGTTGCGTCAGTTTTTTTTCATGCTAGATGAACTAGTATTGCTTGTGTAAGCATGAGTGATTAGCCTAATTATCGATTCACCACAAGTAAATTATATACATACGTAAAAGAGGGTACAACAATAGAATTTTCCAAAGGATCCTCTATAATATACATAGTCTCAAGAGTTCCCCTCAATTTGGAGCATGAATGTTATCAATGTCCAGGTACAAAGATATGAAAACCTCTAAGTTGTGAAGGATTTTGACAGGCTTTAGGTGCAGGGGCTGCTAAAATTGAAATTCATAGTATTGGATTTGCTACAGGACAATCATAGCCTTAACCAAGAGCTTTCTTCATTCTTTGTCTGTCTCTCTGTGAAATTAAGATAACGCATTTGGTAAAACAATGCATTATATGCTTGATGGGGTGTTTAGTAATGCAATGAAATGATAGTCTACAGCAATTTGTCTCATCTTTCTACTATGAATTATGAATAGTCTCCAAATGAGGTTTTGTGGGTCAGTTTATCATCACAATAGTTTCCAAAGGCTTTACATTTCAGGAGGATTGTTACTGAGAAAGCAATCATTTTCTAGGTTGTTGTTGCTTATAGAATGGGACAGAGACCTTTAGCCTCTTATATACAAGATTAGATGTTAAGTAGAAACTTTGAAGGAACTGTATGGAATTTTACTTCAATACATCCCTGCTGTTAGTTTTACGTGCTGGTCTTGGTATAGGATCGTTGGTGTACTCTGCAGATGTCATTATAAATGTATCCTTGTACCTCTCCAAATATCTGCGCAACATATCTAAGCCGTATTGTTTCTCTTGTAGGCCTTGCTTTGAAACCTGGAGTGTTGAAGAAGATTCAGGCGGCTTCTGTTGTACGTGCATAATTATCTTGTATCTTACTTTTCTAATTACTGCTTATTGCAGTCTGTTGTGCATGTATCTGAAACTCGGAGCAATTTTTTAGCAAGTGATAATGAATGTGATGAAGAGATTTGGAATAGCTTCCAACATACCAGTTGATCAAGGGTCCCTTCTAGTATCTTCCCAAAGTGACATGAGCACATTGAACGAATTGTCAATTCAAAAGCCATCAGGAAATATCTCACAGCTGGCAACAAAATTTCCTGATAAAACATCTAATGGCCTGCATGGTTATGGAAGCATAGGTGCTCATTCAAGTCGTCAAAATCTTATGTCAGAAACCAATCCATTGGAGTTATCCTTCAGTAGGAGGACAGAAAAGGTTATTAGCAGCTTTCTCCAGAGCCCAATCCTCAGGGAAGAGGACGGTAATCTAAATGAAATGGTATGCCTGATGTATACTACAAGCCATACGTTATTTCATGAATTGCAGCTTGTTAATTTGCACTTAAAGGTAGAAAGTATGTAGCATATACACTTTGTATGTATGCCTTCTGGACATATGAAGATGAAAAATGATTGAATCTTTGTAAATACATGGCTGCAATGCACTCCCATCCCATGTGGTGTATTTGAATTGCATATATGCAATCTTTTGTTGTAGCCAGAACTAGTGTAGAACATGTTTTACAAGGCTGACACCTCCGTGCAAAACATTGCCCGTTCATCCCCTACCTTATGATCACCTTATTGTGCAGGGATATTGCACTGTCAGCTTAAAATGTTGATTGAAACATGCAGAACTATTCTGAAATCTGAAAAGTGCTATTAGGAATCCATGTTTGCACCTTATTCGCTGTTGGAAAACCTTACTTAAAAACTTTATACTACGAATTTTCTCATTACAAACTTTATACTACAAAATTTCTCATTATTTTTCTTTACTTCCTTCTTTTAGTCTGGTTTATACTGAATATGTTTTCCATAGCTATTTTGCTGAATCTCTTTTAAAATCGTCCGTCCATGATTCTCTTGTGGAAAATTATGCCAAGAAAACTCTGAACCCGTGATAACTTTCTGTGTACATTTCCTCCTCGGTGTTGTTGTCTCGCAACAGTTAGGAATTGCTTTTCAGTTTGTTAGTGGCATCTTTTAGTAGAAGTGGTTTTCATTTGAGTTTATGCTACTGTGTATGTCTACAATGCTATGTATCCCATCTAATTTTCTAAAATATGAAACATGCAATTGCAGGGACGCATCCGGACAGAAAACAACATGCTTCAGATGGTAATATCGCTGGTCAATTAAAAATTTGTCTCATTATTTTGAAGCTACATTAAGTCTCTTCCATGAAAGCCTAATCCTTGGAGAAATCTGGCTTAGTCTAGTGAAAATAAGACTTAGGCATCTCCGTCAATGAGATTCCATTGCATCAATTTTGTAATTAGGTTTAACTATTAAGATGTGATGCATAATGAGGTTTATATGTTATAGTTCTCCTATAAATCCCGTTAGCAGCTTGTGTGAAGTGGTCAGAGCATCACCACCATTGAAGCACATTTTTCCCACATATACAAGAAGTTTCCAGCGTTGAAACCTTAAAAACTTTCTCTGGAATTTAGGTGTTAAAACACCAGCAAATCATCGAAGAGCTTATGGAAGAGAATGATAAACTACGCAAAGTACTGGTGGAAGACCTCAAAGTACCCATCGACAAGCTTCAAGGCAGTTTCTCAAGTAGATATGAATCTCCATGTGACTCTTGTTTCGAGTGCAGAAGAAAACAAAGAAGGCTGAGATAAATGCCAGTTTCCTGAGAGGCATGAACATTCAAAATGTGAGTTGGGAATGGTTTTGGACATTTAGTTTAAAGTCCATTTTGAAGTAGAGACAAAAAGTTACAAACTTGATACAGATTTCATTTCGAGTTATTCATTGAACTTGCTTTGATCAAAGGTAGGTTGAATAGTTGAGGACGATATAAAATTGAACCTTAGGTAACCTAATCTTTTTATCCTAGGTACCCTTTTATTCTTTTTCAGTGTCCATATTTCTGAAGCTTCAACTCTATAAAGGACTCATTAGATCAGTTGATTGACAGTGATTCCATTGTCCCTTGATGAATATGCTGATTTGCAATTTAACATGGTTGTACTGCTTTTCTTTCTACATCCTGCATATTGTTTCTGCTGTGCATTATTGTTGAGGAACCAAATAGCTGTAGACAGAGTGCCAGCGTAACCCAATCTCTGATTTGTAACAAGACGCCATTCTACAATGTTTTATTTCCGATCTTGGCGGAGAGATTCAACGTGAGCTTGCTATTCTGAGGCCAATTAGTAGTACCTAGGCCATTGGTTTGGCAAGATTACTCGAATCCAAATTCTACGACTATCCATCCTTTTCTTCTCCTAAACAGTTTCGCCAAACCACTACACTACATTGTCCAGAAATATTGCCTTTCCGCCACCACCAAAACCACCAATTCCTCCACCATTATTACCTAGGCCTCCCTCCGCCACACCTTATAGCATTACACGGCTTACCCTGGGAGAAATACAAGAACAAATAATAATTTAATAAGTTTATACTGAATTACAAAAAAGGTTTTACATTATCCTGCAACTCCTAATGACAAAAGAGTTAAAACAGCAATAACTAAACCCCAAACCCCAGCTTCAGATGAGAGTCCCAGGAAGATGAAGCTCCTCCTTAACAGTAGTGACCACCTCAACCTGCTTCCTCCAAAGCAGTTCCTTGTATTTGACAGACCTTTAAAAAACAAAGGATTGGCAACTCTAAGCATGCATTCATCAGAGATATGTGATACAAGCCTAAATTTACAGGCACATATTCTGTGTAAATTATTTAGCTCGACTTGCTTCTTGATGGTGTCTTTTCCTCCGTTCATTGCTTAGAAGTGGTTCAGATGCAGTAGCTGCCAAAAGAAGAAAAAAGTTTAAAAGAGGTAGATTATGGTTCATATACTGCTGAAGACGATCATAATCATGCAATGAGAGGGTTGACAACCAACCAACTGCTAATCACTCAGCTACAAAGAAACAGAATGTCCTGACCGGACTGATTCGAGATCATGAAACTCAAAGAATAGTAGTTCAAAAACGAGAAGATAACTATCTAAACAAATAAAACAGAGAAGCCATCACGAAAACTTCTTATTCAATCCAGATATCTTGTGATGACCGAATCGATCGACATTGTTGTGACATCTTCAATTAAAATTGATAAAGGAGATTGGAAAAAGGTTGGAATAGCTTAAGGAATGAACTGTTTTTGAAGCAAGAGAATAGAAACAGCAGAAAGGTTCTACAATTCACTTTACTTTCTCCAGAAGTATCGTGTTTTGGAAGACTGTCTCCTTCTTGAGACACTTGACATAATTTTCAAACGAATTCAGCAGGATAAGTCTTTTTGGTGTATATGTGTGAGCTTCATGGAAAAGGCTTAAACAAGGGCAGAGAAATAAAGTTAAAACCACATACACCTCCTATAAGAGGAAGCCTAGATAGTGGCTTTCAATTCACAACCAAATTAGCTTCCTTACATTCCCATGAACACAAGAAATTAAATTTTCCATAGCAAAAGCCACAAGCTAAACATTCATCACAACTGTGGACAGATTTCCTTACTTTATGTGCAAGACCCTGCATTTCACCCTTTTAACCAAATTTCTTCATTAAAAATTTTCCAAATGTTCAAACTTGCTTGGATTTTGGTATTTTAAGAGTGATGCATTTCAGAGGAGTTCATGTCATTACCTTCGTGATTGTGCCGTCCACTTGATGAAGGACTCCTTTTACTGATCTTCTCAGCAATTTCAGCCTTGACCAGGCGTGATAAAAGAAGTCCCGCAATAAGAGCACAAATCATCAACATCAGAAACACAAAATCCCAGCCCTTTGTTGAAAGGAATCCAGTCAAAAGCGGACCAAGGGCTGCACCGATTGATCCAGTGCCATCAATAATGGCGGTCACTGTTGCAAGAGCTCGAGAATTCCCCCTAAGAGAACTGTGGGTGCCAAGGTCTGCAGAAACGGCAGTCGTAATAAGTGCATAGGGTCCATTAACAAACAGTCCCGCAACCATCATAAGCAGGATGTTCACATTCTTTGAGACAGTCCCATAGGTGCGATATAAAAGCATTGAAGGAATTGCAGCATACATGAAACTGGCTGCTGTAGTGGCCCGAGATCTAGTTTTATCAGATACATATCCAGCAATAATTCCACCAAAAATACCCCCAACGTCAAACAGAGTTGATAGATTTCCAGCAGATTTCACAGACATATACTCTCCTCCAATTTCTGTAAAGAAAAACCCTTTTCAATGTACTGAAAGACAGGATTTATGATGAAACATCTCAGACTCATGTAAAACTCTAGTTTGAGATTTTAAGAAAAGAATAACAGCCTAGTTGTATTCCAGCAGGGTAGCCTTTTAGATGCTGGTGTTCAAATAACATAAGAGTTTTACATCATTATGAAATGCACTCCTGCAAAAGGAAGCAGCACAAAGCATGGTATATTGCTCTTGTCTGTAGGCAATCTACGTTAACCTTGGTTCTTCCCACTAACCCGTCCCCCCAAGGAATAAAAGAACACGATTGAAAAAAATGCAGCAGCTTTTCTGTATGCCACTATTGGTTATAGGCACACACCAGATAGCATTCATTTGAAAAATCACAGTTCTATTATGAACTCCTTTAATCCATAAGAAGTCTAGTTTTCTGTACAAGCTGATTCAAAGCTAGTCTATTATGTGTCGTTCCCTCCAAGTAATATGTAGTTATGGGTAATGTCCGTGACTACTCGAAGAACATTCATATAATTCATTATAGGCCTCCAACTAAGGTCAAAGATTAGAAGCTATAATGACCAAGAATGTATTCATGAAATATGTTTGCATGCAAGAAACACAGTGACCAATAAAAGCTTGAGAAGAAAACTGAGCCACAAAAAAGTTCGAAGAGGCAGTTCTCATTAGATTTTATGCAAAATACCAATAACAATGATACTGAGAAAAGCTCATTAATCAGGAGCATAACTTCATCTCGTTGTCATCAAGTGCCAAAAAATTCCAGACTGTATGTTCCAAACTTCAAAACAAACATCGAAATCTTTTGGATAACTGATGCAAAGATGCTACTAGTGTAATATTAAACAACTGTAGCCAACACTAGAAAAGACTTCTCTTAATTGTGAGAAATGAACAACTGTAGCCACAAATCACCCTGTTGCAAAGATATGTAGAAATAGCAGAGCAGAAACATTAATTAAAATCAGAAAACATTTAACAAAATGATACATTTGGAGTAAAAATCTAAATTGCAATCGGTAAAAGAGTCAACTGGAAGAAATTACCTGTCTGGCTCAGATAAAATGGCAGCCAATACAGAAACGTGTAAGCTACAAGTTTGGAAAAGAATAGGCAAAGTGCAAAAGGTATAACTCCTGGAATTAAGCAAGCTTCAGCAAGGCCAACACTTGTCCTAAGCCCTGATCCACAAGGAGCAACAGTACTCTGTTTATCTTCCAAAGAGCTATGTTTCCGAGCCTGGCCTTCTACATCACTAGCTGCAGTGTAATTTGGGCAAGGGAATCCAATGTCCTCCGGATAAGCAGGCAAGAACAAGAATACCAACACTCCTCCCATTACAATAAAGGCACCTGGAACTATAAAAGACCATCCCCAACCATAGTCTAAAACACTAGCAGCAAGAAGGGAGCCACTAATATTTCCAACTGAAGTATGTGCATTCCAGATGCCCATTATTAACCCCCTCTTTCTTTTTCCAAACCAATTCCCAATCACAGCCACAACAGAAGGCCAACCTGTGGCTTGAAACAACCCAGCAACCACTTGCATTACCAAAAAATACCAAAAAGCATGAACGTTCCAAAAATATCCCATCCCAAATAAACCCACAAAAATGCCACTTCCAATCATCCCAAACGCTAAAAACAACCTCAAGTCCAATGTGTCACCCAAATGTCCAGCAACATACATACCCATAGAGTAACATGCAAGAAAAGCCAAATCAGTCTCACCCAACTTGGAAGTCCCATCTTTTCCATTAAACGGATACCAACCTTCAGACTTCAGCCTATCCTTGTTCCTAACCCAGAATTCATCCTTAACAAAGACGCTGCCAAGTGGCCATGGATACTCATGCAAGTGTTTTGCCTCAGGATCCAACACACTCTTGACGATACTACTCGGTTTCCTAGATGCATGATAACAAGTATATGCTACGAAAGTAATCAACAAAACTATGTACCGATACGTATTCATGCTCCAGTCTCTGCCTCTTAAGCTTCTTATAACCAAAATCCCAGGTGGGGTTTGCCTCACAGTGTCAAAATCGCTAGACATCTCTCTTCAACCAAATCCAAATTGCCCCAAAGAAGATTACATCGAAATATTCCAACTTTTTTGAAAAAGTATTAACCTTGCTATAAAATAAACAACATTTCGTATTTTTACCAGGAAGAGAAAAATCAAAAAAATGAGAAGACAGCAAAAAACCTGCCCCCTAGAAAGAAGGAATAATCGAACTTGAAAGAAAACCAATGTTGGATCATGATTGGCTTGCCGGTTTAGAAAAGGCGAAATCATCAATGAAGTATACTTTTTTTAATCTTTTGAGAGAGAGACAGAAAGATCAGAGGAGACGTGAGGGAGAGAGAGAATGGCGGGGCGGGCAGAGAGTCTGCAACTGCGTGGGGACACGTTTCAAAACATTGAGGTCATCTCAAAATGCAGTTAGGTTGCTTCCATGCCACGTAGGTTTCCGGGACGGTGAGCAGTGTGAGTGAAGTGGCGTTGGGTGACCTTTTTGATGCCACGTGGCACAAATAAAGCTGGGGACTTTAATACGTGTCATACTCTCTTTTTCGTGTTTTTCCATTGGCACAATAACGTGGAAAAATGTTGATTTTGGAAATTTTAATTTTTTTAAAAATTTGCTTTTGACTCTATCATATATTATTTTCAATCAAATATAAAAAGATTAATCGAAAGTTTAAATTCACTAAATTTGTAAATAATTAAGGACATAAATGAATTTTTAATTCCGTTTGCTTTTATTAAAGTTGAACTTAATCATCAATTGAAAATTTTAATTTAGTTATAAAACCTTATTATATTTTAATTTCATTGAAATAGTTAGGTTAATTTCATAAGTTTGACTAAGTTCCCATGATTAACAAACAAAAATCATCTTGCATGTGACTAATTAGTTGGATTATAGAAGATAAAAATGAAAAAAAAATAGAATTATGTAATCAATGATTCATTTTTTATATTTTTGTTTAATGTTAATTATTTTTTTAATTCAAAATTGACTAGGTGAGATTGTAACCTTCGATGATAACAAAACATGTTATTAATAATAAATTATATTTTGATAATATTAGTAATTCTATTATAATAAAATGATGCAATATGTAAATGATGAAGTTTAATTGAGGGATAAAGTGAGTAAATGAATCAATAGGGGAAAAAAAAAAAGAACAATCAATGAATGGAGGAAATGAATAAAATAGAGCACATATACAATTCAAGTAAAAAACCAAGAATAAGGAGGAATTAATATATCAAAAATTAATCAAATCATTGTAATCTTTTTTATAACTTTACCTTTGTCATTTCAATAAATTCAGGGGTTTAATCATCATATAATTATTTGCATATAGGACATATTGCATCTTTATAATCAAAAGAAAATTTGTTTTAACTTTAAAAAAATCCTATTGATCTTTAAAATATTCTTTTGAAATATTTAAAAAGATTTATCAATTTTTAGTCAAAAGAATGTGGAATGATCTTTTAAAAAACCTTGATAAAATCTTTGAGAACAACTTTATAAATACAATGGTCGACCAAGTACAATCGACCAATATAATATTTTAGCACATTAATAAATTTATTCATAAATGTGGTTAACTAATATGCTATTTTTAGAGACATTGGTCAACCATTGTCTAAATGTGATCAACCAATGTATTAGAATAAGCTAAACTTTAAATTATTTATATATTCTATTAGTCAACCAATGTCATTATTACTAATTGTTATAACAGTTTTTGCTTCTAACAACTTTTGTAGGATGCTTTGAGTATAAACAGACTACATACCAGTTGTGAGAAGTTTCTTAGGTATACTAAAAAGTTGTTAAGAGTCTTGAAAGGCTAAAACGTGCATTACATAACACATATTGAGTCATTGTTCATTTGGTGTGTAGCATTCCCTTACTATAGGGTATACACCGGGACGCCTGTAGGTCATTCCGATACATATCCTACGATAAGGGTGAACTACAACCAATCACTACTGTACCTCACATGGCATCAAACCATAAAGCATCAATACTGAAAATCACTAATTTTTGAAACCATAAATTTTTCTCATTTCATATCATCAAAGGCAGTAATTTACATAACTGTCAGTTTTTCACTGTCTGTATATTACTCCAAAAGAAATCTACTACAAAAAGCCTAACT
>JANIJH010000001.1:37373414-37397633 GCA_024520975.1 Erythroxylum areolatum | reverse complement strand
GTGTTTGCAAGTTTTGGTACTGTTTAGGAGGAGCTAGTCGATCGGTCTTGGAGTAAACTTTTGATTCCTTTAGTGTCTGAGCTTGCCTTTGAGTCCTTCTTGAAAATTGTAGAGTTGTCTTTTATCTTTCCAACGAAACAAACCGTGTCTGATTTGGAGCTCGGAGTCAAAAGTTATGAAGGTTTGAAGTCAGATAGGTCGGATCGCTGGGCAGGTCGCTCGGCCCCTCGCCCGCGCGGGCGTGTGAGGCCGAGGGCTCCGAGCGGCTGGGTGCTCGAGAGCCGTTAATTAGGGAGCTCGTATCGAGAATTGTTGAAGTTAAGAGAGATTATATCTTTTTTGAGGTGAGTTGGGGAGACCATATTTCGCAAATAGGATTAGAATATCCTAAGAGAAGCATGATGACTTATATGTGAATTTTGAACTTAGGTAACGTATGATAGACTTGAATTCAAAATAGATGCTAATATGCTTAGGTATTTAATAAATGACATTTTTTAATAACTCTTTGCATTTGGAGTGCAGTTGATGTTTTTATTATATATTTTGAGAAATGATATTGTTTTTCATCAATCTGAACTTGAAATGTAAAGGACAATATTTTATTTTCTGAAACTACATTTTTGAACAACTTTGCATTTAGAGTACAAAAGATGGCTTTTATTTCATAAGATAATGTTTTGAAATTTACATATGCATAATCGAGTTATGTATGCTGCATGTTTTTGTTCTCTTTTGGCTTAGAGCCAAGGCATAGTTTCATTTTATCGGTTGGACTGATAAATAAAGGCATGGTGTCTTACTTGATTTTATACTTAATAATTGGACATGATTTTTTTTATGATTGGTGAGAAAATGATTGGCCAATCATGTGCTAGGCACAACTGATTAAGTAATTGCCATACCCTTGACGCTGGTACATGAAAGTTGAGTCGCCGTATCGATACTTTTTTACAAGACTCGTGGGTGATTCCATGCCTAGGGTCTGGACATCGACGAGGTCATCACCTAAGGTCATGACGCTCTTGTTGACTGTAGTCCGGACTCACCACGAATGAAAGTCGAGCCAACACCGAGTATCGGTGGGTATGCACATTAGTTTGACCAACTAGTAGTGTCCCACATGATTGTTTTGGCTTATCCTGATGTTGGTTTTTCTATCGATATTTGATTTATACATATGATGTTTTTATGCTTTTGTATACTAAAACTGGAACTTATGTTCACCGAATAAGTGAGTTAATAGGTTAAGCCTATATGGTTCCTAACCAGTATACGTTGAGTCATAGGCTGGGCCTATGTGTTTTCTGTGTGATATATATTCACTTCATAGGTTATCTACATCGTCTTGATATGAATCGAATTCTATTTATGATATATGTTTTTCCTGCTCACTAAGTACCTAGTATACTCACCCCTCTCCGCTTTCCAATCATGCAGGTTAATTTAGTGAGTTTGAAGCTCTGAGTGGATCGTGTGATCTTTTTAAATTTACGGGGTATTACCACGCATGGGTAGATTCTTAGTTTTTACTTTTATTGTCTAATGACTCATGAACTGTGTTTATGTAGGTATGCTTTATGATTTTGTAAGTTAACTTTTGATTGTCTTGTGTTTTATAAATGACTTTATGTATGAATCTTTTGATACTGTTGTTGAGATTGCCATGAGTGAACTTTAAAGTCTTGAAGTTGTGGTTGGATGTGAATATAAAAGTGTGTTTGAAATTGTTTGTAGCTTTTTGGAAATTTTAAAACACAACCATTGTGCTGCTCGAATTTTAAATAAAAAGAGAGAAAAGAATAGATATTCAGTTAGCCTTGCATAGTCAAATTAAGAATACCGTGAGTGTTCTTAATCCGGTTATGTGGCAGTTATCATAGGTCCAATGTAGTACCGGATCGTGACATTATCTACCCTTTTTATTGTTGACAAAAAAGGGAGAGAATTATGATATTAAAACTTAATCAATTATGATTTATAGATTAAATGAGAGCATACATTACATATTGTTTTAACATTGAAAAAGCTTAATATCAATTATTTTCTTTAATATCACAAATATTTTGTTATAATCAAAAAACGAGAGATTGTTGACTAGGTAAGGCCTCAATCTATGATTTTTTATGCTAACAAAATATATTACCATTAATGAATTTATTTTGGAGATATTAACAATTCTATTATAATCGAATTAAGCAATACGTGAAAGATAAAGTTCAATTAGAATGTAAGGTAGAAAAGGAGTCAATTGAATAAATTAAGAATCAACAACGACACTCAGTATGAATTTCGAGCAAGTCCAATAGTATGCCACCTTACTCTAATTATTAGAGAGGTTATTTTCAAATGAATAAATTCATAATCAATGAATAAAGAAAAGCAAAATGGAGCATATATGCCATTCAAGTAAAGAACCAAAAAAAAAGGAGGAATTAAACATATCAAGACTTAGTCGAATTATTGTAATCCTTCTTATAACCTAATCTTATTCATTTCGATAAATTAACGGCTCAGTCACTTCATAATCATTTGTACATAGAATATAATGTATATATCTTTTCATAATTATGAGAAAACGTGTTTAGATTTCAAAGAAAATCTCCTTAATTTTTATATATACTATGAGGAATATTTGAATGATTTTAAATCAAGTTTTACTTAAATGAATGTGATTAATTTTTGAAAGAACTCGACAATTTCTTTAAAAACACTTTTCAAACATATCGATGGACTAATTTATAGGTGTGATAGGCTGTTGTTTTGTTTTAGACATACTAATTGATCGATGTATACCTGTGGTCGATTAATGGTTATTTTGAAAGAAATTAATCAATAATTGTTTATATGTACTCAACCAATATACCAAAAGAAGTGAAAAATTATATACCATAAGCTTGTATGTCATATTAATTGACGAATATTGCATATTAATATTGGTCGATCAATGTGTCAAATTGGTATACAGATGTTACTGTCATTAGTTATTGCAACTAGTAATTTTTGTTTCTAACTATTTTTATGTTGTTTTAAATATAAATGGACTATATATAAGTCATAAGCAGTTTTTTTTTGCTTACAAAAGAAAATAAAACAAACAAACCCCATACAACTCAAAAACAAACATTATACTAGCACAGTATTTTGTGGTACAAAGCTCCTTGCTTATCTTGGTGCATGAGCTTTATGACGACCGTTGGAGGCTTTTGAAGTATATGCAAGCCTGGGCTGGATAATACTGCTGGAGAAGCCAGACTATCAGCACACCGGTTACCTTCGCGATATAAATGCTGAAATTGCACCTCCCATGCTCGGTGGATTAACCCACGGGTACCTGCATCCAAAAAATTATCCTTAGACAAAACTATATTGGAAGAGGAAAGAATGTTAATCACGTCTAATGAATTCACTTCAACGACTACGCATTGATATCCAAGCATGCATGCCAGTGTAAGGTTTGAGTGGACTTCCCAAAGTTCGACAGTTAAAGGCGAACCCCTTCTAATATTCTGTAGAAATCCACCACGCCATTGACCGGGACAATCTCTAATTAATCCTCCAACAGTAGCAATGTGAGACCCTTATTTAACTACTCCACTTGTATTTTAAAAAATAGAGAATGCATATGTGCATTACATAATGCTTATAGAGTCATTGGTCACTAGTGTGAGCAAGAGAATCAATTTTTAAGTTTTGTAATTGTTATAATTAGGGAAATTGATTAGAATATACTTAGTGGGAATTGCTATTGTTAAGGTAAATCAAATGCAGGTTCACTAACCTAATCTACACAAGCCTTCACCGAATTGCAGCAACATTGGTTCAGCAACAAAGTTTACAGCCTCAACAACACAGAATCGTTTCTCACCTCAAAATGATTCAGTTGTTACAACATTCTAGAATATGATGAGGTGGCCTCTCTGAGCTGTAGTTTGCTAGAAATATTTTCCTGTAAGCTCCTATAAAAAGGAATATTTGTAAATACATTAAAGAAGATTGCTTTTCTCTTTTGTTCAAACGAACACCTTCTCCTTCATTCTTTCTTTTTATCAAGTCAACAATGACTACTTTATCCATAGAATGTTAAACGCTTTCATGGTATCAGAGCAGCATGTCTAACGACAATGGTTCCACCATCCAGAAAGTAACACCTTCTTCCTCATCAAATCCTTCAAGCAAAACCACCATGGACTTCTCCTCTTTTGCTAAAACTCTGAACTTCAGCCCTATCAAACTAGACCACTCAAACTACCTATATTAGAAAACTCAAATCCTTCATATAGTTCGAGCTCCAGATCTACACACCTATATCGACCTAGAATCACCCAACCCATCTAAGTTTACAGACATCTCGGGTACTCATGTTCCAAATCCTGAGCATAATACATGGAAAAAATCAGACCAACTTCTCATGAGCTGGTTGATATCTACCATAAATGAAAACTTGATAGGTCAAGTTACACGCTGCTCCTCTGCTTTAGAAATATGGCAATGTCTTGCCAAAACCTTCAGCCAATAGTCCATGGCTAAAATAGCCCAGTTACGGCAACAACTTCAAACTATACACAAAGGAGCTGACTCTATCAACGATTTTGCTATGAAAATCAAGGGCATTGGAGACTCACTTAAAGCTGTTGGTGATGATTTGAAAAGTAAGGATCTTATCATGTCTCTCACAGGAGGTTTAGACCATGATTTTGATCTAGTAGTGGTCTTAATCCACTCTCAACTGGAGACTATCACATTTGAAGATGCCAAGTTTCAACTGATGAAACATAAGCAACATATATCTCATTTAAATGCAAGCAAAAATGTCTCAATCTCTACTCCAAATACTATCACTCAAGTTGCAGGTAGTCAAGCTCATTTAATCACCAATACTGACCAACACAGAAACTATATAGGAGGTTTTAAGGGAGCACCTTGTGGCAGGAACAGAGGAGGAAGATCTAGTAGAATAGGAAATTGAGTTTTCTGCCAAATCTGTTCAAAACTGAATCATGCAGCCTAGCAGTGGTACAAGCGCTATGACCAAACTTTTCAGCGAGCCATGCCTTAGACTCCACCCAACCAACACTCTCAAACAAATCCATACTCTATTTCTCACACATCAATTATAAACAACTAACCTCTCCTCTCTCAAGGAAATTATCACCAAGCCTCTTCATATCTAGCCACTCCGGAAATTGTTAGAGACCCTTCATGGTACATAAACAGTGGTGCGACAAATCACATCACCCCTGAACTAAGTAACCTCTCCCTTCACAATGAATACCAAGGTATAGACACTCTCTTAGTTAGCAATGGGTTAAAACTTCAGATATCTCATACAGGCAACACTACCTTTCTCTCAAACTCAAATCCCTCTTCTCTGTTACATTTAAATAACATTCTCTGTGTTCCCTCTATCTCCAAAATTTTTTTAAGTGTTTCTATATTTACTACAGATAATGACGCTTATGTTGAATTTATTGGTGATTGTTGTGTCTTCAGGGATTTGAAAACCCGGAGAGTGGTTCTTCAAGGATACCTTAAAGATGGCCTATATCTAGTACCGTTGGATCTCCGCAGTAGCTCATCCTCACCTAAACAAGACACCATTCAAAAAGCTTTGTACAACTCTAACACTACAAGTCTACTCCAATCAAACAATTGTCTTTTAGCTACTTCTGTAAAGTTTAATCCTAATATATGGCATGCTCGTTTAAGATACCCAAATTCTAAAGTGTTGTCTCTCATTCTCAGAAAATTAAACCTTTGTCATTCAAATTTGGCTCTTGATTTTTTTGATTCCTACAAAATTAGTAAAATGCATCAACTTCCATTTAACTAATTACATATAACAGCAACTAAACCATTAGAACTCATTTACTCTGACATCTGGGGACCGGCACCAGTTTTGTCATCAGCTGGGTCACGATACTATGTAATTTTTGTTGATGCCTACTCCAGGTTTTCATGGATCTATCCCCTAAAACTAAAGTATGAACTCTATGACACATTTGTAAGGTTGAAGTTGCAGGTTGAAAATCAGTTGAATTGTAAAATTAAAATTTTTCAGTCTGACATGGGAGTTGAATACAAACATTTGTAGACCTATCTCTCTCAACGGGATATTCAACTCAGATTTTCTTGTCCGTACACCCATCAACAAAATGGGGTACCAGAAAGGAAACATAGAACTGTTGTTGAAGCAGGCCTAACCATGTTGGTTCACGCACATCTACCTCTCCAATTTTGGCAAGAAGCCTTTGACTATGCAACACATATTCAAAATTTAACTCCTTTTGCCATCAACTTCAGATCTCCTTATGAGGTACTCTTTCATCGCACCCCAGATTACAAGTTCTTGAGAGTTTTTGGTTGCTTTGTTTTCCCTTACCTCAGAAACTACTCAACCTAAAAAGTTCGATTTTCATTCGAAGAAGTGCTTATTTTTGGGTCTTAGCTCATAACACAAGGGCTATAAATGTATGGACAGTACAGGTAGGGTGTTTATTACGAGGAATGCTTTATTTAATTAATCCCAATTTCCTTTTGTTGAACTTTTCCCAAAACAACTCGCCAGACTCAACCTACTGCCTTTCCCTAACCTATCATCAATCTTCTGCCAGACAGTACATCAGTTCCGAATATAGACACGCAACCTTCCACTCTCATACACAGTTCATCTATAAACACGCAACCTAACACATATACTAGCCCATCTCCCATACTACCTACACCTCTCTAATATCACGACCAGACTACTCATCTTCATCAGCCCATACTTAGGACCCATCCTATGACTACTCGGTCACAGTTTGGTATTTTCAAACCTAAACTTTATCTCTCCACAGCAAACACAGAACCTCAAACTTTCAAGCAAGTAATCTCAGATCTGAAATAGGTTGCTGCCATGCGAGAAGAACTCTCTGCCTTGAAAACAAACAACACCTGGACTCTTGTCCCACCCTCTCCTACCTATAACGTCATTGGTTCAAAATGGATCTTTTGTATCAAATACAGACCTGATGGTAGCATCTTGAAATACAAGGCTCGCCTTGTAGCCAAGGGGTTTCACCAAACCCTTGGCATTGATTTTGAAAATACCTTTAGTCCTGTTATAAAAGCTTCAACCATACGGGTTATCTTTTCTCTGGTGGTTCAATTTAATTGGTCCATAAGGCAGGCTGATATCAACAACACCTTTTTGAATGGAGACCTCACTGAAACTGTCTATATGTCTCAGCCTCCACATTTTGTAGACCCTCAGTATCCTCACCATGTTTGTCATCTTAATAAAGCTATCTACGGTCTTAAGCAGGCCCTAAGATCTTGGTACAACAAACTTCAACAAGCTCTATTGTCCTGGGGATTCATTAACTCCATTTCTGATGCCAGTCTCTACATTCAAAACAGAGCAGGTATTGTAGTTTATTTACTTGTTTATGTAGATGACATTCTTATTCCTGGGAATGATCAATCTACAATACACAATTTGATTTCTAAACTAAACTCTGCTTTTGCTTTTAAAGATCTAGGTGAGATTAGTTATTTTCTTGGCTTTGAAGTCTATCGAGACACCTCTGGTCTATATTTAAGCCAAACCAAATATATACTTGATCTCCTTAAAAAGACAAACATGAAGTCCTGCAAACCTAGCCCTACACCAATAGGCACTAGTACAAAACTCCTCCTTTCCGACTCTCCTTTATTTGACAACCCTACCTTGTTTCGAAACACCATTGGTTCTTTACAGTATCTTGTCAACACCAGGCCAGATATAGCCTTCACTGTCAACAAACTTAGTCAATTTTTGGTTCAGCCTACCCAAGCCCACTAGGCTGCCTACAAACGTATACTGCACTACTTAAAAGGGACACTGCATCATGGTCTCACCTTGACCATATCCTCTCTCAATTTGACTCTCTACAGTGATGCAGATTGGGAAAGTTGCCCCAATGATAGGCGAAGCACTTCGGGTTATTTTCTCTTCCTAGGGCACAATCTAATCACTTGGAGCTCCAAAAAATAATCAGTGGTGGCTCGCTTAAGCACAAAGGCCGAGTATCGCTCCATGGCTACTACAACCACTGAAGTTCTATGGATCAAATCTCTCTTCTTTGAACTGGGACTCGATCCCTCTCTTCCAATAGTACTTTGATGTGACAATGTTAGTGCCATATCTCTAGCAACTAACCCAGTTTTTCATGCTCGCACAGAGCATATTGAAATTGATGTTCACTTTGTGCTCGAAAAGGTTATTACAGGAGATATTCAACCTCAGTATATCCCTTCGGACGACCAAATTGTCGATATCTTCACTAAACCTCTGTCCTCTCAGGCGTTTCGCAATTTTTGTATCAAATTGAATTTAGCCCTTTCACCGCTGTTTAATTTGCATTTGCAGGGGGATGTTAAGGCAAATCAAATGCAGGTTCACCAACCTAATCTACACAAGCCTTCATTGAATTGCAGCAACACTAGTTCAGCAACAAAGTTTACAACCTCAATAACACAAAAACATTTCTCACCTCAAAATAATTTAGTTGTTATAACATTCTAAACTATAATGAGGTGACCTTGCTGAGCTGTAGTTTGATAGAGATATTTTCCAGTAATCTCCTATAAAAAGGAATATTTGTAAATACATTAAAAAAGACTGCCTTTTATCTTTTGTTCAAACGAACACCTTATTCTTCCTTTTTATCAAGTCAGCAATTACTACTTTGCCCACGTAATGTTAAACGCTTTCAGCTATTTACCTTTGAAGTCTATGACTAAACAGTAAACACAGTCGAAGTTTGGATCTCATATTCGAAAAGGACCAATTAATTAATATTCGCCTGAATTTGGGACAATAAGTTCAGAGGTTCGACCCGAGAAGAGCTCCGAATCCATTGAAAGCTTACACGTGTAAGTGCAAAAGGATAGA
The DNA here is from genome assembly GCA_024520975.1 of Erythroxylum areolatum. Classification (NCBI taxonomy): domain Eukaryota; kingdom Viridiplantae; phylum Streptophyta; class Magnoliopsida; order Malpighiales; family Erythroxylaceae; genus Erythroxylum; species Erythroxylum areolatum. The sequence goes on along the minus strand of JANIJH010000001.1, from coordinate 37,388,716 downwards.
ACCCGACAGACCGCTGCAAGAGGATAAGCTATTTTCTCTTCAACTTCCCTAACCAGCCGGTTCTTGACGGTCATGGCTTACCATTGATTCTCCCCAATTTCGCCTCATTTGCAAAGCTCTTATATCCTCACCATCTTCTCCCAAATGGGTTCCAAGATTCTCCCTCAGGTGACCGGACTTACTTGTCTATCCGTGCCTATTTGTTGGTTATTTGATTTCGTGAACTTCTTCAATGATTTTTTTGAGTTTTTTCCAGGCATTAGTTGTAATTCCCAGAACCCCAGTTCAGCTTCCTCCTCCAAGAAGACTGGGGTTCTCCTGTAATGTCAAACGAGCTTGCGGTCTGAGCTCTGGTAGTCCGTTTTCTGGTGTGGGGTCGAGCTCTGTGCAAGGAATCAATGTGGTCTTTTCCAGGTTGAGTTTTGTCGCGAGGGCGGAGGAGTCAGTATCCGGTGGGGGTGAAACGGTGGTGGATAACGAAAACGTTGGGGAAGAAGAAGGGCCAGTGGATGTTGTTGAAGAAGGGGAGGAGGTTAAGGCTGATGAAAAAGTTAAAGAACCCAGAAAGCCTCGTGTAAAGCTGGGAGAGATAATGGGGGTAATTTTCTTAGCTTTTTAAAAGTAGGAGTGTTCAAAGAGGAATTGGAACTAAACCAAGTACAACGATTGAAAGTTTTCTTTTTTCTATGATTCGACTGAGGTTACTTGTACATTTAACGAAGAATGTTGCTTATTGTTGTGAATAACACCCCTTTTCTTTTAATTAGATACTGAACAAAAGAGCAGTCGAGGCATCACAAAAGGAAAGACCAACACCAGATATTAGGACTGGGGATATAGTGGAGATTAAACTGGTAACTTGCTATTTGTGCTTACTGCATCATGATTAATGATGTTATGACTTTTTCCATTAGCCCATTTTAGATATTGATTCATGTGTTTTTGCTTACAGGAAGTTCCTGAGAATAGGCGTAGGCTTTCAGTTTACAAAGGTATTGTAATGTCTAAGCAGAATGCTGGAATCCACACAACGATTAGAATTCGAAGGGTTATTGCCGGCATAGGGGTTGAAATTGTATTCCCTATGTGAGTACTTCCGACTTGCAGTATCATACTTTGTGAAGGCCGATATAGTTTTGTGTGATTATGTTCTATAGGATTCAAGCTAAGTGTGTTAGTGCTATATTCATACAGTATTTGACTTTGATGAGACTATGACATTAATAGTGTTCACTTATGCTATTGTAGCTACTCGCCAAATATCAAGGAGATAAAAGTAGTCAAACACAGGAAAGTCAGACGGGCAAGATTGTATTATCTTAGAGACAAGCTTCCCAGGTTGTCGACTTTTAAATGAACATATATGCGGCCACTCATATGTTCTTTCTCTGAGAAGGGCTAATCTTGACTGCCCAAATACAGAAAGAACCATATTACTGCATTTTCAGGATTTCATGTTCAAGTTAGTCAAAATTTCTGTAAGGGGAAACGATGGATCTTCCTTGTGCAAAAATGAATACAATTTCACACGTCAGTTTTTGAACCAGTAACACTAGTTCAGATCACTGATGTTTGCACTTGTTGCATTTTGTTATTTAATGAGAACCTCTTTTGCAGATATGTCTAGTTCCTGTGCAGGAAATTTATGCCGATATTTGTAAATCGACAATTATACATCTTGTTATTTTGATGCTATCGTTATATACTTTCGAATTCAGGTTCTATCGTTCTGCTTCTATTTAAGTTCTATCAGTTGAAGTTACTTAAGACCAGTGGGAGAAGTTTGGTTGTATAGATTGATACAAGAAATTTGACTAAAATGCAAGCTAAAATCTGAACCGTGGGGGTTCATCTTGAATGCTTGATGCATGGAGAATTGTTCTACGCTAACTTGTTTTGGTTGAACAAGGGTGCTATAATGTATCCGGTTGGCTGATGAGGATCGACCATTGTTAAAAGAAGAAGCTTTGAAAACCGAAAATGCATTGCAGAGAAGGGGTTTGCTTTAGCTGAAGGTTTTCTGGCATAGAACGTACTGGTTAGATGAAATCAGGATTTGGCTTAATCGTAGGTTTGCTTGATTTTTAGAACCCCATGTCTGCATCACTTAAGTCTTGGAAGGTATGTGCATTCAAGCGCCTCCATGATTGCACCTTATTTAATCTCCTCAACTTGGAGGTGTGTAACACCTCTCCAGTCTTGAAAGGTATGTGCATTCAAGCGCCTCCATGTTCGCACCTTATTTAATTCCTAATGTCTCAATCATGGTGAGTAATTAATTTTGGTTGGAACTTGCTCTCCACAACCCAACTTTCATTTTCTTGCTCAGGTGTAACTTAAGCTCAGAGAGCAAATTTGATATTGCGTTTAAGCAAACCTATCTTTTTTTCTCATTTTCGTATCTTGCATATCTTGTTTACTTGTGCATACAAAGCATCTGTTTTGTTTTTAGGGGTAATGATGCTTGAAAACGGCACTATTAGGTGTAGAACGTGACAACGTTTTCAACCAAAATCATTAGATAGGTATAATTTTACGTCACTGAAATGTTGGCAAGAAATTATAAAATTAAGATCTTTTAATTATCTTTGTAATAAACTAAAAATATATATATTTAATTTATTGTTTTGTGTTTTTACTAACTTTTTGAGTAATTAAAAAAAATCTCAAAATTTATTCAATTATTATTCAAATTTTAAAAAGTAATAATTAAATATTCAAACTTTTAATTTTTTAATCATAACTTAACGTTAACGTGTCTGTCAAGTTTATTAATGTAATTTACTGCATATTTTAGCATCAATATACGTCAAACCAAGGACGGATGCACATTGGGAGCAAGTGGGGGCAAGCCACTTGTCTCCGCTGCCCCCACTTTTTTCAAAAAAATTTATATAGAAATATTATTATTTTAAGTTTTTTAATAAAATAAAATAAAATTTTGTCCCCATTTAAAAAATTTTATCTCTATTAAAATTTTGCCTCTATTGAAAATAAAATTTTCCCTCCATTCAAAAATTTTTTTGGATTCGTCCCTGCGTCAGACTACATTAACATAACTAGTAAAAATTAACTAAAGTACGGTATTTAATAACATAACTAAAACTATATCGTTTTTTAGAATGAAATTCCTAAATCAAAGGTAGCCCTTCGTTCTCGCATAGATGTCTATTACTTTTCAGTTCATTTTCGCATTACAACGTCGGAAGTTAGGGCCTGTTTGGTTCTACTTTTGTTTTTCTGTTGTTTTTAGTTTTTGTTTCCTATTTTTGGTTTCTGTTTTTTTGCTTAAAAAAATGAAAACCTGTTTGGTTGAGATTTTTAATAAACTTATTATTATTATTATTATTATTATTAATTTTTAATAAGTTATTCTTATTATTATTAATTTTTTTATTATTTATTTTTAATAATAATAATATTATTAATTATTATTATTATTATTATGTATTGTTAATAATAATATTATTATTAATTATTGTTATAAATTTTCTACTTACTTTTTTATTATTATTAAACTCAATATTATTATTATTATTATCGTCGTTGTTGTTATTATTATTAAGTTATTTTTATTCTTATTAATTTTATTATGATTAATTATTATTATTATTATTAATTTTTAATAGTTATTCTAATTTATTATTATTATTATTATTATTATTTATTGTTAATAATAATAATAATACTATTATTATTAATTATTGTTATAAATTTTCTACTTACTATTTTTAATAATATTAATATTATTATTTTTATTATTAATTTTATTATACCAAATTAATTATCTTATTATTATTATTATTAATTATAATTATTATTATAAATTTTTTAATTATTATTATTATTATTTCGAGATAAAAACCAGAGTTATATTGGTTTTTTGTAAAAAAAAATGATAATTTTTGGTTTCTGTAAAACTATTGTGGTTTTTTTATTTTCAGAAAAAAAATCGCAACAGAGTAAGTCAAACACGTTTTACTTACCTGTTTTTCTTTTTACAAAAACGACAACAAAAAACGAAGAAAAAAAACAGAAACAAACAGATTACGGTTTGTTTGTTTCCATTTTTTTATTTTTATTTTTAAATTTAGGAAAAATTTTGTTTGTTTAAAATTTTAATTTTAATTTTAATTTTTAAAATTTATGAAATTCACGAAAAATGATTTTTTTTTCTGTTTTTATATACCAAGATTTACTATCCATTCAAAATATTTAATTTAACAATTAAATATATTAAAAATAAATATTAATTTATTAAATAAAATTTAAATTATTTGTTTTAGTAAAATAAAATAATTTTTATTGATAATTTATTTAACGAATATTATATAAGAAATAAAAATAATTTTAATTAATTAAAATAATTTATTTTTAATTTTATCGCACATGTAGTAATTATCAATAATATATAAAAAAATTGAAGAAATTGAAAAAAGAACAGCAAAGCGACACATCGTAGGGTCCCACATCCAGCTTGGTCACCCAAATAAGTAATTAGCAAGCATTGGAAGCGGGCGTCACCTTCATAAATGATGGCCACGTGTCGTACCTCTCTCTCTCTCCCTCTCTCCGAATTGTACAAGTCAAGGTAAGCTCCCTCTGTCATGTCTACATTCTTACCCCAAAGTTGCACATAATTACAAAACTACCCTCTTTCCTCTTGTTCTTCATCTAGTGTAAGAGCGAGCGAGACACGGACGGACCACTCAAGCTCGAAATACTCGCCTTAAACATTGACCAAAGTGTTCTTTTTTGTTTATTTAATCAAACTCCATATCTCTAATCCCAATTCAAACGCCACATTCCTCTAACTACGTATCATCATCTTTGTCTCTCTTGATTTTCTTCTTCTGTTTCTTCGCTCTCTCTCGGCAATTTTCAGTGAGACTTCTTCTTCTTCCCTTTTTTTTTTTTTTTTCCCTTTTGGTTCGGTTGCGCCTTTGTTTCCCTGTTGTTTCTGAGTGGATTGGCGGGTCTTGATCGGTTTTGTGTGTTGTTGGTTGATTTGGGTTGTGGAAAATTTTGAGCTTGAGATTCATAGATTGATCTGGTGTGTGACTGGTTGGTGCCGACATGACCGCCGGCGGTGGTTCTCAAATGGTTACTGTACATCCCGACGAGCTCAGGTTCATTTGTAAGTTTCCTCCTTTTCTTTTGCTATTCCATTTTTCGTTGGATTGAATCCCAAATTCAGTTTTACGGGTCGTGTTCATTTCCCGAGGTGCGCGTGTCAAATTACGTCATTTGTGCGTGCTGTGCATGTTATGGGGAAGAAAGAATTAATTGATTGGATCAATTAGATTGAGAGTGTTAAGATGAGATATATGTGGGCGATGGCTGCTTTGAAATTTTCGTGCGAATGAATCAACCTGAGCTATACACTTATTCTTGATCTTCTTCACCTCATCCTATCTCCTTCGAGAAATGGCAATATGTATATCTGTTATGATAATTCAATTTTGGATGATTCCATTTTTAGACATCTTTTGTTTGGTTTCTCTTGTGAATTAGATAGCTTCTTTGATAATTGATTTGCATGTTTGAATTTGTTGAATTATTGGCTGTTGCTTAAGCTTTGAGATCCATCGGAAGTTGTGTTGGAAAATTGCTGCCATCTTTCTTTCATTATTTTATCTTTGTTGTGTTGCGTCTGAGAATTCTCTTCAAAACATAAGTGTTGCGTCTCAGAAGGCATGTTACGAACATTCATGAATTTACTTAGTAACCAACTTGGCATTTGAACCAATTAATTTTGGAATTCAAATGAAATGAATCATTATGTTTGGAATAAACGATAATGTAATTTAATTTAAATGAAATTTTCTTTATCTTTGGCTTGATATATTGATGGAATTGATTAAGAATGTGTCATTTCCTAACATATCCTTAGTTTGCCCCACCATATAAAATAACATTGTTTTAGACATTACGTAGGATGGTCTAACGTGTGTTATAATTGGAGTAAATTATGCTGATTTCTATGGACATTTCAATTCCATACTTTTGATGCTCCAAACACATGACATGAGGAGTTGCAATTGAATTGTGCTAAATTCTGTTTAACCTTGTTCCGAATGGACTCAATGGCCGGCCTGATTTAACTTAGGGTTTCTTGAATTAGATGGTTACCTTTTGGTCCTTCCCAAGTTCTGTATTTACTTCTTGTAGTAACTTGTTAAGATTCAAACTGTAATACTCCAATAATGGAGAAGATGTTCATCCAAGTTGGTGCTGTTAAAGTGGTAATGAGAGCTGTATAAATAATCAAACATTGCAAGCTATCTGCTTTTCGTAATTAAAGTTGAGGTACAACTTTACAGGTGCATAGATTTAAAAGTAGAGAGTTACATTTGGCTTTTTGATTTATAGTTTAGCTCATTGTCTCTGCTCCTACCCCCTGTGTTATGAGTGGCTTGAATCTTTTTAAGGAATTTTCTTTTCCAACCCATGATTGTTTACAATTTAAGGGAAGTATTTTCTAGGCTGTATTGTATTAACTTGACATGTGGATGGAAATCCCAAATCATGAATACGCTGGAACCTGACAATCTTTTCTTTTTAAAATTTTCATATGTTACAGTTCGCATGCCGAACCTCTTGTATGATGTATTCTTGCCTTGTAGTTACATTCTTGTAAGAGATTAAGATAAGGAGCAAGTTTGAAGATATTTGCCTCCTAAACAGAAAAGTTGATTTATTACAATGAAGAATGAATCTCTCTTGTCATCCATTACGAGCTTCTTCATCAATTTCACACTACTTGCTGCTTGCCTGTAATAGGTGCCAAATGTTGAAATTGTTCTTTGTTTGTCAGCTATATTTAAGGTGTTGTACTCGATGTCAATATGGTAGATATGTTTACTTGGTGATGCATTGTTGTAGAAGGTGGGTTAAGGCAGATAAAGATTAAGTTGCATTTTGGATATCAATTCCTGATGACTGTTAGTACTAAGAAAAATTTTGATAGAAAATATATACTTAGCCGTAAAAAAAATGATTGTGCTAACTGTTTGTATGGGTCTTGAACTGGAATGTGTAAGCTTGAATATGTGCTAGATAGAATTGTGAGTGATGTATGCTAATGATTATCAATGTAATCACTCCTTATATAAGCTTGTAATTTGTAATTGTGACCATCAATGCCCATTACAAAAGGGTTATCATATGATCTGTACACTTGTTTCATCCAGCAGCATCCTTACGAAAATTTCAAGTTCTTGGACTTACTTTGATGTTGCTTATCTGATCAGTTGAACTGGAGAAGCAAAGCTTTTGTGACCTTAAAGTTGCAAACAATACAGAGCACCATGTTGCTTTTAAGGTCGAATCTGCCTTTATTGATAGAATACATCTCTGCAAGCTTTTGGCTGCTTATATGCATGTCTTGATTATGATTGCTTTGCCTTTTTGTCTCAGGTTAAAACCACTTCACCTAAGAAGTACTTTGTGAGACCAAACAGTGGTGTTATACAACCTTGGGATTCATGTGTCATTAGAGGTGCTGCCTGTTGCTCACAGAATTTTTTTTTCCCTTTTAGCCAAAGATAGACCTTGTATAAACGAGATGCTTTCTAAAGCTTAAATGTTTTAGCATCAAAATGATAAGCTGAGCAACCACCAAGTTATGCTGTAAATCTTTTGTCTATAGATGAATAAATTGGCTCGAATCGTTATTACCCATTGCTTGTATATTATCTCTGTCATGGTTTTATGCTATTTTATTCTTTTTCCAGCTGGCATAATTATTCATTTTGTTGAACATTAACCACTGATCACCTTTTGGCCTTCAGTTACTCTTCAAGCTCAACGAGAATACCCTCCAGATATGCAATGCAAAGATAAGTTTCTCCTGCAGAGTACGACGGTGCAGCCACATGTTGATGTTGATGAACTTCCACCAGATCTCGTGAGAATGCTGACTTGGAAAAGAATCCAAAATTTTTTTGTTTAGTAAGCTAGATTGTATTATTTTGGAACTAATCTTATTTATATGCAACTGATGTTTGATTGTGACTTCAGTTTAATAAGGACAATGGTGAAAAGACTATAGAGGAGTGCAAACTCAGAGTTGTGTATGTTTCTCCCTCATCAGCTCAAGGGGCTTTGGAAGATGAAGCATTAAGGGGTTCCACCCAAAGTTCTGATCCTAGTTCTGTGAGTTGGCTTTCATTTTTATTCTTTTTGTTGGGTTTAGCGGTAAGGTGACGTTTGGGTCAGTTTGTCTGCGCTTCAATTAAATTACTTCCTCAGACCAGTTAAAGATATGGGTGCAGATGGGATCTAGGGAATTTAAGGGGAATAAATTCCCCTTCCCCTTCTTCACTGAGATTTGAGCATATGAGGTTGATGTGTGCAAATTTTAAGAACCAATGTTACATAAGGCATGGCTTGTACAAAGAAAATGATGTGGGTTAGCATACATTTCTACATATCTTGCAGCTACCATCATCGAGCGCCTTCATGCCCAACAATTGTGAATAACTGAAGCGATCATCTTATTATGAACCACAGTAGAATAACTCCGTGTATGGTGTGCAGGAAATTTTCCCAAAATCTTGGATAATTGGGTACCACTTAGGGTAGTCTTGGAATTTTGTTTGGTACGGCTAGAGCAAACTGTGGCTTAAGTTGTCTAAAGTTTCAAAGCTTTATAACCCTTACAATCTGTTAGTTTACTTCTGTAGTATATTTGTCTGTTTAGGATTAAACATGTTCTCTTTTTTGGGTTCAGGCTGTACAGCGTCTCAAGGATGAAAGGGATGCAGCTGTTCGGCAAGCACATCAACTGCAACAGGAACTGGTATATACTTTGTACTTCAGTCTAGGTCCTTGTTTTAATTTTATTAATTTTCCGGTTCAAACTTTAAACTAATGGCCGGTAAGCGTATTACTTTAACTGGTTACCTAATATTGATTTGATTTGGACATGAGAAATAAAGAGAAGTTGAATAACATAATGTGATTCACCTCTTTTTTAATTCAGTAGTCAGAAGCACAACCTTGTTGATGATTTTTCTTTTGGGTTCTTATTTCAGGACATATTGAAGAGGCGACGATATCGGAAAAGTGATCCGAACTTCTCGCTCATGTTTGCATTCGTTGTGGGGCTCATCGGAATAATGGTTGGCTTCCTCTTGAAGCTTTCACTGTCTTCTCCACCAACAGAATAACTTGGAACAGCTGGGACCTTAGGAGACAAGTATACCTGTGGATTACTACTGTATAATTTCTGGCGTTCTGTTGTCTGGAAAGGATCCTTAAATTTCTTGTCTTGGTTTTGTATATGGTTGCGGAATTTGTGGGGTTTGCTGGAATTTATTTGATTGGATTCGTATGTTACTGTTAGTGTGACTTTGGTAGATAGTTTCACATTTCCTTGTGTAGGCTGCCTTTTGAGTTTCCTGTCTGAAAGAGGAACTTAAGAGCTTCTTTTAACCTATTCAATTGAATCCAGCGACTTAAGTGCATGTTAATATTGTTAAGGGCAGAATTAAGGATGAGTTATTTTCAATTTAATTGATATTTTACCAATTTTGATTAATATTATAAAATTTTAAATATAATTCACTCTTTTTAAAAAATAATCATTTCTCAAGTAATAATTGATAAATAGAAAATGTAATCCTAATAATAAGTAGTAAAACTGAAAATTAAATAGATATTCATGTTAGTTATAAAAATTATTATTTGCTAACAAAAAAATTAAAAATGATAAATACATGAGTGAAAGTAAAAAATTAAAGGGTGTTTGTTTCTTTTTTATTTTTTACTTTTGTTTTTAAATTAAAAAAAACTTGTTTATTTGAATTTTTAATTTTTCAATTTAGTTTTGATTTATTCCCCTTTTTAAAAATTACGAAAATTATAAAATTGTTTTTATTTTTTGTTTCTTTTTTTCATAATTTGATTTACTATCATTTAAATATATATTATTTAATTATTTAATTATTAATAGAAATTATTAATAATTTAATTCAAGATTATATGTTTAATAAATTAAAATTAATTATCAATAATATAATTTTATTTAATTTTTATAATTACATTATATGTAATTAAATTTTAATAATTATTAATAAATATAATTAAATTTAAAATATATAAATATGCAAATAAAATTTGATTTAATAATTAAAATATATTTCAAACAAATATTAATTTATAAATAAATATTAATGTATAAATTATTTATTTTATTAAAATAACATAATTTTATTAATAATTTGTTAATAAATATTATTTAAAAGATTAAATAAATTTACCTTTAAATTTTATATAATATGTAATTATTATTAGTAATAAATAAATATATTAAGTATACAATGTACTTTTTAAAACTTTCTTTCAAAATCATATTCACGACAGGAGGATCATCACCCCATTTGATCCAATAGTGGAAACGTGGCAATACCTTAGTGGTTGTAATACGTAAGCGTCATTTATGTTTTGCTTCGTAGCTAAGTCTTTGCTCCTGCCCGCTCGGTCAACCACGACTTTTCCAGAAAAAACAACTTAATTCCCAAATAGTCCTTATTCATTCTCTTGGAAATTTCCAGAACTTGATCGAAGGATTTCGCCGCGCTAACCAAGAGGCCCACCACGCCGCGCCCCCCACTCCAACATTAGAATGAAAATGATGCGGGACGGTTTCAAGGGCAATATAGTCATTACGACCAAGCATCGATCTCCTTTTATATATATAAATAAATTAAGATCAACTATCTTCGCATCACTTCGATTGACATCTTATCACGTTTCGTTCCTTTTTCTCTCGTTTTCTAGGCAGTTTTCTCGCTCTCCAAACGATGGACGCTTTCGCTTCCTTCTTCGATTCCCAATCGGCTTCCAGGAATAGCTGGAGCTATGACTCCCTTAAAAACTTCCGTCAGATCTCTCCTATCGTCCAGACTCATCTGAAACAGGTATTCTACCCTTTTTTTTTTCCCCTTTTAAAAGGTAGTGTTTGGTTTCCAGAATATTTGGTATTTATCATCGTATAATTTCACTAATTAGGGATATTATGAATTTGATGTGCGTAAAATTAAGCGTAGTTATAACGTGAAGGCGTGATTGCGCAGTTTTTGATGCTAGGGTTTTACCTGAGTCGAAACATGAATTCACGATCTTGTCCTGGGGATTTGTTGTGGATGTTCTAATTTTTTTTGTGGAAAACTGTTTCAACGTTTGCAGGTGTATCTGGCGTTGTGCTGTGCGGTGGTTGCATCGGCAGCTGGTGCGTACTTGCATCTTCTGTGGAACATTGGTGGTCTTTTGACTACATTCGCATGCATTGGATGTATGGGTTGGTTATTGAGTCTTCCTCCTTATCTAGAGGTATTGGGTTTTTTTGTGTGTACTTTTAGCTTTCTCGTATCACCTTTTGTTTTGTTTAATCCACTCATTTGTTATTAATATGTCCGCAGAAGAAGAGGGTTGCGCTTTTGATGGCAGCTGGGCTTTTTGAAGGGGCATCCATTGGCCCCCTGATCGACTTGGCGATTGAGATTGATCCTAGGTATATCTCTCTTCTGATCCGTTACTCCATAAGATGCCTTCTTCGCTAGAAACCTGTATTAAACATTTGACCACAGGTTGCAAAGATTTGTGGAGTAAATAACCGACATCATGCGGTTCTTCTTATGATGCCTGCTTTTATCTGCTATATGAAAGATTGAACTTAGTAATTGACTAATGGTTCATATTGATGATTTCTCTGCGTGTCAGTGTTCTGATCACGGCCTTTGTGGGAACTGCAATCGCCTTTGGATGTTTCTCAGGAGCTGCTATGGTGGCAAGACGTAGAGAGTATCTTTACCTTGGTGGTTTGCTCTCGTCTGGCCTGTCTATCCTCCTCTGGTTGCACTTCGCATCCTCCATCTTTGGTGGTTCCGCAGCCATATTTAAGTTTGAGGTTAGTACATACTCTTGCTGCATTATTTACATTCTTTGTATGAAAAAAGTTCTCTAACCTTTAAACTTCTTCTCTTTTGACCTTCACAGTTGTACTTTGGGCTTTTGGTTTTCGTGGGTTACATAGTTGTTGACACCCAAGATATCATTGAGAAAGCTCACCTTGGTGATCTGGATTATGTGAAGCATGCTCTGTCCCTTTTCACCGACTTTGTTGCTGTTTTTGTTCGAGTTCTTATTATTATGGTGAGAGATGCAGAAATGTAGTACTCATTATTTATCTTGAGATCTTTGACTTATACTGAATGTTCTTGTAAAATTTGCCTCATGCAGTTGAAGAATTCAGCTGAGAAGAATGAGAAGAAAAAGAAAAGGAGGGAGTAAGGTTTTGAGGATATGAAGCAAACTCGTGCTCATGAACCGTCTTTCACGTGAACTGGGTTGTAAGGGATACCTTGTCTATAGACTTGTTTTGATGTTAATATTCAGAGGGATGTAACTACTAAGTACTAATAATGTTGTTAGTAGCTAACATATCTCTGGAACTTGCTCATATGTTAAACTGGGAGTGGTTCTGATGTGTTGTGACATTTCTTTTGACTGTTGCAACTTTTGGTTAATTTTGGTCTTCATCATGACCTCTCTTCTTTAATGCTTCTGGCGGGATAAGCTTATTGATAATGTTTGCTCTTTATAAGTAAGAGACTAACCCCGCAAAGTGAATAAGGTTAAAATAGATCCGACGAGGAGTCAGTGTGACATTGGAAACAATAAGGAATTTGATAGACCCAGCATGTAGAGACGGAATGAGACAGAACAAAAATTGAATTCAATTCAAAGAAAGTGACTTAAACTTAATCGGCGGGAAATCTCCATGTATCAGACGGTTCAATTTCAAAAATAACACCATCAATTGCATGAACCGAAACTTTTGGTTCAAAGATTAAGTTGACGTTAGATCTGTTAAAATAAGATATTAATTGTGCGGTGTGTGGGGAGAGCATAAGATGAGCGCGGTACTATATATTCAAAAGCTCGAGTTGAACAAAGGCTATGCTTAATGAAAATTTTGGTTTGGTTTTGTCAATGCTAAGCACTCAATCCACAGCGTTGTAACATAAAATTCCAAAGGATAGTTAATAAATGTCATTTTCATAAAATTATGAAAATTTTAAATTAAATTAATTCCTATAATTTTAGGGCAAACCTTAAAGTAATCGGCAAAATTATTCGATTATAACTAGAAGGTCACGTACTAGAATACTAAAGTCACGTATTCGCAAAGTGGGCAGTTTTGTGTACTAAAATTTACCTTTTTACCCTTTTAGTTGTGAATTTGTTGATTTATTCAAAGTTCTATTGCACATATTTGAAATATAAATATTGATCTCTTGTAAATTTTGTTATTATGGAAATGGAACGGGTATAAAAATTCTTTTTAATATTTCAAAAAAGACTCTTCTTAAATTTCAACAATAAAATGTGTGAGGTATGCCAATTAAATATTATTTATAGGACAATTGAATGGATCTCTTCAAATTCAAATTAAAATTTAAGGATGAGTTATTTTTTTGTAATAAATTTAAATTTTAAAATTTAATTGATATTTTATTAATTTTGATTAATATTATAAAATTTAAACTTAATTCAGCCTACATGTTTGACTATATCTGTTCCTACAGAAATGAAACTACCGCCAAGATGAATATCGTTAATGGATAAACGAGCCCAGGAAAGTAAAGGTCCTGGTGGTGGGATGAAGACATTTATGATTTTTCCGATGACATTGAGACCAAGTTCCTGCACCTCTTCCTCACACCTTGCAAGTCAAGCATGCCAGGAACAGGAAAGTGATCGCTCCAGTTGAAAATGCCTATTAACTCATAGTCTTCACTGACCAAGTTCTCAAGCTCTAAACCGTCTTCGTAACTGCTAAACCCATAGCTTCTACCGAAAAATACCTAGTAACTCATAGCCTTCATTGACCTAGGTCTCAAGCTCTAAACCATCTTTGTTGCCGAATACAGTCACTATCACATTGTTCAAAGATCCGCAATGAAGCAACTTTCGAACCTCAACCTGACCAACTTTAGACACGGAATCATTAACCTCATCAACTATCTTTATACTAATTTCAAGTTTAAAAGGCTCGAGGGCTCATATTTTCATGGGACTAAACAAATGAATCGACGAGTTTCTTCTCAATTTGCGACAATACTCACCGTACGGCGCAAAACCTATAGCCTACGAAAAAGCGACTCCAGGTCTTCTTTCTAATGTTGCTCGTCGTTTTAAACTACTATTTACTCATAACTGTCACGACTGTCACTTTTGATCTTTTTTTTTACCATTTTATTTTTATTATATTAATATTAGTTTAATAAAAATTAAATTAAATTTTAATTTTAATTATGCTACTATTAATTTTATAAAAATTAAAATTAAAATAATTAAAAAGCAAAAAAAAAATAAAAATAAATTTGTGTCACAAGCGTGACATATTTATTTTAATTTTAATTTTTAAATAAAATTTATAAGATAAAAATTAAAACTAAAAAATTGATCAATTTATTAAAATTGTTTAATTTATTTATAAATTATAGAAAAATATCAAATTTAATTTAAAAATTGATTTATTATTATTATTATTATTATTATTATTATTATTATATTAACCCGCATGCATGTTAATGCAATATTAAATATCTTGTATAATAAAGTTCTTTATAGAGAATGCTTGTGAAATGCAAATAAATTATACAATATATTATAAATGTGGAATAATTTATTTTGATTCCAACAACTTATTTTAATCAATTAATTTACTAAAATTGTTTAATTAGTTTATAAATTATAAAATTTTATACATAAATAATAAACATCTAATTTTGCCAAATATCTTTAATAAATAACTAGTGTTATTTGCTAGTCAAATTAGTTAATATTATCAACCGATTGCTATTAGCTATCAGCTATCAGCTATCAACTAACCGTTGATAAAATCTTTTCCCTTACAGCATTTTGTTTTGATTGGCCAAACCAAGATTAATTCCTAACATCCTCCCCTAAGCGGGACAGGATCTTCTGTCCAATATTATGGTATCTTATTCTGTCTCATGAATCTCAGTCATTCATTTATGCAGGTCCCATGTTTATTTATGCAGGATTTACGCGGGACTCACATAAATAAATGGCTGAGATTCATGAGACATAATAAGACATCATAAAATTGAACAGAGGATCTGGACTCCCCCTAAGCATCTTTTTCTGCTTTAAGACAAGTCAACCTTCAATGGCTTTGTAAAAATGTTAGTTGTTTGATCTTCAAGCTTACAGTATCCAATCATGATATTTGGCTATAGCTACTTTTGTTGGACCCTCGTACGACA
>JANIJH010000001.1:37361000-37372297 GCA_024520975.1 Erythroxylum areolatum | reverse complement strand
GAATTCCACATGTGTGTCTCTGAAAAAGAAAAAAAAATATATATATACCGAATTTTGATTGATAGAGTACTTAGCACACCACCCTCGTGGGGCGCGGACTCGGATATCACCGTCGATGTCGGGTTCGGGTCTTGCGGGAGTGGGGTGTTACAGTGAGAATCTCTTCATTACTATTCCTTTCCTTTTTTTTGGTTGCCCACGAGGTGTATTAGGTGGGTCCCAATAATGGGAAGGCACCTTTAAGCCATCCACACTCAGACTAATCCCCGCTCGAGCTGGGTAGGTCCTTTGCGAGAGGCAAAGCTCTGGTCCTAAGTTTTAAACGGCTGTATACATGAAGAAGGTTCGAACCCGTGACCTCACTTAAGTCAGGAGAGTCCCTTACCAACTCACCTGTGCCCTGGGGTTACTATTGTTGAAATAGTCAATATTGTTACTTTTTTTGCTGTTATATCGTGTACCTATTCTTTAGCTATGACTTTGTAAGCTAGGCATAGATATCGCCACTATCTCTTGTATCTTTCTTTTGAATATTTTCCGCATTGTAGTACTGGCAATTGATATAAATATACAAGGTCATATCACTGCTTTGGTGTAAGTAATTAACCAGCCACACTGTTTACATATTTTTTACATGGTATCAGAGCCATTCCTTTCCACAAGAAAATGTCCAATGTCAATTCATCTTCCTCATCTATTTTGTCCTCTTCCTCCTCCTCCATCTCTACTTCTCCTGGAATACTACCAACTCCATCTTTTGGAGCTCTCATCAACGTCAAACAGACAAGGGACAACTATCTTCTTTGGAAGGCTCAGTTCCTGCCTTACCTCTAGAGTCAGCAGCTCCTTAGCTACATAGATGGCTCAGTTCAATGCCCTGCCAAGACGATCACCTCAATCGAAGAGACAGGTGTGAAGCAAAGCACCAACCCTGCGTATCAAGTGTGGCTGCAACAAGACCAACTTGTGTTGAGTGCTCTTCTATCTTCACTCACTGACGAAGCCTTGGCCCAAGTCTTATTTCTTACTACATCTTGTGAAGTACGACAGGCTCTAGAGCGTATGTTCTCATCTCGTTCCAAGGGACGGATGATGCAAATATGCCTCCAACTATCTACTATCCAAAAAGGTGATATGTCAGTTACAGACTATTTTCATAAAGTGAAAAATTTAGCTGACACCTTGGTTGCCATAGGCAAGCCTTTAGAAGATGATGAAATCATCACTTATATGCTAGCTAGATTAGATTATGCTTTTTATGCTCTTGTAACTTCAGTTACAACAAGAACATACTAGCTCTCCCTAAATGATCTTTATATGCATATGTTGAGTTATGAAATGCGCATGGAGCATCATAACATGGCCCTTCAGGTCTCAGGGTCATTTGTAAATCATGTATCCCATTTTTCAAACAACAAAGGCAGAGGGGGATACCCAAGAAGAGGCAAAGGAGGAGGAGGCCTAGGGAGGTCTCAAATGAACTCGCCTGGAAATAATCAAGGAGGAAGTAGGTCAGTTTGTCAAGTTTGTAGAAAACCAGGTCATGAAGCACTGAAATGTTACCATCGCTTTGATCACTCCTATCAATTCGATGACATGAGAGTTGCTACTGCTGCAATTTCTTCCCACCCTTATGATGCTGATCCAACCTGGTACACTAACACTGCTTCCATAGATCACATTACAAGCGACCTCGACAAATTGACGACTAAAGAGAAGTACCACGGCAAAGATCAAGTTTAAACTGCTAGTGGTTCAGGTATGGATATTACTCATATTGGTCACTCTTGTTTACAAGCTCAGGCTAAAAGTCTTAATCATAACAATGTTCTTCATATTCCTGAGGTCTCTAGAGATCTTATTTCTGTTCATCGTTTAGCCGTTGACAACAATGTATTCTTTGAATTTCATCCCTTTCATTTCTTAATCAAGGATTGTATCTCGAAGAAAACACTTCTTCAAGGCAGATGTGAAGATGGTTTGTATCCCATTAAACCAAAGAGCATTGTCATGTTCAAGAGGGCCCTTCTCAGCATAAAACCTTCAGAAGAACTCTGGCACTGCAGGCTTGGACATCTATCTTCAATCGTTGTTCAGAAAGCTCTCCACTTTAGCAATCTTCCTTTTGTTTCATCTGCAAATAAGCCTGTATGCAATGGATGTCAACAAGCCAAGAGCCACCAGTTGCCCTATACATCTTCCCACAAAATTTCTTCTTCTCCTCTCAAATTAATGTTCTCAGATGTATGGAGTCCAGCTCATGTTTTTGCTTGAGGTTTCAAGTATTATGTTATTTTTATAGACGATTTTACCAAGTTTACCTGGATTTACTTGTTAAGAAATAAATATGATGTTTTTCAAACCTTTGTTCAATTTCAAACTCATGTCAAGAGGCTTCTAAATAAACGAATTCTTTGTGTGCAAACTGATTAGGGGGTGGAGAATACCAAAAACTTCATGCTTTCTTCAAGCAAACTAGAATAGCCCATCAGGTTTCAAGTCCTTATGCTCATCAACAAAATGGATCAACAAAAAGAAAGCATCGTCATATAGTTGAGGTAGGTTTATCCTTGTTGTCTCAAGCTTCCATGCCTACCAAGTTCTGAGGAGATGCATTTCAAACAGCATGTTTTCTTATAAATCAACTACCCAGTAAAGTCATTAATTACTCTTCTCCTTTAGAACGGTTATTTAACACTAAACTAGATTACACTTTTCTTCGCACTTTTGGCTATGCATGTTGGCCGAATCTTAGACCTTTTAACTCCCACAAACTTCAATTTCCTTCACTTGAGTGTGTATTCCTTGGATACAGTAAATTGCATAAGGGATATAAGTGTTTGAATAGGTCCACTGGTCGTATTTATTTGTCCCGAGATGTAGTCTTTGATGAGCATATGTTCCTATTTTCAAGAGACAATATACCCTCTAATAACATTAGTTCTCCACCCTCTGATTCTCCTGTCCTTCTTCCTCATATATCCTCTCAACATCTGCCTGAGTCTGTAATTAGGAGTAATCAATCTGATAATACTTGTTCTGCTACTTTGCATGCTATTCTTGACAATGTAGAATATTCTCAGCAAGGGGGTGATATCAATGTACCAGAACCACAGCAAAATGTACCAGAATCACTACAAGCAGCACCACGACGAGAAGCTTCACCTCCTTCAGAAGGAGCCAATGTGCAGTCACAATCTCAAAGTTCTCAAAGTCGAAGCAGATGCAGATCAGTTCCTCATTTCAGCAGGAGAACCTTGTCTCAGCCACATCAGGCTTCTCAAGAACAACAAGGAGGGAGTCAAACAAGAACACGACTGCAACATAATATCCGTAAACCCAACATTTACACAGATGCTACTGTCCAATATAACACTCGAAGAAGAGCACTTCTTAGCATAATAGAACCCTCCAGCCATGTTGACACTCTTCAGCATCCTGAATGGAAGCACGCAATGCATGAAGAATATGTTGCTCTCATAAAGAACAAAACATGGCACTTAGTTCCTCCCAAATCAGGACTCAATGTGATCAACTGCAAGTGGGTTTACAAACTCAAAAAGAAGTCAGATGGGAGTATTGACATATACAAAGCCCGCCTCATTGCCACAGGGTTTAAACAAAGGTTTGTGATTGATTACGAAGATACTTTTAGTCCTGCTGTGAAGTTGGCAACAGTGCGACTTGTTTTGTGAATAGCAGTTTCTCGTGGCTGGAATCTGAGGCAGTTGGATGTCCGCAACGCTTTCTTACATGAAGTGCTCGAGGAAGATGTATTTATGCGACAACCACCAGGATACATTGATGAACAACATCCTGAGTACATATGCAAACTTGACAAGGTGTTATATGGTTTAAAACAGGCTCCCAGAGCTTGGTACTCAAGGCTCAATGCAAAGCTTCAGGAATTGAAATTTGTACCTTCCAAGGGGGATACGTCACTGTCATATACAATTGTGGCAAGGATATTATTTATATGCTGATCTATGTTGATGATATTATTGTCACAAGCTCCTCATCTCAAACTGTGGAAAGATTACTTAAGCTATTACATCAATATTTTGCTATAAAGGACTTGGGAGAGTTACATTAGTTCCTGGGAGTTGAAGTTAAAAGGAACAGAGAAGGAATTGTACTCACACAAAGGAAATATATTGATGAATTACTCTGTAGAGCAAATATGGAGGACTGCAAGACTGTAACTACACCTATGAGTACTTCAGAGAAGTTATCAAAGACACTTGGAGAAATTTTGACAAGTGAAAAAGCATCAAAATATAGGAGTATAGTTGGTGCTCTCCAATATTTAACTCTCACAAGACCAGACATAGCGTTCTCTGTGAATAAGGTATGTCAGTTCTTGCACACTCCTACACAAAGTCATTGGGTAACAGCTAAAAGGATTCTCAGATACTTTAAGCATACATCCACAGTTAGGTTGTCTATCAAAAAGTCGACAACTTCATTTGTCAGTGCATTTTCGGATGCTGATTGGGCTGGATGTTCAGATGATCGAATATCAACAGGAGCGTTTGCTGTTTTCTTTGGTTCTAACTTGATTTTGTGGAGCTCGAGAAAACAAGCAACAGTTTCTAGGTCAAGTACAGAATCAGAGTATAAGTCTCTTGCCAATGCCACTGCTAAAATTATTTGGATACAGTCATTACTGGGAGAATTGGGAATTTCTCAAGCTCAACCTCCTCGGTTGTGATTTGACAACTTGGGAGCTACATACTTATCGGCGAATCCAGTCTTCCATGCAAGGATAAAGCACATTGAAGTAGATTTTCACTTTATGCATGAAAAAGTGACATAGAAGGCATTAGAAATAAGGTTTATCTCTTCTGAAGATCAAGTGGCAGACATTTTCACAAAACCATTACCCATTCGACAATTCTCAGCTATTCGGCGCAATCTCAACTTGATCTTTACAAGTTTGGATTGAAGGGGACTGTTGAAATAGGCAATATTGTTACTGTTTTGTGTTGTTATATCGTGTACCTATTCTTTAGCTATGACTCTGTAAACTAGGCAAAGATATCGCCACTATCTCGTATCTTTCTTTTGAGTATTTTCCGCATTGTAGTACTGGCAATTGATATAAATATACAAGGTCACATCACTGCTTTGGTGTGAGTGATTAACCAGCCACACTGTTTACATATTTTTACACATGGAAGTTCTGTAAAGCAAAATATACGTTTCAGATCAAGGGGGCTAAGCTTAGACCCTCATATCACAGTAAAGGTAAACACTTTCCTTCTTATTTCCTTTTTCTTTTCGTTTTTATCTTTGTTTTTTAACTTAATGGATTTTAAGTTTTCACGTCTCTCTATGAATCAATTTGGGTTTATGTGAATCAATTTGGGTTTTTGAGATCTGGGAGGAGGGTCTAAGGTTTTAGTTCCAAAAAAAAAGGTTATCGCTTCAACTTTCTTTCTTCAGAAAAAGTGAAGAATGTGTTTGGGTAAAGAGGAAAAGGAAGATCTGGGAGGCAAAGAAAGGTATTTTTGCTGTGTAGTGGAAGTAGGTTTGGATGAGTTTTCTTCTTTCCTGTTACAAACAGCTTTTGGAAGGGTGGGTGGGGGTGGGTGGGTTACTAGATTGTGTGGACCAAAGTTTTGATATTTGAAGTATGAGACTTTCTTCTTCAGCAGACTCAGGAAGGTATGCTTGACCTTATTGCTTCCTTTCTATGATTTTTCTTTATGTATTCTTTCCTTTTTATTTTTGCTTGTTCTTCTGTTAGTTTAGTGGTTGCGCTTTTACTAGTATGCAACTGTGCCTTTTATTTCGGATTTTCCTTACTAGTTCGATTTGTGCATAAGCATTTACTATTGCTTTGCTTCTAATTACATGCTAATTTTGAAACCTTTTAACTTTGACTTTGAAAACGTTCTTTGAGGTTTGTTGTTAGTAACACATATCCCATCAAATGTTAAACTTGATGCTATTGAACTCAACTCGATAAGTATAACCTTAACTTTCAAGCTAGTTATTTTCGCCTCTTTGTCTCTACAGACCCTTCTTACCATTCAAGCCCTAGTCTTTTGTAGTCATCACTTTTGGGTAATCTTTTGCATCTCTTTTTATTGTCACATCTGCATGTGAGTCTACGAGAAACAATCTCTATACTATGTAAGGGTAAGGTTGTGTACTATCAGACCTCCTCAGACCTCGCTTTATTGCGGGACTTCAGACTGGGTGTGATGATGACGATGACGATGATGATGGATAGTACAGATTCCTATAATATGTTAATAGTTGATCTTGAGTTTATTAGCTACTAATCATAATGTTTTCAATCAAATTATTCTGGTTTAAATGATTGATTTACCGAATTGTGAATCCTCTATTAGGTTTGACCCTAATTTGGAAGATTTATGTCATCATATCTATAGGGTTGCAATCAACTCCTTCCAATTGCGGTTAATCTATTTATCAATAAGATTTCTGAATCTTAATGTATGAAATCAAATTATGATCTAATATGTTTTGGTTTATTAAAACATATATAAAACACATAATCAGATTACAATATAACAATTAAACCAATTGCATTAATAAAAGAATCAAATATATCAAAGTATTAACATAAGGTTTACCTAATCTAAATACTAACAAGATGTTTAGTTACACATTATCAAATATGAAATTAAACATAAACTGAAAGAAAACAAATTGGAAATAATGGATTTATAATTCTAAATCTTCTTAGTTGTCTTCTATCAAGTATTCTTGGATGTAGAGATTTGATCTTGTATTCTGATGGATATTTCGATGAATTCCTTGAGTTTTCTGCTTCTCTAGATCAAAATGGCCTCTTAAGAACAAGTTCCACATCTGGAACCGCCTCCTGAAGTCTGCTCACCTCAATTGCCTCCGCATACGTCCTTTTATAGTAAATTTTAGGATTTTGGGGTGATGCACGAGTTGATGCATATCTTTGCATAACCCAAAATCTCCATAATTCTCGAATATGTATGACCTAAGAGAAATGCACAAGCTATTGCACATTCGTGCATCCTTTGTGTGCTTTAAATCTTTATTTTATGCTGTGTTTTCATCCTAATTCTTCTCCTTTAAGTCTATGAAGGCAATTATACTATGTAAACACACTTGGAACAAATTAATTACCAAATATACAATAAAAGCATAAGTTATCAAGCAAAAATACATCAAATATGAGGTATAAACATGATCATTTCTGCATCTATTAGATTTGAATAGATACACTAATGACTATGATAACTTGGATGAAGATAGCAAGGATGGGCCTAAGTGCATTTTATCTCACTGGAAAAAACCAATCATGAAATCTTATCGTTGTTGAATATTGTAAGTTCGAAGATCAAATTGTTGACATTCTTACAAATTCATTAAAGGCTGAATTGTTCTTAAAGTAGAAAAAGGAGGATGATAGGAATTAATCTTGATTTGGCCAATCAAAACAAAATGCTATAAGGGAAAAGATTTTTTCTACAAGCTCCAAGATTAAGACTTAGTCTATTACTTATTCAAATTGATCACATACACTTAGGTGTATATTAGTTATCATTTGATGAAGTCAAATACTTAGCAATTAAGTCATACGCTTAGTATTATGAGAGTTGCATTTTGCTAGGATTCTTGGTATATATGAGTTGTCATTAGCTGGAAATTTCTTGCTTAAATCATGTGCTAACTTCCTTTATAACACTATATATAGAGGTTTGGGTTTCCTTTGTAAAAGTGTGTGTACAAGCAAAAAAGTGTATAGAGAGAGAATCGAGAGTTAGATAATAAATCAACTCTAACTAGTTGATTAGGTTGTAAAAGGCTATAACAAAAGCCAAGATAAATAAAAGTATTGTTTCTTAGATTATTACGTTGTTGATTGTCTTGTATTTACTCTATTCTATACAATTATTTTGAGAAAATATTGCTTGAAATTTCACTACATTTGATATTAGAACTAAGGGTTCGTGATGGCATCAAATATGGGAGGAGAGAACCAACAACAAATACAACCGATGTAAACACAAGTAATTCTTCCACAAGTACAATCAAAAAATTTCAAATTTGATGGCAAACATAATTTTCTAATGTGGAAACACATGATGGAATTATGATTGAGAAGTAGTGGTTATGGAGAAATCTGGGAAAAGATTTTGATGAACAAAAGAAGCAACATCAGTTGCAGAAAAACAATTGGATCGTGATCTCTCAGCGAAAAAGCTTTGTTCCTAATTTGTCAATCAATTGGGTTGGTAGCTCTTGAAAATTTTTTCTATGCCAAAATAGCAAAGGAGGCTTGGAAGATTTTAATAAATACACATGAAGGTGCAAATCCAGTGAAACGAACAGGATTATAAGGACTAAAAAGGTCGTTTGAGTTAATGGAGCAATGCCAAGATAAAAGTATTCGTGATTATTTTTCACGAATTGATAAGTTGGTGAACGAGATGAAAAAAATGGTGGAAAAAATGCAGAGAAGGAAATCATGGAGAAAATCATGTGTACTTTAACAAGTCAATATTATTATGTGGTTATTGCCATTGCAGAGTCCAAAGATCTTAACACGATGACACTAGATGATCTTCAAACATCATTATAGTCACATGAGATGTGGATGAATGAAAGAACATGCAGCTTTATTAAGCAAGCTCTAAAAACTCAATCAAATTTAAAGAATGTAATGTTTACAAGAAAAACAAAGTACAACCAAGGAGGTCAAACTTTAAGAAATGAGGGAGGGAGGAACTTCAAAGCCAGTTCCATTGAAAGAACAAGATGCAGCTTATTTCAAAATAAAACAACTATGTGGTGCTATAAATGTAAGAAGCATGGGCATCTTCAGTTTGAGTGTAAGTCACATATTCAATGCCATACTGTAAGAAATATGGTCAACGTAGTAGAGAATGTCATGCTAAGCTAGAAAATGATCGAAAGAATTACGCTAAAGTCGCTGAAAATGATGATATTATAAAAACTATGCTAGTGACTAGTCAGGCAATTATTGATGACAATGATGATTAATGGTTGTTGGACATTGGTTGCACTAATCATCTGAGTGGAACAAAGGAGGTATGTTTTGACTTGGATGAGAACTTTCGAACTACAATTAAACTTAGAGACAATTCAACAATTGAAATTCTAGGAAAGGGAAAGATTGTTATCAAACTTAAGGATGGATCACTTAATTTTATTTTTGATGTGTTTTATTCACCAAGTATTTGTCAAAATCTTTTGAGTGTAGGACAATTGGCAAAGAAAGGCTAGGATTTGCACTTTAACAAGCAAGGATGCACAATCAATGATGTAGAGATGGGCTTAATAGCAAAACTGAAGATGTTAAGAAATCATTTATTTATGATGGATGTCAAGTATAAGACCTTTTTGTGTTGCAATATTGCAATCGCACATGAAACTTGACTTTGGCACATGTAACTTGGGCACTTCAACTTTGGAAGCATCAAATTCTTAGCAGATAACAAATGGGCTATTGGCTTATCTGTCATTAAACTTCCTGACCAAGTATTTGAAGCTTGCATCATGGGAAAGAAACATCGAGATCCATTTCTCAAAGGACGTGTATGGAGACCTAAAAGTCCGCTTGAGCTAGTGTATGCAAACTTGTGTTATCTTGATGTTCCTTCAGTTGGAGGTAATAAATACTTTATTACTTTCATTGATGATTTTAGTAGAAAGACATGGGTTTATATCTTGAAGCAAAATTTTGAAGCATGTGAGAAACTCAAGTATTTTGTGGCATACATCAAAAAACAAAGTGGCCATGCTCTTAAAAGTTTTAAGAACTGATAAAGATACAGAGTACATTGTTTGTGATGATTTCTTGAGGAAGACAGGAATTAAACATTAATTGACAGCTAGATATATACCTCAACAAAATGGAGTAGCAAAAAGAAAAAAAGAACTATATTGGATATGATAAGAACTATGTTGCATTGTAAAAAAAATACCTAAAAGTTTTTGGGCAGAAATTATGACATGTGTTATTTATATTTTGAACATGTTTTCAGTTAAAAGTGTTCGTGATAAAACACCAGGAGAAGCATGGAGTGGATGAAAACCAAATGTCATTCACTTGAGGGTGTTCGTTTGTATTGAATATGCACATGTACCTGGAGAATTGAGAAAGAAACTTGATGATAAGGAAGAAAAATAAATTTTTGTTGGCCATAGTCAAGAAACAAAGGGTTACAAGCTGTATAATCCAATCACTCAAAAGGTAATTATTATTCGAGATGTTACATTTGATGAAGATGGAGTATCAGATTGGTCAGACAATGAAAAGCGATCATCATTATTACCAGTGACAATGATTACAAAGTGGAACCACGTGATCACATAATTGAACAAGCTCCTAGTAGTGAGCCAACTTCAACAGAAAGATTTGAGGAGTCAACTTCGCCTACAACATCACCATGTAGATATCTACAATGAGAATGTCATCTGCCTACTTATTTTCAAGATTATGATATTGGCAAAGATGATGATCCCAATGATGATAATGAAGATGTTACCTACTGTGCTTTCTTTGCAGATTGTCATCTAGTAATGTATGAGGAAGCAATTAGCAAAGATTAAAGATGAAAAGATTAAAGCAATTAAGAAGACCAATACATGGGAACTAACTATACTCTCTCGGAAGGAAAGAACCTACTTGGAGTCAATTGGGTATACAAGACAGTACAAACTCAATGAAAAAGTGGAACATTTTAAAGCAAGTTTAGTAGCAAAAGGATACAAACAAAAGCTCGGATATCAAATGTAGGGAAACTTCAAGCAATAATTTCCCAAAATAATTGAATGGAATAGAGTAAATACAAAATGCTCAACAAAAGAACTTTAATAATCTAAAAAACATTACTCTTATTAATCTTTGATTGATGTTGTAAAAGGCTATAAAAAATTCAAGATTTTGTGGCCTGCAATCGCTTTTGGATGTTTCTCAAGAGCTGCTATGGTAGCAAGGAGTAGAGAGATCTTTACCTTAGTGGTTTGCTCTCATCTGGCTTGCCTATCCTCCTCTGTTTGCACTTCGCATCCTCTATCTTTGTTGAAAGCAAAAATTCGTCACTCACGTTGTAACATCCCATCCCCGATGGGAAGGGTAAATTGGTAAATTGGGACAGGCTAGGTTGTTGTATTACATATTTGAAATGTAAACATTCAATCGGCCTCTAATTGTAGAGGATTGAGTCTTTTAGCACATGTACATGTAGGTACATGCATTCATGATATTTTCCGGCTTTTAATTGTGATACTGATATGAATTGTGAAATTGGAGATAA
>JANIJH010000001.1:37311969-37353196 GCA_024520975.1 Erythroxylum areolatum | reverse complement strand
TAATTATATTTTAATAAATAATGATATTTTAATTAATAATTAATTACTGAATTTTAATTAATGAATGAATTATATTTAAACTAATTATAGTAATTAATTAATTATATTATTTTAGTTAATTATATTTTAATTGATTAATTAATTAATTAATTACTATATTTTAATTAATTAATGAATTATATTTTAATTAACTGTATTGTAATTAATTATAATATACTTAATTAATTAATATTATTATTTTAATTAATTATATTGTAATTAATTATATTTTAATTATTTGATTATATTTAATTAATTAATATTAAAAATATTTTTTAAAAATATTTCTACTAAGGAATGAGTTTCATTCCTCTACTAAATGGGGGGTATGGAGGATTCCCCCAAAGTGGGATATGAAACCATTACCCTTATAATTATAATCAACAACCAACCACTCATTTTTCATTCCATACCCATTAACCCCTTCCCAAACCATCAACCAAGCACCCCCTAAGTCTATTTGGCGTTTTATTAAACCCTAAAGTTTACTTGAACCTTATTTTTAAATTTTTAGCTAAAAATTAGAAGAGAGGAATAAAAGGTAAATTTGGATTTGATTTCATAAAATTTTGAAAATATACTTTTATATTTTTGGTATATAGAATATTAAACTACACAAAAAAAAAAAGCATCTACATAACACATTCAATATTTCTAAAATTTTAGGCTTTAAAAGGATCAATTAGTATTAAACCGTCATGAATAACATATAAGAATTTGAAAAATGATTTAAGAAAATTATCTTTATCCATACAAAATTTATAAGTTTAATTAAAAATAAATTGTTAAATAAAAATTAAGCAATTTATTTTGATGCATAAAAATCGATTAATTTACAAAAATTGATTGATTAATTAATAAATTATTATTTTTAATAAAAAAATTATTAAATTAAATCGAACCCAAAATTTAAACTGAACTAAAAATGACCAATTTAAAGTTTTTATTACTAAACCAGTTGAATTGATTAGGTTTTTAAAACATTAATTAACGTAATTTTCAATTTAGGATTATACATTTTTTACTTTAGTCATACATCATTTTCATATAGTGAAATTACATAGTCATACATCTTTATATTCCAAGTCTTAATTACATTTACAAATATTTTTTCATATTTTATGCTTTAAAAGATATAAATTTTCTTTTTTGAATTATTGTTTGTTTATTATACAAGGCTCTATTATATTTTGTTAATTTTTTATATTTATAATTTAAAATTGATGTTTTATTGGAATTTAAGAGTTTAAATTACATGTAATTAAAAATTAGTAAAATATGATAGAAGAAATTGTTATAATTTAATAATATGATAAAAGCACGAATTATACTTTTTAGAATTGAAATAAAAAGTTACAATTAAGAGAATCTCAACAAGTGTATTAAGAAAAAGTTAAGATTCAGATTTACAAAAAACAAGGCTTATAACATACCCATGTAATCATATTTTATATTATCATTAAGAAGGTTCTTTTATAGTTATATGCATTAAAAATGAAAGCATAAATAAAATGCTATTCGGTAATAGTATTAGTCTGTAGTTTGTCGTATAAAAAGTCTACGCCAATGAACTCACATTGGAGCCTCGTCACTTCGCCATCTTATCTGCTTTTGTCTTTGTCTTTGTCTTTGTTATTTGTTCTCTTTTCTTCTTCTTCTTCTTCTACCTTGTGATTATCAAACAAGTCTTTATTATTAGTCTTCTTATTTTAATAATACAATCCCTCATAGCAAAGCAAGCCAATCATCATTAATTACAATTCTAAATCAATTATTTATTAAATGCACCAAACTAAGGAAGGTGAAAGTAAGGATATAAACTAGATCCTTTCTAACATATTAAGTGTCTGATTGAACGAGCTTATATTAGTAGAGTTTTTGTCAATAAAACTTTCATCAATAGACTTTTTTTAAAAGAGCTTTTTTAAGAAGTTAGTTGACTGTTTAACTATCAATTAAAAAATTATTTTTTTGAAAGAGCTTTATACAACAAACTGTTTGGTAACATAAAAATAAAAAACACTTTGATTAATTTTAACTATATTTTATTTTGTAATAAAAATTATTTATACATATAAATATTATTTAAAGTATATTAAACAATATGCAAAGCACAATATATTAATTATTATATAATTTTAAACCATATGAAACATAAATGAAAATATATCTAACTAAATCTTTTATATGGATTATAACGTGAAGATGAGTTTGTGAATATTGTAGAAATTATGTGTAAAATATAAGAACAAAAGAGACTAAAAATAGGCTAATTAATTGATATGAAAAATTTTACCTGAAAAAGTGTTTTTTTTAGAAATTCTAAATTTGAGCTTTTCAAAAAACTTGTATTTTAACTGTCAAAAAAGTTAGATCTACTAAAAAAGTGAAATTTTATTTTACAATCGATCACTCATTTTTTTAAAAACAATTTTTGCGGTAGAAAAAAGTTCTTATTTACACTTCAAAAACTCAACCAAGCATGTACTCACGAAAATAACTTTTTTTGAAAAAATGCAAGAGAAAAGATGCATATATTACGACCCTTCTTGTACTCCTGTAAAGTGTGGAGCTTTGTACATCGATTACATTGACTTTGACTTGAATATTTTTATATATAATATATTTTGGGCTATTATTAATCATATTTTCATTTTTAGGTGAGTTTTTTCTACAGAAAAAGTGCTCTTTCATTTATGAACAACTTAAATTTAGTATAATTTAATATTTTGAAACTTAAATATTTTTTCAATTCTTTTAACATTATTATTAAAATAATAATAATGTTATTTTAAACGAATTAATTTGAGTTAAATTAAAAAAAGTCAATTTCAAGTAAGATACATCCCACATAAATATCCCGCACTTTAATAGAACTTTAACTTAGTGTTGATGACGAAAATAATAATGATAATATATCCTACATAAATACATACATAAAAGTAAAAAAGATTAATAGGAAGCTGTGTTCTTTCCTCTCATTAAAACCACTGCCTGGTTTGGTGACCCTACAGCAGTCAACGCTCTAAAAAGAACTTGTTAAATATGGCAACATAGAATAATTTCAAGTTATATTTAATATACTTAATAGAATATTAAAGTGAAAAAGGAAACAGGAAAAAGGAAAAAGATAAAAACTGAGGTTGAGATGAGGTTTGGTGTACATTTATATGGATTAAACAAAGAAATTAGAACATCAAGACATAAGTGAGTTGATAAGAGACTCTTTTGGTTTAAGTGAGGTCATGAGTTCGAACTGTTCTCATGTATACAGCTATTTAAAACTTAAAGTCAGAATTTTACCTTCTGTAAGGGACTTATCCGGTTCGAACGGAAGTTAGTCTAGTTGTAGATAAGTTAAAAGTACCTTCTTATAATTGAGAGTTTTTTAAAATATTTCATGAATAATTAAAAAAATAAAGAAATTAGGAAAATCTGAACATTAGTTGTGAGCTGTTACGTCTCCTAATCAGATTCAGAGTGCTACATACGGCCTTTCCTTTCTTTGTTTACTCTATATAATTTAGTGGGGCGTACCACATGACTCCAAAGATGCACCTTATTATATTACCTGTACACGTGGCCGTCAGAGTATGATGGACCCCAATGCCATCATGTATGATGGTGTACTATACCTTAGATTTTGGTCCTAACTTGACCAAAAGCACGTCTTATTAAATATTTTTAAACTATTTTAACAAATGTTGTTATGTGATATAATTGTTGATTACATAATAAAATTTTATATAATCACTTAAATTGAATATATTTTTGGTTAAAATAATTCTTATAAAATTAGTAAAAGTCGTAATTTCACGAGTCTATAAGTTATAACAAGACGGGTTTTTTTTTCAATTCATGTAGTCTGACAATGCCAATTTCCTTTCCTTTATTTTCCTTTGACTAGACTCAGCTCGGATGAAATAAGATTTAAAATAATAAATACATTTATAAAAATCTCACGGAGAAAATCCAAAGGCAAAGGGGAAGTTGAAGCCATGAAGGTAAGGGAATAGAACTAGTAGCTCTGTTGGGACCCACTAATGAGACTGACCATAGGAGCTTTCCTAATCGAATTCCATACCTTCCCAATAAAATAAATGAAATTTGATAATTTAGTGGTGACCCACGATGTGAAAATTTTTGACAAAATCATCCTTCGCTTAAATGTTTTCATTTGTATTCTCTATTTTTCAAAAAATATTTTTGTTAAGACTTTTATAATTACAATTTTTCATAAATAAGGGTTCTTCCTATTTTGAAATACAAAAAACTCAACCATAAAAAATCTTAAATTATCCAACTTTTTGGGTCGATTCTTAATTTTCTAATTCCATTTATTTTAACGACTCTTGTTTTTAAAAACTGATCAATTTCTTAAAGGACCATTTGGGTCTACTTATATTTTTTTGTTGTAGTTTTCAGTTTTCGTTTTCAGTTTTTCTTTCAAATAAAAAAATCAGTTTGGTTGTTAATGTTAGTGTAGTTGTATTTTTATCACCGATAATAATTACATTTTAGATAAAACTTAAAGGTAAATTATTTTTAATTAAATAAATTTATTTAATCTCTTATATAATATTTATTACCAAATATTAATAAAATTATGATATTTTAATAAAATAAATAATTTTAAAATTAAAACATTATTTATAAATTAATATTTATTTGAAATATATTTTAATTATTAAGTCAAATTTTATTTGAATATTTATATATTTTAAATTTAATTATATATAATTTAATTATAAACAATTAATTTAATTAAATTATTCAAAATTTTGTAGATAATTAATAATAATTTATTAAATATATAAATATAATCTTGAATTAAATTATTCATAATATTTATTAACAATTAAATAATATATATTTAAATGATAGTAAATCAGATTATGAAAAAAATAGGAAACAAAAATCACTTTTTATAGTTTTCATAATTTTTGAAAACCGGAAAAAAATAAAAAACAAAAACAAAAACTAAAAACTCAAACAAACAAGATATTTTACTAAATTTAAAAAAAATAGAAAACTAAAAATAAAAATGGAAACAAACATCCCCTAAATAATTGATCAATTCTCGTAAATTAATAAGTACTTATAAACTAAAATAAATAAATAAATTTTCATTAATCAATCTTTTTTAATTAAATTTCAAATTTTTTATAAATAAGAACAATATCTTTCAATTATATTTCAAATTTTTTAATTTTATTTAAAATTTATATAATTATATGACTGTCTAATTCTGATTAAACCTTCAAACCTTAAACTTTTCATTTTATTGATATAATTTTTAATCTGATTTTTAAAACGTGAGTTTTAATATATCTAAAAAGTAATAGTTGTAGCTTTTTTGTTATAAAAAATGATAAGAATGAAGTTAAGTTGGTAATAAAGTAAATCACTTGCTTGATTGAATAACTTAGCATATAGGACCCGTACCAAATATTTTTAGGCTTATTGAATGGACTTTATCTTATGTTATATTCCCATCAAGTCCATACCGTAAATAATGTAAAATGCAGTGTACGAGTGAATGGGCTGTATAATATTAATAATGTGTAATAAGTAAATCACCAAAACCGAAAATTAAAAAATTCAAAGGTCAAGGATGCGCGTGACCATATGACTTTTCACCTTTTTTTCTCTGACCTACCTATTCATAGGTCAAGTCTAAGGATAGATGAATCTCAACCGTTGGATCAAAACTTCATGATTTTATGAATAATTTACATTTTAGCATTGAGTTTTCATTTAGTTGAATAGACCGGGATCAAATCTTTTGTACCCATAACTGTATATCAATTTTGTTTCAGACAATCTTATTAATACAAATACGTGAGCTTCAGAAAAATATGTAAATGAGATTGTCTAAAATAGAGGTACGGACATAAAAGATCTCGTTCCAAATTGACGAGCTCAAAACTAGCAAGATGGGTCAAATTCATAAGATTCCCACTAGTGTATTTATCATGGGTATTTTTGGTCCCTAAATTAAAAAAAGGATAATGCCAAAATTGGAAAAAAAAAAAAAAAAACAAGAAGTCATTGATATTAATGATAAAGTAACAGCTACGGGAAACAACATTGACTGACCGCTACCTTAATCACCTTAGGATCCGAATCACCGTGAGACAGAAATTTTTCACGTGGGTCCAACCAGAAAACATCACAGCGAATCAGAAGGTGACGATGCGATTGTGACCGCGAATCAGCGACCGAGGCGGTGGGTTTAAACGCTTGTTGTACTCGCCCACTTAATTTTTATCAACAAACATGATGTCGTCACATAAGAAAGAATGTGCATTAACATATTTTTTAAATAAAAAAATTAAAATAACAGCAAGCCAATACGAGCCCACTTCTGTTTCTTCCTCCTTTTTCTTCTCTTGTGTGCTTCCCAAGTGAAATCTAATTTAACAAATCTAAAATGTAAAATTATTTCTAATTTTAGTATTTTTAGTTAATATGTATTTATTGTAATTTTATTTATTTAAATATTTTACGTGTCATTTTACTTATTTACTCTTTTAACCTACATCATTATTTTTCTGTTACATCTGCATATAGGTTTATCAAAAACAGTCTTTTTATTATATAGAGATAAGGCTGTATATTATCAGTCCTCTCCAGATCCCACTTCATTGCGGGACTTTGGACTGAATATTAGAGTTGCAAATTTTATTTTTATTTTAATAATTTAAAATACATTAATCATATAAATTTATATTAATGAGATTTTTTAAGTTATTGTTGTTTAATTATATAAACATTAATTAAATAATTATTATCTTAAATTTTAAATTTTAATATAGTTTATAAATTATTAAATGAAGATTTATATTATTACTAAAAGGGGTTTCATTAATATTTTAAAAATTTTAACATCAATTAGAAAAGAAGTCAATAGTCAAGAGATGGACATGTATGATATAAGGAAAAGAATTTAAAAAATAAATAATTTTATATGTAATAGACTTCAAAGGATTAAAGAGAGAGGGATATAAAATAATTTCAATAACATCAACAAGAAGGGGAAAAAAATAAATGGAAAGCAAAGGAAGGAAAGCTCCAACATTTACTTCACATACAAAACAACTAAGTAGAGAAGAGATGTCATGTACACACACAACAACAAAGCCTTCCCTTTCTCTCTCTCTCTCTTTCTCCTCCTATCTCACATTTCACCTTCCTCTTTTTTCACAGCCATTTATTAGATTCCTTGAAATGGTCTTTTCTCTTCTCTATTGGATTGTACAGATTCCCAGCTGAAAACACACATCAAAATCTGTTCTTTCTATTTTCCTTTTGGTTTTCTTCCCCTTTTAACTGGGTTTCTGTGATTTTTCATGAGCTATTAGGACACACAAGCTCTTGTGTGAGTCTGGGCGTTTGGTCTCTTTTCTTGGCAAACTCCTTTTTCTGGGTTTGTTGGGACATAAAGCCTCACGTGCCCAGTTGTTTTTGTATAGACATATAAAGGTTTGAAGAGAACAAAAAAAAATTCTTATGAAAAATTCTGAAAAAGAAGTTTCTATTCTGTAAAGTTTTGTTTTTGGTAAATTCAGTTTTCCCGTTTGTAAATTTTCATTGAATTTTCAATATTCTTCACTTTAAGCAAAAGACAAAGACATGGGCAAGCAAGGACCTTGCTGTCACTGTGGAGTTACAAGTGAGTTCTTGTTCCTCCATTTTTTTTTAAGATGGGGAAAGTTTTTCCTTGAGCTAACCTTTTTCAATCTAATGTTTCTGTTAATGATTCAATCTTTTGTGCCGTGAAAATTTTACAGTATCAATAAACAGTT
Source organism: Erythroxylum areolatum (assembly GCA_024520975.1). Lineage (NCBI taxonomy): Eukaryota > Viridiplantae > Streptophyta > Magnoliopsida > Malpighiales > Erythroxylaceae > Erythroxylum > Erythroxylum areolatum. The sequence goes on along the minus strand of JANIJH010000001.1, from coordinate 37,345,349 downwards.
TGACTATATATAACACGGAAAATGATACCTGGGTAAGGATGTTATATGAAGAACTTGAGTTGTTGCTCATTGCCTTTTTTGTTAATCTATTGATTTTGATTAAGGGGATACTTGTTTCTTTGACAAATGAGATATAGATTTGTTTTCTAATGAGTTTTCTTATCCAATTCATAGACCTTTTGTTTCTGCGCTTGTTGGTTCTTTTTCTTCTTCGACTTTTTAGTGTAGTTTGAACTATCCTTCCTTACAGGAACAGAGTTTGGTGTCTTTTTATACTGGGTCATTGGATAGACTGTATTGGATTAGTTGGCGCTTTCTTTTTGTTTACCAAAGAATGTAATGATCCCGAATACTAAGTCAAAACTGTAGTTTTTTCTGTTTGTGTTCCTATGAAATTGATCAAATGAAGTTAGGGCCTTTGCATATGCTGTTAAGTTCCTGATAGAGCTGTTCATGTCTTTAATATGGAAAATATCAAACTATTCAAACATTGCATCGGGAATTCTAAGGTCTTAAACGTGTTATGCACATTGTTCTAATACAATCTCGAATCAACTTTGACTGTAAAAATGCCATTAGCTTTAAAAGTAATTGGGAATGTCATCATTTTGCAACATCATTTTGTTTTTATCTCGTTCAATTAGTACCACTTGTTTGGACTATATTATGCAGAATATGATTAGCTAATATACATGTAGGAATTCAGTTATTGCATTTGAGTTTCAGTTTTGCTACACCAATGATGTTTATGAATATAATCTCCATTCCTTAAGTTCCTTTGTTTGATTAGTGATGAATGAGTTCGAATGCATTTTTTGCAATTACTCTGTTTGTGTTTTGTTTATAAAGGGAGTGATACTAGCACCATTATACTCGTTTACCCGCCATTGTTTAGTGAAGTATCAGTCTTTTTTCCTTCTGTCATTTTGCAGGAAAGTGTCAGCCTGAGCTTGAGTAATGTATGAATGAAAATAATTTTAAGATTGTTCTTTGAAATGTTAGATATATTCCTTCCCTTTTCTTGTTTCTTCAATATTAGAAATTCATTGGACAAGATTTTCCAAGTACCTTTTCCTGAAATATGCATATTGAATGTTCAGTTCTCTTTGTTGTTCAATTTAATCTATGTGGCATCTTGTGTTGTTGCTTTACATTGATGGCAATATAACATAAGTTACGACAATGATCTGGTTTAGGCACACCTCTTTGGCGCAATGGGCCTCCTGAGAAGCCGGTACTGTGCAATGCTTGTGGGTCCAGATGGAGAACAAAAGGCACACTCGTGAATTATACTCCACTTCATGCCCGAGCAGATGTTAATGATTATGAGGACCACAGGAGCTCTAGAATGAAGAGCATATCGGTAAACAAGAACAAAGAAGTTAAACTGCTGAAAAGAAAATCATACCATGATTCTGGGGTGCTTGGAGGGGTAAATCCTGACTACAACCTGGGTTATCGAAAGGCTTTTGACGAAGATACCAGTAATAGGTCAAGTTCTGGATCAGCCATATCCAACTCAGAGAGCTGTGCACCATTTGGTGGTGCAGATACAAGCGAATTGACAGGTTAAATGCTGACAAAAATGAATGTTCTTTCCGAAACAGGGAGCAAACTTAGAGATTACTTAGAGGGCTGATATGGCTATTTCTATTTCCTAGTTACACTTTTGGCTTATATTCCTGGTCTCAGTCCTAATGATTGCTATAAGAGATTATAAATCACTCGTAACAATTCCAAAATGGTAAAAGGAAATAAAGGAACGAGGACCAATAGTAGATACGTCATGACATTATTACTACCATTAAAAAATAGTGTTTGGCTTCCTCAAGGAGCAGAAGTGGCCTACACTGATTGTTGGTAAAAGATAGAATGGGATCTTAATGGCAGTTGCTTACAGTTTATATTTCTTACACTAACATGCTTGAAAGTTGGAACCTTTAGTTCTATGTTGCTGACGGATGTTATGAATTGAAACTCACTTTAGTTTGCAAAAACTTGTACTGAACTCATAAATGGTGTCACTTAACTGTGTGTTATGGTTTCAGGTCCATCTCAATCAATTGTGTGGGACACAATGGTACCTTCCAAGAAGAGGACGTGTGTCAATCGCCCGAAGCCATCTCCGGTTGAAAAGCTGACGAAAGATCTTTATACTATATTACATGAACAACAATCTTCATGCTTCTCTGGCTCTTCTGAAGAGGATTTGCTCTTTGAGAGTGAAACACCAATGGTTTCTGTGGAGATTGGACATGGAAGTGTTCTGATTAGACATCCAAGCTCAATAGCTCGAGAAGAGGAATCTGAAGCTAGCTCCCTCTCTGTTGAGAACAAACAATACTCAACAAATGAAGCTTATTCACATTTTATGAGCCATCCTGTATATAGTGAGAGCAAGAGCATAAACAGAACATATGCTGCTAGTGATAAAGATAAGAATCCTTTTGGAAAACGAGTGCAACAAGCGGAACTGAAAAGGTAATTACTCAGGTTTCAATGGACGCACAAATTGATTTGGCTAGTCACATTTAGGTCGGTGGATCTTTTATCTGGGTGTAGATACAGTCAGTCAGTATCCTGGATGATCTACTGTTTTAACAAATATGCTTGCAGTTTGCATTGAAGATGAAAATTAAATATTGGGAAACCGGAGGAATACATTACAGTTACGTTTGCTATGTTTAACTTTTGCTATATGGAATTTCAGGGACAATTCTCACTGTGAGAAACTACAAATCCTGGAAAATCATAATTCACCACTATGTAATGTCGATCTCAATGTAAGTTCCATTTGCTTTTACCTTCATGGTTTTGTGAAAGCAAATTTGATATTTATCTTTTGTTCTTGTCTGTGATCACAGTTACTTCTCACTGAGAACAGAAGTCCTGGTTTTTCTAATGTACTCATGGAAATGGTGACTTGTTATGCATATAATATCAAGATTCTGTAATTCGTTATTTCAATGTATCTGCCATTTTTTAAATTATATCCTTTTCTATTAAATGATTTGTGGATTTTGAGATATGTCAATAACAATTGACTTTCAATATTTAGTCTACATTTGGTGATGTTTATTATGATTCACTGGATTTTTGTTTTAGGATATTCTTAATTTCGAGGAGTTTGCTAGAAACTTGACAACAGAAGAGCAGCAGCAATTATTAAAATATCTACCTCCTGTAGATAGTGCCAAACTTCCTGATAGGTTTGCTCTTTGTTACTACGAGTAATAACTGTCTGGTTGGTTGGACAGTGAATATCGCTGTTTCATTATGCAATAATATTTTTACGAAATTTCAGCTTTACGTATGCAAATGGTTCTTGCGATTGGTGGAAATCTGCTATCAATTTTCACTTTGCTCCCATATTCTTTGTTGGGCAAATATCCTTACTTCTCATTACGTGTGCGTGCAGTTTATCTATAGTTTTTTTTTAATGAAATTTGCAGGCATCTTCTATACGCATTCTATGTCACATAAATCAATCTAGTTTGCAGAATGTGACTTGATATCAAGATTAAAATGATTTCCTTTTGCATTTGCAGCCTCAAAAATATGCTTAATAGCCCTCAATTCAAGGAGGACATGTTTTTGTATCAGAAACTGCTTGCAGAAGGTGTCTTCGATCTCTTCTTTTCAGGAGCAAAAACTGAAGACTGTAAGACTGTAAAAAGGCTGGCATTATTCAATTTGTCGAAATCCGAATGGGTGGAACATTACCATGAACTAAAGGTTTGGGCTCATCTTTTTATGTAGAAACATTGTAGCTTGAGGATGTGGTAGTTCAGCTCTTTGTGATAGTTCACTAGTAAATAATTACTAAAGTCTCTCTTTGGGTGCAGAAGTGTACAGGTGCTAATGGCAGCTCAAACATTGTAAGGGGACAAAATGGCATTGCACTAAGTAACTCAACTCCTGCCAGTAGAGTAGGTGATAATCTTGGTAAAAAGTTTCCAGGTTAGCCGATATTCACTAATCTCAAGTATATTGTTGAAATGGAACTGCACTTTCTTATATATCTTTATATCAAAACTACAAATTTCGTAAAATATTAGTGAAAACTAAGGTTATATTATTAGTTTTAAATAACGGGCAATATTATCTCTACTCGTTTGCATACTGAAAAATTTAAATTCATTTATAGATTCACAATTCCTATACATTTAGAGATGGTAAGGTTTGTTATCATCTGCTTGCATGTTTCCTTGTTCTCAAGGATTGTTTTGCTCTTACTTCTTCAGAGGCAAGAACAATGAAGAGTCCTAAAAGGATTGTCACTAAGGCTACTTTTGAAAACAAAGAAATTATGGATAATGATGGATCTTGCTTCAGCCCCAGAAGCTTATTTGCCATGCCTCCAGATGGTGGCTCCCTCATGCTGGATACTCCTCTTTCTGTTGAAGAAAGTTCTGATCAAGATCTTCTGCTGGATGTGCCCTGTAGTAGTTCATTTCCACAAGCAGAACTTCTTCACCCAACTCTAAGTTTTGGACCAAAGGTAAGCACTAGTAGTAGCTCCATACACCAACATCAAGTCCGTCCCTAGCACTGCCAAAACTGTTTATTTTGATTACTCAGGGGTATGTAGGTCCACCTTCTGCCAAATCCCATGGCTAGGATATCAGATTTTGCATGCCATACCAATTATGAAAAACTGAATGAGGTGTGATGGTTGCTACTTTTTCCCTTTTAATCAAACTTGATGTGTTAAGTGACAAATTTTTGGTGGGTTTTATGTTGTTTTGTTTTTGTATAGGCCGGAAGAAAGATTGTAATATATAGCTTGAAAGTTCCTAAAAGGTGATTTCAAGATTTATGTTGGAACTCTTTTTAAGTTTTTTTTTTTAAATATTGGACAGTATGTTAGACAGCATCTTATCAGCTAAATTATGAACTGTTCAAACATGAAAGCAGAAAGTATTTTGAATTAACTTTAGCAGAAAAGAGTCAATATTTTTAAGTCTATATTTTTGATATTTTGACCTCCACCTTGATATTAGTCGGTACAAGCCTAAATTTTTGGTACAACTTGATACAAATATTTGGTATGGTATAACCCATTTCAATACCCTTAAGTGTCCAATAACAAATGATCGTTTGTTTGAGATGAAAATAACCACATATCGATGTCATATTCCAACGAAACTATTTTAATGCTAGTCCTCTGAGAAATATTTCACTATGCAAGTGGGGCTGGACCTGTAGGCAGGTTGTAAAGCTGTTCTATACTGCTTGTTAAAGACAGGTGCATCCAATCTGATTCATCACATGAGTCAAAATGGGATAAGACTGAATTATTATTCGACCACATAATAATTTTGATGAGAGAAATATGCTCTAAAATGGGATCAGGATCACATGTCGGTTTCACAAGGCTATTTTCCCTTGTGGTCTTTCTTTTCTTTAAAAAATTCCCAACCTTTACTCTTGCTCTCTCTCTCTCTCTCTCTCTCTCTCGGTCCATCTTTTTATTTGAAAGGCCATTTGACATTTTAACAATGAAAAAGATTTGCAACTTATCTGCTAAAAATATGATGAAGTCTGAAAGCAACCATTTAAAATCAGTGAAAGAGCAATCCAGAAGTCAGAATGTCCATTCCATTTCCACTCAGAGTAGAAGCTTTAATGCATGCATCATGGTGGGCCGAACATTATTGTTATGCCAACCAAGGTAAATCTTTTGCTTCAAACAACTACAGCTCTCTGATTTAAAGAGAAAGTAGCAAAGGAAACAACAGTCACTTCTCAGCTAAGGCTCTAGGCTGATCTGAAGCAAATTCTTGATGGTGTACAATTATCAATACTAAATCAAAATGGATCATTCCGACATTTCAAACCAAAACAACATACTGGGTCATTGCAAGACTACTTCATTAATAAAAGGAAAAGGAAAGAACTATAATTTATTTGTGAAGAGACTAGAGAGTTGTCTAATTACCATACAAGTTACATACAATCACACTATGCACAATAGCATTCATTTTGTTACAAAATAATGCATTTAGCCCCCTGCAACATTGTCAGGAAAGCAGAAAACTTTCCTGTCAGTATATTTATCTATTAAAAGAGCAGCATCCTGTAGCAGCTATGTAGTTCAAAATCTTAAACACTCGTGTTTCAACATGTACAAGTTGTAAACAAAGTAATTGTGCCAATCAGTAGGTAGAGGGACCATACCGGATAATGGTCATTATCTCCTCCTCAAGGAAAGGTCAAGCCACGTCTTTTTGCAGCTTCATAGATGGTTAATTTCTCTAGATAGGGATCATGGTCACAGTCCTGTGCAAGCATTCTAAGGACATCTAAGAGGGTAAGCTCCTCGCAACTTGCAGAGCACTGAACACCATCACTACCCATTCCATCTTCTCTTGCATTTTCCTTTCCACACAATGATACTCGCATGTTGTGCTTTTGTTTATCATCTTTCTCCCTTCCACAAATGAGTGAAACATTAGAAAGAACGGATCTGGGCTTGCCAATATCATTACTGCTCTTTTTAGCTGAATTGTCCTCTCTCTGGTCCAATAGTCTGATAGCTTCACTGTCCTCTGTTTCCTTACTTATGCCTTCGAGTCTACTGCCACGAAACCCTCGAAATGCTTCATCTTCTTGAAAGGAATCTAATAAGTCAGTAGAAAATTCAATCTTTCTCTTTGGGAAGCTTTCTCTACCTGGATGACTTCCCTTAGATTTATCAGCATCTCTAGAATGATTTAATGTTTCAGCATCTAAATTACTCATTGAAGTAGGTGAAACCAAATTCTTATCCAGTTTTACTTTATCTTTGGATAACGAACACAATCTGTCTATTGATCTCATGAACTTGACAACAAAGCTTTCTGCTTCAGTACCTAAGCAGCCTCTTGGAGTCTCCAGTTTCGAGTTTTCACCCAAATTTTGAGACTTTTCAGACAAATATTTCAGTTTGTCCGCAGTTTGAATCAATATATCTAGTCTGTTCCCAGCATCAGCAATTAAACTATTCCTCGGAGTTTCCAATTCCAAAATTTTAGACTTCTTCAAAGGAGACTCGCATAAATCATCATTTGAAGGTAATCCCCTTTCAGAAACCCTAATTTCCGTTGAGTTAAAGAGAGTTACCGGACCCGAATCGAAATCAGACTCCATATCCGTATCCCTCCCCAAATCAACGGCCACCGAGCTTTCATCATTTGTTGCTCTCTCCGCCGGGAGATTCCCGCCAGGATCAGCGGCCACCGATCGCTTCAGCTGTTGCTGACGTTGTTCCTGAGAACTGACCAGCGAGGAAGCTTCCGGCGGGGTGTGAAAAAAGTCGTTGTTGTCAGTAGGGGCATTAGCGCCTTCATGACAATCCTCGGGACTCTCCGGAGGGGAAACCATTGTGATTCCGGTGCAATCCACCGGAAACTCGGCGGAACCATCGGGGAAGAGTTCGGAGTCAGACTCCTCCGGCTCGAGAGCGAACGGGCAGCGACGCAGCAGCTCCTCCTGAGATGAGGACACGCGGCAGAGGCCCGTGATAAAAGCGAAAGGATCCATTGTTGTCCCCCTCAGTAAGAGACTCGAGAAGCTGTGAGAGACTGAGAAACAGTGCTTGCTTTAGGGTTTAGCGTTTTGAATTTGGCGTTTTGATTTTTTAAGTTCGTTGAACTTCCCGCGCTTTTCTTATTAACGATTGGAGATGAGATCGACGGTGGATTAGTGGTTTGATGATTCCCCTTTACTTGTTCCATTCGACACGTCGTTTAGAAAGGGAATAAACAAATCTCTGAGACACACGAATGTGTGTAAAATAAAAAATTTAAATTTAAATTTAAAATGCTTGAATAAAAGTCCATAACGTGGAAGGTGGGGCCACGTCAATTCCTGAGAAGTGATTGGTTTCCTAATTTTACTTTTTGGATGAGGTGCGGTGTCGTCATCAAATTGCTCACTTCACATTGGATAAGGTGAGTTTTGCTTTTAAGAAAGAAATGAAAATGATTACATTATATGATTAGAAACATTTTATTTTTTATTAATTATAAAAAAACTCAATCCTTATTCAATTATATAATTTTTTAATTAATTATAAAAAACTTTCCTAATTGTTTACAATTTTATAAAAATATTTCAACTTTTAATTTTTGGTAAAAATATAATCTCTTCATTGATATAGCGAGTTGAATCGAATTAATGTTTTTATGGTATATAAATTAAAAATATTAAATACTCTAAAATAATTATAAAGTAAAACATACGAAAGAATATATAATTACTTCAGGACTTTTGATATTTATAATTTATTAAATAATACAAGTATAATATATGTTAGCCATATGAGAAGAATATTTAATAACTTAAACTTTAGTGATTCCAATAATTATCATAATAAATATATACTAAATTACTATGATATATTAATTGCTCTATATAACTTAATTTATATTGAGCATAATTATCAAATTAATAATTTCTTTCTTTTAAAAGATGCTTAATTTCTTGTATTTTTTATGGAAAAGGATGTTAGTTTTTTTAATGAATCTTAAACAAACAAAAAAAGAAAAATACAATATTCATATTCCACTAATTTTTTTATTACAAAAATATCAATAATCTTATATATATATATAATAACTTAAGATAGGAAAAAATATTCGCAAATTAAAAAATAAATTTTATCCAATTTTCTTTAGCAATCCCATGTCATTACAATTTCCTCAAGTATTAAGGCTTGTCTTGTAGGTGTCTTTTAATTAAAATCTTTTAAATTATTTTTAATTTAATAATATGAAAAATAAAATATTAAAAAGTAAAATCCATTAAATTTGTAAATGTTAATGAAATCAATTTTATCATTTGATTTTAAATTATTAATTTATCAAATAATTTACTTTTAATAAAAAAATTCAACCGATTCAACTGTAAAAACTTCAAAGCAGTTGACTTTTTGATTCAATTTTTAACTTTCCAGTTTGATTTATATTAATAACTTTTTTTATTAAAAGCCGACCGATTTATTAATTAATCAACCGATTTCATAAATTAATTAATTTTTATAAATCAATTAATTTCAATTTAATAATCTCCTTTTTCAATTAAACATTAAATTTTTAAGACAATTTCTTTCAATTATAGTTCAAATTTTTAAATTTTATTTAATATTTAGTAAATTTTATGATAGTTTAATACAAGTTAAATCTTTTAAACCTTAAATTAATTTTATGTTTTACCGATTTAACTTCTATTCTTGATTTTAAAATAACCTCTCTATTATGTAAGGATAAGGTTGCGTATTATTAAATCTCTCTAAATTCTACTTTATTGTAAGACTTTAGACTGGGCGTACTGATGATGAGATATTATTTTATTAGGGGTTGGGTACAAGGAATAGCTGATCTTGAGCAACAAGGAATATGAGCAAACTTAGCTTCAACTACATCAAAAGTCGTTGCCAAAAGAGAAATCGGTGATCTATACGTGCATGATTTTACCCCTCACCTCACTCTTTGAGTTCTATCTTATAATCAACTCCTAATCTTATGAGGTTAAGATGTTTACACTTCTCCTCCCAATCTACACCAACAATTGCCTAAAACCAAAGTAGTGAACATGAAGATTTGTTTACAATACACAATTTATATGCTCTTGCCTTTTCCCTGTCCTGGAAACCAAAATAATGAAAATGAGCTCAAAATCTCCGTTCTCTTCTTGTCTGTTCTTTCTAGGATTCTTTATCATCACCGTCTTCAATTCTTCGTCTTCTTCCTATGGGAATCCAATATCTGATGCCATCGGCGCCATCAATGGTGCGGCTAACGATACCAAGGACGTAGTACAAGATGTTGTGAACGTCTACACCACCACCAAGAACAACACGGAAGGTGTCATCAATGGTGCGACCAATGCCTATAACTTTACTAAAAACGTCGCGGAAGTCGCCGTTCACCGTGGCGATGACGACGGTACCAAAAGCAACGGGGCACATGGTTCGGACGTCTCTGGTCGTGTACTGATTGCTTCCATGACTCTTCTGCTGCTTGGTTACTCCGCCGTGCTCCTGCTTTCCTAAACATAACCTCATGAGTAGCTTTTGCAAGCCTATACATATACATATTTGGTACAAAATTGATATCTTCATTTCGTTTGAAATAATGTATATGTATACATGTGTGTATATATATATAGTGTATATGTATCAATGTATCTATGCTATTAAAGCTGTGTATTACTAGACTTTTTGGATCATAATTTTGGATAAAATTAATAAAATATGATAATTAAATAATATAGGTAATAATTTTTTAAAAAGGATGAAAATTAAAATATAAAATTCCAAATCATCCCACAAGCATTTAACTATTGATTTAAAAAGTTCAAATGATTCAATCGGTTTAACTGTAAAAATTTTAAATCATTAAATTTTTTAGTTTAATTTACTTTAATAACTCTTATCATTCAAAACAGATCAATTTAATAAATAATTTATTAATTTTGTAAATTAATAAATTTTTATATATTAAAATAAATCAATTAATAAGTTTTTATAAACTGATTTTCGCATGTGCGTGTGATATTTTTGGAAAAAAAAATTCGTACTGAGTTTTGAGTGTTTGAGTATCGGAATGAGTATATTAGCACGTCACCTTCGCGGGGTACGAATTCGGATATTACCTAAGATGTCGAGTACGTGTCTTGCGAAAGTGGGGTACTACAATCTCATTCTGGTGCCTTGAGTTTCCAAGTTGAAGGGATCTGTTCAAAATCTGCTAGCAAGCTCTGCATGGTGGGTTCAACTTATATTGATCTAGAACAAGGTAAAGTGTCTTGTTCCTGAGGGTGTTCTGAAATTGTATGATGTTAAAAGTTCAGGAGATATTACACGTTTGGTTACAGGAACATTAGAGAGTAATCCGAGTTTCTTTGATCCAATCACCTTGTTGACGCTTCATAAGCAGGATTATAAGTACAATGAGGTTTCAAAAACAATTGATGGTGATTGTCACGGTGGAGATAATATTCCCACCAGCACATCACTCAGTTTACCCTCAGCAGATTCTCTCTGTTCAATAATTTCTTGTTTGCTTTCATTTCGATTGAAGTATGCAAGTGACTGCAAATACCCAAAGAGTTGCAGTCTTTTTGGTGAGGATTCAGGTTATTTTTCTCCGTCATGTCTTGAGTTTAGTAGAGTGTTTAAAAGATGGACAAAGCCTTAGATTCTTACTCGAATTCCTAGATGGCGGCTTCCCCAACTATGACTTCGCTTTCAATCCATCCACAACATTGGTTGCTGAAGGGTCATGGAATGCAAAGAAGAACCAGCTATGTGTTGTTGCAAGTAGAATCTTCAGTGCAGTTGGTTCTTTGAACGGTTCCCTGCACTTTGGTCAATTAGAAACACTAGATACATTGAGGTGCAATTAGGAGCAACAATGCAGTACACTTACACCATGGTTGAGAAAGCAAGAGCCACTTGCTTAAAAGACAAGCCTGGTAGAAACAAAGAGAAGCAGTATCCAGAAGGAAATTCACAAGGACTGCAATTCCAAATGTCCTTGAAGAACTCTAAAGGAAGAGAAATGGGATGGGGCAAGGCGCGTCCCATCTCTGCTGGTGATCAGTTCCATCCTGGGAGTGGGAATAGATATGTGATGAATCCACCAAGCTCACAACCAGCTAAAATCTACCATATCAGTTTACTGAACATCAGCTTCTCAATGTACATAATGACATCAGAAAATGAAAATATCAGAGAGTACAAACATGTTGAAATCACTGCTGAAGGAATTTATAATGCTGAAACAGGAGCTATGTGCTTGGTAGGCTGCAAGCATCTTTATTTAAGCAATCCAACAGTGACAGATGATTCAATGGAATCTGAGATTCTTATCAATCTGCAGTTCCCTACAATAGAATCAAGGGATTACATCAAGGGATATATTGAAAGCCAATGGACAAAGACTGACCTTTTGTTCTTTGAATCTCTTTCTTTCTCTGCAATTTCTTTGTACAATCAAGAAGCAAGTGAATTGGTACAGGGCTACTGATGACATGGATTAGTCATATATGTTTACCAATCCTGCAGATGATTACTATTCCACTGTGGGATATCATAGTTCTTTTAGTTGGTCCGCTGCTTGCAACAATTATAATCCTCAAGCAACGGTTAGGTGGTCTCTTCTTCATGCCCAAAAAGTTCATGGAAATTGACTAGTGGTTGATGATGTACAAATTGAGGTGGTCTCTTCTTCATGCCCAAAAAGTTCATGGAAATTGACTAGTGGTTGATGATATACAAATTGTGCAGTCTCAAGTTTTTGGCAGTTTGACTAGTCGGTGTAAATAAATCTGTTTATAAAATTGGCAAAGGACTTGAAATATTGCAAAGTGCTTAAACTATCCATTTCGGGGGAAAAGCAGTAACTGATTGATTGTTCAAGCACAATTGTAACACTATGTTTAGCAAAATCAGCCTGATCGCTTGTGAGATGGTGCGTCAGTTGGACCCTCGGAAAGGTATGCCCGCTTGGTCCACCTACAGGGTTTCCTCGAATCAAAAAAAAAATATCAACCTGATCTTATTCGAACTGGCTAGAAGTCAATGGTATATTAAGTGAAACGAAAACATTTTCATATTTAAAAATTATATATATATATATAGTTCGATTCTTATCAGATCTAATTGGAATCAAATTTGAGCTCGAATTTAAGAATTCGAGTCTAATTGGGCTTAGGCTGGAAGTTAATCCGAAGATAGATTTTCATACCAGACTAACAACAAAAATAATAAGTTTATTGGGGAACATTTTATTAGACAGGTTGAGAAAGGTAAGAATCACCATACTTCTCACGTTTCTATTCAACATTATATTACTTTTTTCTTAAGCGGTGGACTGAAGAAGACCAAATTTGAACAATCTGCTAGTCCAGGAAGAACATGACGGTGAGTTGACTATCATCAATTTGTTAGTGATAGAGAAGGCACTCAAGGCTTCTAGGATCTATGATGAATGATGATGTATGGTGCAAGTCAGGGCGTAAGGGTGGTTGAACAAGGGCAAAGTTTCAGCAATAATATTCAAGACTTAATTCGATGATGAGAGGCTGCAGATGGATTTGCAGTTTCAAAGGTTCATGACATTGAAGTCTTGGAAAACTTACAAGCAAATCAAATTATGTTTTTAGATAGTTATTTGACAGTTATTCACTTATAACTCCTAAAACGTTGGGATGTCAGTTATAACTAGATAACTTCTTATAAATGTAACAATCTATTGTTTTGCCTTAGAAAAAATTCTGATACCATATAAGTTAGGCACTGATCTGTCGCATGCTTGTCTACCACAACTAGAAGTCAATGCATCTTGGTGGTTTAGTTGAACTCCTTGGACGTGATGCACCAGAAGCTCGTGTAATGATCCAAGAAGGGTCCACCTCTTTTCCAAAATCTGCTAACCTGTGAATTAGAAACAGATTTGACATATCCTCAGGGTGCTTCCGCAGGGCGTCCAGGAATTACTACAACGAGATGCACAAGGGGCGTTGTATTCTAGAGCTTTGAGCTAGCTCGTGTATTTTGTTTCCTTTGTAAAACAAAAAAACAAAAAAAGAAACAGATTTAACAATTCTCTTCCAAAAGTTTTGCCTGTGAATTAAAAACATATTTGACATTTGAGAATATAATTGACTCAAGCCTCATTAATAAGGTAGTACAAAAACTGTGTACAAAAATCATCACTTGAACACCATAACAAAGAAAACACCAGTCCGGAGAAACAACATGAATGTGCAACATCAAAGAACCGCTCTATCCTAAAGAATACTGTAATCATTTTCGTCATTCATGCGAATGTAACACATTATAGCCGCAACAAATATAAAGTAGGACGAAAGCTCCATTGCAAGTGCTCCCCAGCCAATAACACCAGCATGCTTTAAGATTGCTGGAATTGCAATACTTCCAATTGCTGAAGCTCCTGTTAAGAACTTGGTTGCATTGATCCATCTGTTACCAGTTATACAAAGAGAAGGATATTAATCATGATACGGATCAATCTGAAGCTGAAGAATAAGTCAAATCTTAAACATTTCAAGGTATAGAGTCTAACCCACTGTTGGATTCTGTATAAAGAGAAGAACTGTCCGACCCGGCAAAGAACAGCAAAGGCATGGGAAGAAGAACATACATAATTACTGCAACATACAATGTGAAGAGTTCCATCAAAATGCCCAATTTCAAGCTTGCATTATAACACTCATAGGGACAAGATGAAGCTAAGAACACTAATACGCATCGGCCTACTGTCATTTAGAAGATCAAAATCATGCCAGCAATTGAGTCATGCATCTGTTACTGTCCATAACTGTACATACGGACTAGGAGAAGAGGTAATATCTTCCATATTTCAGTTTTAGATAAATGGGTATGTTCGTTGTTAGAAAAATGAAAACGTTTACAGCAAGAGTACAAAAAAGTCGAGCAAATTCCTTAACTAGCCCAAGAAGCACTCACCAGTAAGCATTGGCCACCAATTATTGTACAGTGCACAGGCCTGCAAGATCGAAAACAACAATCGAGAAATTACCAACGGATAGGATAGACAGTACTTTATTTAACTCAGCTGATGGAAAAGATTTAAGGTTATTAAACAAAGATCTCATCTACTAACCAGAATTTGCAACACAACCCCTCCAGACACCAAAATTGCCAAGAAAGCCAGCTTCCCAGTATGCAAACAGGACCTCACATAACCTGGTAAGTCTGCCATCACCTAAGTTGCATAACCTTGATATGATGGCAGCTGAAATGAAGACAAAAGATATGATAGCAGCTGAAATGAAGACAAACTACATAAATCAGCAAACAGAAGATATTGAGGCTGAAGGCTCTGAAAGGAAAAAGTAAATTAGGCAGATTGTTTATGCTACAAAAGGTCTGTCTGACAGAAAATAGTTGACTTTGCCATAGATCTTGCTAGACACATATGTTGAAACACCAGCACTCCCCGAAGTAGTTCATTTCCAAAAGTAGTTAAGAAGCCAGGCGATTGATTAAAAGCTTTACTAAGATGAATGGTATGGGAAGAGTCGATTATTAAAATGCGCATCCGATTATGAAGCATGCTAACAACCAATGGTGGCTCGGAATCCATCAATCCAAAGACCCTGGGGAAATAATGCTTCCAAAATCAAGGTTGGGCACTCTACAGTAAGCCAACCAACCCCATATTGCAGCACATTAGATCTGTTTAAGTTTTTGTCAATCACAACTTGCATAAAAACCATTAAAAAAAAGAAAAATGGATGAATCAAATATGCAAATTTGCAGAGACTGAAAGCCATAGGACAAAACACGAGTGTTCTCCTTAGAATCAATTAACAAAATTTCAAAACATTAAACCCATCAAGCAGTTCTTTTAGCACCAACACATAGTACAGAATAAACAGAAGTTCAGAAGCAGAACAGGGAAACTTGCAGCTCCAGGAAACAGTCTGTCAACTACATAAAGATGAATACTTTTAAGCATTACCACACACACCCTTGATTATTTTTCTAATAAAAAACAAAACAGTAAGAACATAACTTGCTAATAACCATAAAACCACAAGAGAGAGAAAAAAAGAAGGAACTTGAAGGGGAAGATGAAGAACACCCAGAGCGTGATTCAGCGCATGATTGCAAACAAAGAGAAAACAAGTTACCTGAAGAATACACAATTAAAGGAATTTCGACGCAAAATTTCATCTAAGAAAGAGAGAATACCCACCAGAACTTCAGATAAAGTTTGAAATTTTGCTCTATAAAGTGCTAGTCCCCGCCATGAAAGCGAT
The DNA here is from genome assembly GCA_024520975.1 of Erythroxylum areolatum. Taxonomy (NCBI): domain Eukaryota; kingdom Viridiplantae; phylum Streptophyta; class Magnoliopsida; order Malpighiales; family Erythroxylaceae; genus Erythroxylum; species Erythroxylum areolatum. Next base: position 37,329,551 of record JANIJH010000001.1, on the reverse strand, counting down.
CTGCCAGGCACCCTTTCTCTTACAGGTCAGAGGAGAGTGGGCAACGGCAGGTCAAAGGAGAGTGAGCAACGACGATCCTGTAAACCTTTGGTTATTAGTTAAGCAATGTTTGTCGGTAATTAAAAAACAAATTAATCTAAGAACTGTGTTTTTAGATTTTGTTAACAAAAACTTGTTAATGATAATACAATTAAAATAATAAATTAATATTTGTGAAATTTATCATATTTTATATAAAATTTAATAATTAAATATGCAATTAATATGTAAAATATTCTCAATTATTTATTATAATTTTTTAAAACAAAATTATTTAAAATCCTTCCTTTCTTCAAACGGAATAAATAGAGATAAAAATAGACCAATTCTTTAACTAAGTTTCAGGATAATTCTTAATGTCTCAGCTATTCACTGAAGGGGTGCAGGAGATGAATAATCATTTGTATCATGAAAAAATTGAAGAATTTTCTGAGAATCCTACGAGAATATATCAATTCGAATTAAGATTATGTGTGAAGGAGTGTCAAACTAAAATTCTCGAACTTATGTATGCAGTTATTTAAAATTTATAATCAGAGTTTTGCTTCTCGTAAAAGACCTACTCTACTTGAACGAAGAATAGTTTAAATATGAATAACTTGAATGTATCTTCCCATAATTGACACCTTTTTAAAATACCTCGTGGATAATTAAAAAAAAAAAAACTCAACCAACATTATCTCTCCCAAAAGTGATCGAGCTGCATTTTCTAGTCTGACTATCTTGTTATGATTTCACTTCAGTCACTAGTCCTTCCTTCAACATCGCCTTCTTTGCAATTAAGATAACGACTTCGAACATGACAAGATCCTATAAAGCGACGGTGTGTATAGTATTACTAATTTGTAATCAAATATTTTTATTTTACAAATAAAATTTTCTAAAAATTAGTATTTAAATTATATTTATATTTGTCAATGCTCAATACTTACTATTTTTAAATATTTTTGTTTTAAAAAATTATTTTAAACTTTAAGGTATTCTATTTATTGTTTTTATTATCAATAAATATTAATTAATGTTATAACTGAAAACGGAAGATATAACATCAAAAGTAAAATTTTATGATTTTTTGTGAATTAAAATAATTATAAAAATTTAACATTGATTATAAATGAACTAAATAATTTTTAATTAAATTAATAAATAACTGTTAATAATTATTATTTATGTGTGTGATTTATTGGATGGTTGGCGCTAGTGGGATATTCAATTGTGGGATGGCCCAATAAAACACAATTATTTAAAATCAAAGATTTGATGGTTCTTATTAATTAACTTTGTTTTAAAAAAGATGAATAAATAGATTGGTAAAATAGGAAGGAAGGAGGGCCCAAACCCTTTAAGAGGTGGTTTACCTATATTATGGAGTTTTTCTTTTTTTCTTTTTTAATTTTTAAAGCATTAAAATGTTTGTGTTTTATTTCACAAAATCTAATTTAATGAAAAAAATAAAAATTTTGAAGTATAAGATTATTAAATAAAATACAATTCACTACTAAAGATAGATCAAGACTAGTAACATAAAAACAGACTCCAATGTTTTAAAAACCTAACCAGTTCAACTGATTTAACCTTAAAAAATTTAAACCGTCTAACTTTTCGATTCGATTTATTTTAATAACTTTTATTATTAAAAATTGATCAATTTATTAATTAATAGGACAATTTTTAAAAATTAATAAGTTCTTATAAATAAAAATAAATTAATTATTTTCATTTAATATTCTATTTTTTCAATTAAACTTCTAGTTCTTATAATCAAGGAAAATATCTTTCAATTATATTTCAAAATTTTTAATTTTATTTAATCTTTAACCAGCTTTATGGTGATCTAATATAAGTTGAACTTTTTAAGTTTTAAACTTTTTGTCTTATCGGTTTAATTTTCAATCTGATTTTTAAAACATTTATAAAAATTATTTTACCTCAAAATATTTTAGAAAACTGTCAAAATATGGATAATATATTGATATGCAAATATCCATTTCCTTAAGAGAAGCATTAAAATATAATTCCTTTTCTCTATATTTTCACAAAACAAGGAGCCTTGTGCACTTGATTTTAGTATTATGCAAAAATAAGAGATCAATAAAAAAGATAGTATAGATGAAAACAAGGTTCTAATTTATAATGTAGGTTATTGCATTTCTAACTTCAATCATATAAGACAATTTAGAAGTTATAATTGAATTAAACTAAATATTTTGGAAATATTGTATGGGTAATTTTTAATTAAGAAATTGATAAATACAATAATGAATAAATGTAATGGAAAATGCATTATTTTCACAAATTTAAAATTGTCTATATTTGATGTCTAAACCTTCTATCATAAAACACATAGATCAATTAAATTATTTACATTATATTAAGCATATATTCAAAACAATCTTTCTATCATGTAAAGATAATTTTGTGTATTATTGAATCTTTTCAAACTCTACATTTAAGTTAAACACTAAATGCATTAAATTAAAAATATACTACATTTATTAATTTTTAAATATATTAAAATTAAAAAATTCCACTTAAAAACAAACCTATATCTTATATGTACGAGCATTTACTCTTATAATTATCTTGAAATTTTAAGATAATTTGTATTGGATTTTAAGTAAAATATAATTATCTTGAAATTTTAAGATAATTTGAAGTTTTTTATTTTTAAGCAAATTAAAATTATCTATTGTAGTTAGATAATGACAAGAAAGATTAAGTTTTTTTATAATAAAATGGTAAAGAGAGCTAACAAAATAACAAAATAAAGGGGAAAAAAAAAAGCACCGTTGTATATATGTTCTGCGTCCAGGAAGTTGCTTCCATGGAAATTACTGTGCTTTGACACTGCACGTATACTACATCTAGCTGACTACTTTTAGTTGCTCAAGCATTCCCACTTGAACACCGACACCAAAAGCCATTTATGGCACTTTAGAGATCCATAGAGAGAAGAGAGACTGACTTGGTATTGGAAGAGTTCTCTGAGGTTAGATCCACTACTCTTGTTCTTTCACTTCTTTGCTTAAAAGTTGAAATCTTTTTTACTTCTTTTCCTTGTCTCACTCCTTTTTCTTCCTGTGTTTGCTAATTCAACACGTTTACGAACTGGGTTCTGCAGCTGTTGTTATTAGTAAGAAACTTCTCTAACTTGGTGCTTAAATCCGCTGTTAAGTATCAGCTGGAAGAGTTCACGTTAGCATTCTTCTTGTTTTCTAGATCATTGTGGCAGGAGTTGTGAGATTGTTTTGTTTGAACTACATCTTAGCGTCTTTTGTTCTTCATGAACTTGGTCTGAGCTTCTTGGCTAGAGCGTTTAAATTGGAGTTGTTTTAGTAGTACTTACGATTCAGAAGTTGAGATAGAAGTCTGTATTGAGTTCTATGGGAAATCAATCAATTATGTTCAAGTTTTTACGTATCTTGGATGGGTTCAGTTGTTTCCATTGTTATTCTGAACCAAGTTTTGCGTTTTCATGCATGTTCCTTTCTTTCGGAATTATTTTCCCAAGCTTTATATTAGTAATAACTTGTACTAGATTTCAAAGTCAGAAAAAACAGTGATCTGTAATACCCGACTACTTATATGCTTCAAATCTGAGTCATCTTGCCTAGAATCAGTGACACCATACTTAAATTTGTTTCCTTGATGCGTCATGAATTCTTACAACATTCTGGGCTGTCAAGGGATCTAAAAGTTGATTTGAACTAGGCTGATGTGAACATCGATAGTCTCAGGCAGTAGGCTTCTTGGCTCACTATTTTCTAAATATCTGTACTAATTTGTAGTTCAACTTTTGAAAATGCTTTTTATTCCGTTCTATGGCATGCTTCTTCATCTGAATTACGATTATGGTACATTTTAATGTGCTACAGGGGTTCATCCAGCAAGAAAATGGCCTCTAAATATAATCCCTCCATCCATAGAACACGAGGCCCTTTGTCCATATTCATTGTGTTTTGTCTGTGCTGTTTCTTCTATGTCCTGGGTGCATGGCAGAAGGGTGGTTTTGGAACAGTAGATACCATAGATTTGGGGCTCAGCAAACAAACAGATTGTGACTTCAATACTGATCTGAATTTTGAAAGTCATCACAATTATGTTGAGATTGTTGAGGCACCTAAGCCAGAAGCCAAGATATTTATGCCTTGTGATGTTAAATACACCGATTATACTCCTTGCCAAGAACAAGACCGAGCGATGAAGTTTCCACGTGAGAATATGATATACAGAGAAAGGCATTGTCCCTCTGAAGAGGAAAAATTACATTGTCTTATACCAGCACCAAAAGGTTATACGGCCCCATTTCCCTGGCCAAAAAGCCGCGATTATGTCCACTATGCTAATGTTCCACACAAAAGTTTAACAGTAGAGAAGGCTGTTCAAAACTGGGTGCAGTTTCAGGGTGATGTGTTCAAATTTCCAGGAGGAGGAACCATGTTTCCTCAGGGTGCAGATAAATACATCGATGAACTTGCATCAGTGATCCCAATAAAAGATGGTTCTGTTAGAACAGCATTGGATACTGGTTGTGGGGTATGTTAATTGTTGATTTTATTTTAGGATTTATTGATGCTGACATTTGATTCGTATAGATTTACACAATTCTTGTTAGGAGTCAAATTCTTATTCCGTTCTCGCTTATCTGCATTTTGTGAACCAGTTTGTGTATTTTTCTTGAAATGGAAAATTTAAGCAGATTGCAGAACTTGCCATCTATTGTGCTTTCATATTGTCTTCGTGACTACTTGTCTCTATCTGCATGTGGGCATTTTGTTCAATCAAGGGACATTACACGAACTTATGAGTATTCAGGACCTTGAATCTCTAATATTATTAGCCATATAATACCACTATCGAAGTTGTTGTGCCAGGTTGTGGTTAGCTGGAATTGGGGAAGGGAGGAATGGATACTGTTGTTTGTGATGGGAAAGTGGGAATTTTGAGCATAATTGCAAAAGAGTTCTCACTATCTTGCTATTAGGCAGTGAATTTCCTGTATGTGTTAAGATTCCTATCAACTTCACATGAAAGTCCTTAACACATTTGACACTTAATAACAACACATAGTCCATCAGGGTTAAACTTAGCAATTGGTTGTTCTTATTTTGTTCCTTTATATTCTTAATTGGTACCTACTTTAGTCTGTTATATTTCTGATTGATAAGACAATCATCATTATTAAATAGGTTGCAAGTTGGGGAGCATACCTTCTAAAAAGAAATGTATTGGCCATGTCCTTTGCACCTCGTGATAATCATGAAGCACAGGTACAATTTGCATTGGAGCGAGGAGTACCTGCTGTTATTGGGGTTCTTGGATCTGTACGTCTTCCATACCCATCAAGAGCCTTTGATGTGGCTCAGTGTTCGCGATGTTTAATACCATGGACATCAAATGGTAGGTTTTGATATTACTAATTTTGTAGACATATTTTATTTCATGTACTGAGGAAGTGACATATGCTTAAAATTTCACACAAAAAAACATAGTACCTAAGGTCATCCTGAGTCAGATGAGTAGACTTTATACGGTTAAGTGCCCTTCTTGTGGAAACTTGATGTGCCACCTATAAATTCTTTATAAAGTCTATCCTTTAATTTTACATCATTTTGTGTCACTTCTGTTCTTTATGTTAGATGCGCTTTTGGATACGTTGAGAACCTTAGAAAGAAACCATTCTTAAATATAATGCTAAACAGTAAATATTCTATCTGCTGAAAATGCAGCCATGCTATTGCCAAATTGTGCACACTCTGAAAGTTAAGAAGTTATATGAAGCTAGTTGATGATCCTTACATAATCCAAAAAGATATGTTTATTAATAGTTGTTTATTTACTGTTTAAAAAAAGTTAAGCTTCTGTCATGTGACTCCTAACTTAGTGACATATTTGTGATTCTAGGACAAAAAATTTGTTCTGAACTCTTTCCTTATGTTTTATTTTTACTGATTCAATGTCTAGCATATAATGTTAACAAACAGGCATCATTTTATAGATGGAATGTACCTAATGGAAGTTGATCGAGTCCTCAGACCTGGTGGGTACTGGATCTTGTCTGGTCCTCCAATTAATTGGAAGACCTACTACAAAACTTGGCAGCGATCTAGAAAGGACCTTGAGGCTGAGCAGAGGAAGATTGAAGAGCTGGCTGAAAGTCTTTGCTGGGAGAAAAAGTATGAGAATGGAGATCTTGCTATCTGGAGAAAAAAGGTGAATGACAAGGGCTGCCAGAGGAGGATCACAAATTTATGTACGTCGAGTGATCCTGATGATGGTTGGTAAGTTCCCAAAGTTCTTGACTACCTTGATATTTATTGCTACCATATGAGGACCTAAAATTTAACCTATCAATTCTTTAACACTATAGTTCTTTGATCCATATGATACAGTCACCTTCTGAGAGTGCTAAGAAATAACTTCTTGTAACCTGAGAGTATATTGTTGTTTCTGTATATTGAAAGTTGGTACTGGAAAATCGACGTGTAGCGGCCATTAAACTTTTCCTATTCTGTATCTGACATTGTTGTGGAAAATGGAACTATGGGCTGAATTCCTTCCATGACAAACCAATTGTTTCAGGGAATTTAAACTTGTTTATACTGGGGGATGCTTATTTTTTAATTGAATTTCAAGTTTCCTTTTCTATTCACTTAGTTGCTTATTCCAGAAACCCTTATATCCCTTTAGTAGTCATCTTGTGAGCATAGTCTCTCAATATGTGAGCTCATTATGCACTTTTCAGTATTAAACACTCAGAAATTGCTATTAAGTTTGGTTAAGAATTTGAGAGTTCATGCCTTCCTAGTGCTTCTCAGTGCCGGTGACTTTGCTTACATGTCATAAGCAGTTGTTAACTTCAAAAATCATGGCAAGTTGTCTTGTTTATAAAGTTTTTGCTTTGATATAATATTAGATCAGTAGGATAATAACAGATTGATGTTTCCGTCCATATTCCATCCTTTTGTACAACGGGCAGAGAATAGATGTAGCTTCACCTGCACTCTTCTCTAGTGGGGAATATATGGCCATTCCCTTTTCCCCTTTTGGAAAAGGAAACTTATGACCACTGCAAGCTTCTTGAAACTTAGTGAAGTTTCTTATTATAGTATTTAATTGTTTCCATATTAACTTTCTTATGTTGTTCCTATATCATATTAGGTACAAAGAAATGGAAAATTGCAGCACACCTTTTCCTGAAGTAACCAGTGCAAATGAAATAGCAGGAGGGCAGCTAAAGAAGTTTCCAGATAGGCTTTTTGCAGTGCCTCCTCGAATAGCTCAGGGACTGATTGAGGGTGTCACAGCAGAGTCTTACCAAGAGGACAACGACATATGGAAAAAGCATTTAGATGCCTATAAAAAGATCAACAGATTGCTTGGCACTTCGAGATATCGAAATGTAATGGACATGAATGCAGTGCTTGGGGGTTTTGCTGCTGCACTTGAATCACCAAAATCTTGGGTGATGAATGTGGTGCCTACAGTTGCGAAGAACACATTAGGTGTGATTTATGAGAGAGGTTTAATTGGCATTTATCATGACTGGTAAGTCCTACACCTACTATTTCTATTACAGAGCTAAAAAGTACCACCAGAATCTATGTTGTAGTTTCCTGTGGAAAGATTGAAGAACTGGGGCTCCTCCTTTCCTTAATCATTACATCCCTAATGGAATCCCAAATCTGATGACTCAATAGCATGAGATTTTACTGATTAAAATAACACTGCAACAGTATGCCTTTTATTTCTGAGCCAATATTAGTGTAGTCTCTCAATCTTGTGAAAATGTAGTGGAACATTGTTCCATGAACCTTCATCCTCAAAGTTCACAAAACTGATATTCAACTATTTGCCAAGTGAAGCATCTTTTCTACATGCATTGCAATTACTCTGAGTCATGGTCCCCAAGAAGTTGTCATCAGTTTTTGCTCTTGCTGCCTTATTGTCAACTTCCTTTCCGGGTCACCACCTATTGCTGTGATAAGACTGGCTATCTAGAAATTGAATTAGTTCTGTGAAATACTGTGTGGAAGGAAGAGATAACTAATACAAATAATGAAAACTCTGGGACTGAGTTTTATTCTTGGGAATGGAGGATAATGATCCAAATGTTCTAATAGTCTTCTCGGTTTCAGCATCATTGAATTACAAGCTTTTTTGTATCCTGGTTAATTCCACTCTTCCGTAAATTTTCTAACTGTTGAACATGGAAAATCTTTTGAAACCTAATAGTTTTCTTTGGAAGCTTATTGACCTTTTCTATTGCTGTCTTGTTTCAGGTGTGAAGGATTCTCAACATATCCAAGAACATATGATTTTATTCATGCCAATGGCATTTTCAGCTTATATCAAAACGTGTAAGCCACTTAGTTTCCTTATTCTAATTTTGGTCGAATGTCTACAACTTCAGTATTTTGAGTTTCATATTGAAAAATTACTATTATGTTCTGGACTGACTTATGATGAAATGACGGGTAAGGTGATTGCTCAATCAGTGATCACAACTTCTGGATTTTCAAAGTGCTATCAATACCTTGTGACACATCACGATTTGTGAATTTGAGAACTTCAAATTGACTTTCCGGTTAGACCATCTATTTTTTATTTTTAGATACAAATTGTTTAACCAATTGAACACGACCTTTTGAGAATATGGGAGGGTCTTAGTTCCTGCAACTGCAATTTCCAGTTTTCATGCTAAATGTTTTTTGTTTTTTAATTCCACCTTCAACATAATTAAAGTTTTATTCTAAACTTATATCATGATTGTACAAGTTCCTCTCTTATATGCATACTTGGTAAGAAGAACGGATAGCTAAGCTGAGATATTGGTGGCCATTTATTTGATAGTCATTTTCTTAGCTTAAAAGACTGCTCAAAGAGCTTATCATTATATATTTTTGTTCTGTACTTTAATTTTTTATTGTGCGAGTTAGGGAATGTGTCAGTAGAGCAATGTGGTTGTTTTAGTTGCTATGCCAAAGATTAATTGCCTGCAATATATTACTGAATACTTGTGAATACTCAACAGATGTGAACCAGAAAACATTCTTCTGGAGATGGACCGCATTCTGCGTCCTGAAGGATCAGTCATTATCCGTGATGCAGTTGATGTTCTAAATGAGGTTAGGAAAATTACTTCAGGTATGAGATGGGATACAAAGTTGATGGATCATGAGGATGGTCCTCTTGTCCCTGAGAAGATATTGGTAGCTGTGAAACAGTATTGGGTTGCAGGAAACAGCACATCCAGTGATGAATAAACAGCAAAAAATGTTCTTTCCTAGTGAAAATTCCTGCATATTTATAGTTCCAAATGATTAAATGAATCATCCTTGAGTGGGATAAATCAAGTGTTCCTTTTCTTCAAGGTTGAAATTTATAAAGTTATTGCCTTTTTCTGAGGAAAAAAAAGAAGTATGGTGCTATAACATACTCGTGGATGTTACATCTGATTACTTTAGCTGCACAAGTACACCATTTCTTGACACGAGAACAAAATCCTGAGCTGTGTATGCAGTTGAGCACATTAGGCAACGATGGATTTTGTTTATGAATTCATGAATTTGCTCATGTCAGTTTTAGCTTGTTACTCCATTCAAATAATTTGAACTCTTGTTACTTTGTTTCCTTTCTGATTTTCTCTTTCAGTAACATATAATGGAACTCAAATACCAAAGTGCACTCAACATCGGACAGGTTAGCTGTTGCTAAACCTTAATCTGGACCATTGACGTCCAAACTTGTTGGAAACAATAATGCTTTTAGTTATACTGCTGTGGCTATGATTCAGGAATGGAATAGATTAGTTTCCAACTACAAATATATAAATTAAGTCAAATTATCATTTTTACTATATGGCTAATAAATGAATATCTACTTAGTATGTACTATTTAGTAAACACATCACATCACTAAAAACTAAAACAACTTTTGACTTAAGTTATACAAAATTTTAAAAATTATTTAATTTATACAAAATTTTAAAATTATTCATTAAATTAAAAATTAGAACTATTAAATATTAAATCAAAATATTTTTAAAAATTAAATACTTTTATCTCATGTTAGGTTGCTTATTTTTGTATATACCTATATTTAAGTCCCTTTTCATAACAGCATGTAGTATATAATATTGTTATCGCCAATTTAATTTAATTTAAACTAAAATTAATAAATTAAATTTCAATTAATGATTTTTAATCCAAGTTTAAATTTTAAGAGATTAATATAAACGATTTTTTCGGAATAATTCTAATTTAACTTAACTTAACTTATTAAAACAATATAGTTTCAATTTTTAAAATTTAAAAATTTAAAACTAAAATAACAAAAAAAATTACATTTCCTTAAATTAAAAATTAAATTGATATCACTTTTATAAACCCAATTTTATATTAAAATCTTTTGTGTTACAGGGAAAACTCATAGTATAATCCGACCTAACCTATTTTGAAGTTTCTTCTTAGTTGCATTTTAGTGAATTCTAGCTCTAAGTTCACAGAAGATAATGGCCTATGATAATAGAAATATGAATGAATATAGTAAAGAATTGAAATGAAGTATTGCCGACAATAAATCTCATTCCTCTGGTGAAGTATTGTTGAAAATGAGAAAAAAAAAAAGTGTTACCTCTTCAACAATAAGTTAATACCAAACATAACTTTTCATTCTATACCTATTTTTTTTCCCCCCTTATCTCCAATCAAGCACACCAAGGTTTTGATTTCAGTTGGTGCCTGTAACAGCATTTTCCCTGTACAAGTAACTAAGCAACCTAACTGCATGTAACTAGGAAAACGCAATCAAACAAGTGTCATGCTTTGAAGACGAGGCCACATTAGCATGTTCACTTGTCTATTATGTTGTACTGGAAAGTTCAAACCCAAACTTAGTCTAGTCTGGTTTGCGACTTCGTGTCCTAATTTAGATCACACACAGTGCCTCAAAGTCTTCACGGTTCTTGATTTATATCACACACACAGTCACACACACATGCCCTGCTGCCTTTCGGTACATACGCAGAGACCACAATCTGTGGCCTCAGTGCAAAACCCAGAAACCGGAACCAAGAATCCTGCGAGCTGTCTGAAAACTGTGTGCAACCGTCAATAATGAAGTTCTGTTCCCTCTGTTGTTGCATTGGATGGTTGAGATCTGTTGAAAACAGGAACTGGTACGGGTAACATCTGTTCACGTCAATGATATGTTAGTAAACAAGTACTATGCTACACGCCTACCCTCCTATCATGTTGATTTAAGAAATTAAAGATTTGAATTTAATGAGTTAATAAAAATAATTGATTATGACATAAAAAAGAATTTAATGAGTTAATTTCTAAAAATATTAATAAAAATTAGAGTCTAGGGGCTAGTTTTGTTACATTAATATGTTTTTGTAATTTAATATGGCATTAATTACTTAGTTAAATATTTTAATCCATAACGATTATAGATTCCAAAACAATGTATTGATAACTACTGATATAATTGCGATAGAACTGAATTTCTCGTGAGCTTTTGAGAACAATAAGATGTCATCAATGTAAATCAATGTACTCTTGAGGGTAGATTGATAGATCGTATAGGGTATGTTATAGTTCGGATATCATTATTAGGTTAATGGAATCATTAACATTATTAGAAACCGAACATCATAATCAAAGTATGCTAATAGTGGCAAATAGTAAAACAGAAAAATTGAAAGCAAACGCATGATGTGATTACAATGAGGCCACAATTTACAAATTGTGGCTCTTATGTAAAGTGAGTTAGAAAAGGCGAGAAAATCTAGTAGTGATTGAAGTGTGGACAACAAACACAAGGAAAAAAGCTAAGTTAATTGGTCTTACCTCCATTATTAGACCATGGAAAAACAAGCAAAGAACTTGGATGTCTGATCGGTGAAGTGTTGGTCTTGTTGATGGTGCTAGGATGTGTCCAAGAAGTGAACAATGATTGAAGCTGTTGAAGATATGAATGCTGCTTTCTGAAGGGGACGGACGGTCTAGACAAAGATCTAGTCTCTGATTGTTATCTCCGCATGGGTAGCTCAACTTGTTATTAGCAAGGAAGTTGAGTGTAAAGGTCTCAAGTTCGAGTCTCGACAGTGGCAGTGTAAGAGTTCATCCAATGTGGTGGCTCCTTGTGCATACCGAAAAAAAAAAACCACCTTTCTAATAATTTAAGTGAGATTAAACCGTGATTTATTCTCTCATAATTCTGTAAGGTATGAGGGCGCCTAAGATAGGCGATTCTACCTTTGAGTGCAAAAGTGTGTGATCGTTTTGGGGCATTTCAGCAGTTCCTTAGGGAACATGATAAAATAGAGGTAAGATAGGTAACCAGTTTTCATTGTTCTTGAAGCTTTACGGTCCAAAAACTTGGGTTGAAATAAGCAAGTGATTGGCTTCTGCAAGTAACACTTCCTATTAACCTAAAAAGAAGACTACTTTATACATAGATACGCTTCAAACTAGATTTTGTCTAGTTTCAGGTTGTGCAATTTTTATCCGAAATTAGTATGGATTCGATTTTTTCATAAATTTGAATTATTAATTTGAAGTAGGATATAATTTTTTGATAATTTTTAAATATTTTAGCTTTGTGAGACTAATGTTTTAAAAATTAAACAAAGTTAATATGATAAGATAAAATATTTAAAATTTGAAAGGTTATCATTTTAAAGATTAAATAAAATTTAAGAATTTAAAATATGATTAAAAGAAGAGATTATTAAATAAAAATTTATTTATTTATTTTAATTTACAAAAATTTATTAATTTAACTTATTAATTAATAAATTAATCAGTTTTTAATAATAAGAATGAGTGAGTAAAACTAAAAAGTTAAAACTTAACTAAAAAGTATGGCTCAAGGTTTTTGCATATTTATCGATAGATTTAGTTGAATTTTTTAATTATCGTAAAAATAATGAATATTTAATAGAAAAAAATACATATTTTAATAGAAAAAGGGTTGTTTTTGCTCTTCTACAAGCCCCGGTATTTTTGCTTGTTTTATTCTCCTCGTTGAAAATGGTTGGTTCTTGAGATAATTCTTGTCAAGGTAATAACAAGTAAGTTTTTCTGTGTTGCTCTCCCTCTTTTTTGGCGCTCTCACTCTTATCCTTCGGTTGGCATTTTTATTATTATTATTATTATTATCTTTTTATTGAGTTTATTATTAGTAGTAGTTTTATCATTATTATTATTATAGTATTATTATTTATTACTATTATCCTTATGTATTTATTGTAATTTTATTTATTTAAATATTTTGCGTGTTATTTTTACTTATTTTTTTAACCTGCATCATTATTTTCCTATCACATCTGCAAGTGGGTTTACTAGAAACAGTCTCTCTATAATATAAGAATAAGGTTGCGTATTATCAAATCTCTCCAGACCCCGCTTCACTGCAGAACTTCAGACTGAATGTAATGGTGACGATGATAATGCTTTATAAGAATTTATTAATTTATAAAATTTGACTAATTAATTAACAAATTAATCACATTTATTAATTTTTAAAATGGTATTAATCTGATTGCAAAATCTTATTTAATAATTTTATAATTAGACTAAATAGTCAATTATCAAAAAGAAAAAAAGGTTGAAAAGTCATATCCTAGTATAGATAATATCTAAAAGCACTATTGAGAAGGATAGGTACGTACTACGTAGTTTCTATTTGATAAAATCACTAGCGGACGGTATGGAATCCGTGTTTGAAAAAGCTTTTGACATTACGTGTTCATGCGTAGTTTTTCTTCTTTCCCCGTGAAAAAAAATTGCATGCGTGCACCAAGTGTTTTAGAGGATGTATAGAACCCACGTCGATCTGTGTGTAATTCTCAAATTGAGGATAAGAGACGGTAGATAATTTGATTATCATGTAGTTAAGAAAGTCCTCAGCCGCCTAATCAGGGTCGGTTTTGACGTTTTATAAGTTACGAGTAAATAAAAAAGATTCCTATTTTATAATTTTTAATGATAATTAAGAGTAAATTCTTATAAAAAACAAATGAGATAAAACAAGACTCTTTTATTGCTCTTTATAAAAATCAAGACTTTTATAAAGAATAAATTAAAATAAAATGGACCCTTTTTGTTGCCAATTTTATTCATCACGAAGCTAAGCTTTGAGTAAATGCCTTGCCTGTCTTTATCTAAGGCCGAGTCTGCGCCTAATACACAAATTAATTAACCATTTAATATCAGAAATTACAGTGTTATCTGTTCTGAATTTAAACTATACTGAAAGTTAAACTGGTAAGATGAGAGGCTTACGGTTAAAAAGATTCATTTGATATTAAACTGTTATAAAATCGGTTAAACAACAATAACAACACATCGTAGAAATTATCTCTAGAAAGATTCAGTAGTACACAATCTTATCTTTAACTAGTAGAAAAATTGTTTTCAAATGACCTATATAAATGAATGAAAGTAAAAATAAATAAATAAGTAAATAAAGATGATAAATGAAAGTAAATAATAATAATGGTGAAAATAAAATAAAAAATGATATGATAATATGCAATCTTATAGAGATTTTTTCCAAAAATCAATTTAATATCTAAAATAGAGCTGCTGTTAATAAGCTAATGGAAATATTAAAAAAAAAACAAAAATAGTCTGTTATCAATGGCTAGAGAGGACAAGAGCATGGCTGCAACATACGAGATGTTCAAAGATGGATCCACAGGACTTAAAATTTGTCAGTTAAGAACGATATGATATGTGATGGGGTCATGATGGTACCTGAATAGTGTGTGAGATAATGGAGAGCCCTGTCATCATTCCCCCAAAAATACACGAATAGATCCGTGTAGGGTTTCTGATTAGAAAAAGCTATCGCTACACTTTGACTTTTTTCCACCCCTAATTTTGGACCATACAAAAAGCTGTACAATAAACTTCTATGGTAACATTTTGATTTTGATTTTGATTTTGATTGGAGTTATTTACTTATATTAAAAATATGTGTAAAATATTAGAAGTTTAATTTCATAATGAAAAAATGAACATAAACATTTGTTTAGTTGGGCTTATATCAGAAGAACTCTTGTCAATAGATTTTTTTTTCTGTAGATCTTTTATGAGAAATTTTTTTAAAGAAACCAGTTGATTGTTTGACTGTTATTTAAAAAATATTTTTTAAAGAGCTTCATATAATAGGCTATTTGACAACATAAAAATAAAAGGACTATTAATTTTAATTATATTTGATTTTGTAATAAAAATTATTTATGCATGTAAATATTATTTAAAGTATATTAAACAATATGCAAAATATAATATATTAATTATTATATAATTTTAAACCACATGAAACATAAATGAAAATATATCTAACCAAATATTTTATATGGATTATAAAATAAGTAAAACTAATATCAAAAATAAATATTAAAGTATATAAAAGATAAATAATATTATATAAATCTCAAAATAAATATTTTAAGTTGAATAAATAATAAGTTATGCATTTTATTGTAATACAAGAAGGTTTGCAATATGTTTCTTCATATATTGTAATACAAGAAGATTTGTAATAAATTAGAGAAGATAGGTTTGTAAAATAATTATAAAGATGAGTTTGTGGATATTGTGAGAATCATGTGTAAAAAAAAAAAAGGATAAACGGGAATAAAAAATAAACTCGTTATTTGATATGAAAAATCTACCCGAAAAGGGCATTTAAGAGACTTTTTTTAGAAGTTTCAAATTTGAGCTTCTTAAATAGCTGTATTTTGACTGAAAAAAGTCATATCTATTAAAGAAGTATTTTTATTTTACAATTAAAAACCTATTTTTCTTTAAAAAATGATTTTGTGGTAGAGAAAAGTGTCTATTAATCTCCTAAAAGTTCATCCAAACAAACACTAAGTTTTGCAGTAACCGGTAAACTTGTTCATTTGTGATCATAAAGGCTTTTTACAAAAATATAAAGAGAAAATTGTGATTCATAACGAGAAAATAATGTCATTATTTAAAATATCTATTGTATTAATTTTAAATTTTATTTTATAATAATATTTTATTTTATTTTATTTTAATAAATAATTTTTTTTAATCTCAAACTCGTTTGTTCAAAAAGATAAGATTGAACATAACATTATGAATAAAGATATCATCAACAACAACCAATTTTTATGAAGAATTTGATTAAAATAAAATAATAATTAATACAAAATATAATTTAGATACTATGAATATTAAGTATATATTAATCATTTTTATTTTTATTTTTTTATTAAGTACTGGCAGTGACCCCATTTTACCTTTCGACTCTGGGCCTATTGCCCTACTTGAATCGACAATTCGGGCCGGATTTTAAGAGATTACACTTGCTCGTGACCAAGACAGCGAGTGGCGCGTGACTCTTGCACTGTGTTGTGGGTATCCCAACTTTGACGAAACAAGACTACCAACTTTTTTATTAAAAAAAAATCATAAAACCATATTTATTATATTCGACCCAATTAAATAATATATATATCAACAAGTTAATAATTTATAAAATTTCATACATGTAAAGAAAAGTATGCTCCTGTCATTCAAAAATTGGTGTAAAATTTTGAAAGTATTTGTAAATTAATAAAAATGAGACAAGACACCACTGTTTTTATTATTTTGTTCTTTATTAGGGATTATAACATTAATAAATCTTTTGAAAGGCTTAACTATCACCCTCCTCTCAACATATCATTTGAAATAAGGCGAGATTGTTTGTTATGATATGTAACGAAGACAACTAGTTAGGAGTAAGACTGTGTATTATTAAACTTCTCTAAATATTACGTGTTAGTAAAACATGAAAATTGGGCCTGAGCTGGCTCAAGTTGACTAGCCAAAGGTTGGGATTTCTGGATTCACCGAGGGATAAAAAGACTTCTTCTTTTTTTTAAATAATAAATTGGGTCAGGTTCGGCCAACTGTTTGGCCCTTCCAACTGGGAGTCGGGTCAAGGCTAGTCAATCGCCTACCTTGTTAAGTCCATTGTCATTCTTAATGTCAGTTGAATTTCTAGTGGATATTATTGTTGTTGTATATATGATGAAGACAACAATAACAACAAAATTCAGTAACAAATTTACTAAATGTGAGGTCTAAAGAAGCTAGTAGTATACAATCTTACTTCTATCTAATAAAAAGGTTGCCTTTTTTCAAATGACCCATGAACGCCTCCGAGGTGCCTTCGGGAACATGAACACAGGTGATGAATAACTGTCGTCAGCCTCCAAAGCCAATCCTAAAGAAAAGTGAAATTGATAGGATTTTTTTTGTCTAGATGCAGATGACCCGAATCTCTACAAAAAAACTCGTTCGACCTTCAACAAAAGAGTACCTGTGCCCAAATCTGGCAATGTTAAACTTTTCATGAGTATTTTGGTAACACCCAAATACCCCCTGGGAGGATACGTGGATGCCACCCAAGACAGTACAATCAAATCAAACTAGTTCACACACAACATCTCAAACAGTGCTTACAATACATCACATCATACTGTCAGAAACAGAAATTCAACGTTA